>CM062813.1:480884054-481229327 GCA_031772625.1 Pinus tabuliformis
TTAAGTACAACTTGGTCTGTATAGAGTTAGGTATAGAGTTAGGTAAGTGTGTTTCTTTACCGTTGTACATTTTGTAACTTACAATCTGAAGGTTCACGTTATGTAGTGATCCGACAGGTTCATTCTCTCCTCGGTATTACCGGGACACTTGATCCGTGGCTTGACACCGATTGGTCCATGAATTCTATTTAAAGCGCATGGAGGGTCATTTGTAGGGTAATCCGTGCATGAGAGAAACATATGTATATTTTCATTTCTTTTATTAATAAATTGCCTGAAGTGGCCGCGTTGGCTCAGGCCGTGCGTGGACTGTTTCCCTCTTTGAGGGTTTTAACCACATCAAAATACTGGTGTATTGATCTGAGATCTGGTTGTGAGCGGTGTCCTTTTGGTGTTCTGTCTGAGGAACTTACCCTGTAAATTCCTACATGGTATCGGAGCTATTTGAGGGCCGCGTCCGTTGGTGATCCAAATCTGAAGCCGGTAGAACTGCATCCGACTTCCGTTTCCTAGATTTGCTGTTTCTGACTGCTTCCGGGCTGAGAGGATTGCTCTGTTGTTTTGGGAGCATCTGTTCCAGTGAGGAACCCCTTTCGTTTCACGCGAAAAGGTTTCCAGTAGCCCTAGCTGCGTCATTTTTAAGATCTGGAGGTATACAGTGTTTATTTGCAGTTTACTGTTATTTTCTCTCTGTTTATTTCGGTTTCAGTTTATTTAGCTTTTTTTAGTACCGGATCTATACCTTTCATTTCTGCGTATGCTCTTTGCCCTGTGACTCTGTGCGATCTGGGCAAATCAGAAACAGAAAGGAAAGATTTTTCTCATGCGTATGCTCTTTTCCCTGCGCCTTAGGGTGATCTCGGAAAATCAGAAACATTGAGGAAAATATTTAGTTTCCGGCCAAAGCTAACTTTGAGCCTCAAGGTTCATTTTTGGAAATATTTAGTTTTTCGGCTAAAGCTAACTTCGAGCCATAAGGTTCGTTTTCTTTGCATGTCCGTGTTGGTTTTTGTGTTTTTTGTTTTGTAGGGAAAAAGAGCTTTCTCAAAGCAAGCACGCAACCCAAAGCCCCCCCACCTCTCTCTCTCTCTCTCTCTCAAATTTTTTGTATAGATCAATTGGTTCAAAGTTATTTTAAGAGAGTAGAGGTCTTGGGTTCAAGTCTCCATTTTGTGGGGGCAGACTTTTTCATTTCCGCACATTCCCGCACTTCGTCGGCAACTTCAACAACGTTTTTTCAAAAAGCCATAACTTCTTCATCCGGAAGCCGTTTTCAGAGCCGTTTTTTTAACCAACCTAATTTTTTGAGATCTATCCATTGGAACACTTATTTTCAGCATCTTTAGCTTCAGTTTCCATTGAAATGGAAAGTCAATACCAAGTTACCCTTGACAGCACCAACTACTTCCAATGGTTGGCTTACATTGAGGATTTACTTAGAAGTAAAGGTCTCTACAGAATAGCCTCAGGCCAAGAAAAGAAAACGAAGGATGAAGATAAGGCTGCTAAATGGGAAAATAGGCAAGATCAAGCACGTGGATTGATAGGGATGTCTATTTCACCAGATCTTAGATTCCATATTGCAGAAATTGATACTCCTGATGAAGCAATGAAACAAATCAATAAAGTTTTTGGGAATAAAAATGAAATTAGAGCCCATCAACTTGAAAATGAGTTGCTTACATTGGACCCTAAAAAATTTTCTTGCATTGAAGATTTCTTGTCCAAGTTCAAGACCCTTAGATATCTTTTGGAAGGTGTTAAAGTTAAGAAAGAAGATAGTAACCTTATCTATTCCATTCTTACAAAGTTGGGACCAGCCTACTCTGTGTTTGTTTCCACCTTCCATTCTACAAGAGAAGCCTTCATTTCTCAAGGAACAGACTACAAGCCCCCTTCCTTTGACTCTTTTTGTGATTCTTTAATAAGAGAACAAGAAAAACTCTTACACCTTGGTCTTCTTAATCTTGGAAACTCTTCCAAGAAAGCGTTAGCCCGCCCAGCAGCAACCAAATTCAAAGAATCCTAAGAAGTCATATCCTAAAAAGAATGGTCCTAAACCAAACAAGGGTCCTAAGCAATTTCAGCCCCAAAATGAAAAATCATTTCAACAAAATGATAAGACAAATAAAAACAAAGGGAAGAAGACTGATAGACATTGCAATTTTTGTAATCGAGATGGCCACTTAGAATCAAAATGCTTTAAGAAGATGGAAGCCTTGGAAGCAGCAATGAAGAAGCATAACATCCATTTGGGGCAATCTTCAACTTCAACTTCATCTTCAGGAATGGCACTTTCTGCATGTGGTTGTCAAGCATCTCGGTCTAGCTATGCATTAAATGTATCTTCTTCTTCTCATTCTCATGAGTGGCTCATTGATTCTGGAGCTTCTTATCACATGGCGAAAAACAAAGCCATGTTTTCTTCTTTAAATGATTGTAACACCAAAAATATATATGTTGGTGATGATAGATCTCTTAGTGTTGTAGGGACTGGAACTGTTCATCTAGACAATGGTCAGTTTAATGATGTATTATGTGTTCCAACCTTATCCTACAACCTTCTATCTGTATATCAGATAACTCATTCAGGTGAAGGTAAAATCGTTGAATTTTCACCTCTGATGTTGTAATCAAGGACTTAAGAGATCCTAAACAGATTTTGGCTACTGGCATTGCTGATGATTCTATAAGGTTGTATAAGTTTCACAACTTTGGGTCATCAAATCTTCCCTCAGTATTTGTTGCTCATAACGATGAAGTGAGCAAACTTTGGCATGAGCGATTTGGTCACTTAAACTATTTCTCCCTTCAGCATCTATGTAAAGAAAATATGGTGACAGGTCTTCCTATGGTATCTTGCAGAGATGGTGTTTGTTCCGGATGTGTACTCGGAAAACATCATCGGGACAGTTTTGAAAAACGTGCCTCTTGGCACGCCTCAGCCCCTTTACAACTTGTGCATAGTGATTTATGCGGTCCACTTCCAGTTGTGTCATTCTCTAGCTGCAAGTATTTCTTAACTTTCATTGATGATTTCTCCAGACGCACTTGGGTATACTTCTTAAAACTCAAGAGTGAAGTATTTAACACCTTTTTGGCCTTCAAGGCCTTTGTTGAAAAGCAATCTGGACATCAAATTCTTAAGTTAAGATCTGATAATGGCGGAGAATATGTTAAAAAAACATTCATCAACTATTGCACTGAGAATGGAATTCAAATGCAACATACTGTTCCATATACTCCACAACAAAATGGTGTAGCTGAAAGGAAGAATCGCACCTTAAAGGAAATGGCTAATTGTATGCTACAATCTAAAGGACTTGGTCTTAGTTTTTGGGCAGAAGCAATTAACTGTGCAAATTACATAATAAATCGCACTCCTACTAAGGCTTTAAAGAATATCACTCCAGAAGAAGCATGGAGCTCAATCAAACCAGATGTAAGTCACTTTCGTGTTTTTGGAGTGAAGCGTGGGCCCATATTCCAGATGAAAAGCATAAAGCTTTAGAACCTAAGAGTGAAAAATGTACTTTTGTTGGATATTCTAAAGATGTCAAAGGCTATAGACTTATTCCATTTAAGTCCAAAAATGTTATCATTAGAAGAGATGTAAAATTTGATGAAAATATATCGGCCTGCGAGCCTAGTCCGGCGGTTGTGCCACCTCTCCCTATCTCTTCTACTTTTGAAAACATTTCTTCTTTAGATGATGAAAGTGAGGATGACAATCCTCCCCCACCATCTCAATATCTTCCTTCAGCTCCTCAGCTTCCAAAATGGGTTCGTTCTACTCGAGATGCAGCAGGTGATCTTACCGGTGATCCTACAGATCAGCGACGTACACGTTCTCAGTTCGAGAGAGCCTCTTCTTTACTGGCTCAAGCTCCAGTAAATTATGATCCTGACACCTTTGCAGAAGCTTCAGGCCATCCAGATTGGGAAGCAGCTATGAATGAAGAATATCATTCATTGTTGGCAAATTATACATGGGATCTTGTTCCTCTACCAAAGGGACGAAAACTTGTTAGATGCAAATGGGTTTACAGAACCAAGTATGGACCAGATTGGGAAAGTTGATAAACATAAAGCTCGTCTTGTTGCTAAGGGTTTTTCACAGGTTGAAGGCATTGACTACACTGAAACCTTCTCCCCTGTTGCCAAAATGAACTTTATCCGCCTTGTTCTTTCCCTTGCTGCCTCTTTCAAATGGGAAGTCCATCAGATGGATGTTAAATTTGCCTTCTTACATGGGGACTTGCATGAAGAAATCTATATGGAACAACCCATTGGCTTCATACAAACAGACTCCAGCCTTGTATGTCGACTTAATAAATCCCTTTATGGTCTCAAGCAAGCTCCTCGGGCTTGGTATGCCAAAATGGATAGCTTTCTTTTAGAATCTGGCTTTTCTAGGTGTCATTCTGAGAATACTGTCTACACCAAGAAAGTGGGCAACTCTCTTATCATCCTTGTTCTTTATGTTGATGATCTTATCCTTATTGGTAGTGATCCCAACCTTATAAACCATGTGAAGTCTAGCCTTAAAAGGAAATTTGAAATGACAGACTTAAGACACTTACACTATTTTCTCGGTCTTCAAGTCTTGCAATCCAAGGAGGGTATTTCCCTTTCCCAGTCCAAGTATGCTTGTGATATTCTATGCCATTTTCACATGGAAGACTGTCAGCCAGCCCCTTCTCCCTTTCAGTCTGGAGTCAAACTTTCAGTCACTTGTACTTCTCCTGAAGTTGATACTACCTTATACCGTCAACTTGTAGGAAAACTTTTGTATCTAACCCATACTCGTCCTGACCTTTCCTTTGTTGTTGGCCTTGTTGCTCGGTTCATGCAAAACCCCCGTGAAAGTCATTGGAAAGCAGCTAAAAGAATACTTCGTCATGTTCGAGGTAGAATTCAGTTTGGGATTCATTACAGTGCCGAAGCATCTCCTCTATTGGTTGGTTTCACTGATTCCGATTGGGCTGGTGACCCTGATGATCGGAAGTCTATTGCCGGTTATGTGTTCACTCTTGGTTCAGGACCTATTACATGGGCTTGCAAGAAACAAGGTGCCATTTCTCTTTCATCAGCAGAAGCAGAGTATCGTGGTGCCATAGAAGCTAGTAAGGAAGCCTTGTGGCTTCGTCAGATCCTATCAGAGTTTGGCTTTCAGCAGCAGCATCCGACTACACTTTGGTGTGATAATCAAAGTGCCATTCATCTATACAAAGATCCAATCCAACATCAGCGCAGCAAACACATTGAACTGCACATGCACTTCATCAGAAAGCTCATTCACGACCATGTTCTTGAAGTGCAATATTGTTCAACAGATGATCAAGTTGCAGACATCTTCACAAAGGCTCCCACAGAGGCGAAGTTCACTAAACTTCGATTTATGGTTGGAGTTCAGGAAGTTGTCACTAAGGGGGGATAGGCTCTAGTGCCTCCTTCCTTCTCCTATTGTGTCATATTTGTAAATCCTTCAATCCTATCCCAAGTTGTTCTTAAGGGGGGATGTTAGGATATTCCGACACATAGGAAATAGTTAAGTACAACTTGGTCTAGTATAGAGTTAGGTATAGAGTTAGGTAAAGTGTGTTTCTTTACCGTTGTACATTTTGTAACTTACAATCTGACGGTCACGATATGTAGTGATCCGACGGTTCATTCTCTCCTCGGTATTACCGACACTTGATCCGTGGCTTGACACCCGATTGGTCCATGAATTCTATTTAAAGCGCATGGAGGGTCATTTGTAGGGTAATCCGTGCATGAGAGAAACATATGTAAATTTTCATTCTTTTATTAATAAATTGCCTGAAGTGGCCGCGTTGGCTCAGGCCGTGGACTGTTTCCCTCTTTGAGGGTTTTAACCACGTCAAAATACTGGTGTATTGATCTGAGATTTGGTTGTGAGTGGTGTCCTTTTGGTGTTCTGTCTGAGGAACTTACCCTGTAAATTCCTACATCTTTATCTCGGACCATAGGCCGATTTATCTCTCCTGGAGGGAAAAAAGTTTCTGAACAAGGTATCCTTTTAAATTCAACCGAATATGCTTGGAGGACCCTGGTTTCAATGAAATCGTAATCAAAAGATGGAAAGATCTCTCTGAAAAGAACATGACTCCTCTGTTTATGACATTCCGTGACAAGCTATCTGCCACGAAAAAGGTTGTTAAAGAGTGGCAAATAAAAAAGAGACAGAGGGATAAAAATGCTCTCCAGGAAACTTAGAGAGAAATCGACAGCATTATCGAGTCCATGGATGCAAATTCCCCTCCTTTTAGTATGAGATTTCGTTTGAGGGAGCTTGATCGGAAAAAACAAAGCCTTCTGAAGTAGGAAGAAGTCTCCTGGAGGCGTAAAAGTTGAGCTTTATGGCTCAACGAAGGGGACCACAACACCAAGTTTTTCCACAAGTATGCAAACTCAAGGCGTGAGTGAAATTCAATATGGAAAATAAAGGATAGTCAGGGAGGACTTCTATTCTCACAACAAGATATATCAGAGGAAGCAATCAGGCATTTTGAAAGTCAATATAAACGAGGAGGGGGATGCGGTTTCCAAGACATCTGGTGGGGTATAGATCTGGCACCTCAAATGTTTGATGAGGAAACAAATAAGAGCTTCTTTAATCCCATTTCAGAGGAAGAGCTGCTTGGAGTAATGAAATCCTTTAAAAAAGATAAGTGTCCAGGCCCGGACGGCTGGACAATTGACTTTTTTCTTCACTTTTTCGAAATCATCAAACATGATCTGCTTAGGATGGTGGAAGCTTCAAGGATATCCGACAGTATTCACCAGATTACATCTTCCACTCAGATAGCTCTTATCCCCAAAAAAGAGGAAGCAGACTCTTTTCTAGATTTCAGGCCAATTTCCTTATGCAATAACAAAAATTATTGCAGAAAGGATAAAAGCGACCTTAGCAAATTTCATTACAAAGGATTAGCATGCATTCTTAAAGGGAAGGAACATTTTAGATGCAGTCACAATTACTCAAGAATGCATGTTCTCTATGTTTCAAAAAAAGACGAATGCTGCCATCCTCAAAATTGATTTACAAAAAGCTTTTGATTCCTTAGATTGGGGGTTCTTAAGGTGTTTATTAGCAAAAATTGGCTTACAACCAAATGCCATCAGATGGATCATGGCATGCGTCGAAAATGTTCATTATGCTGTCATTATTAATGGGATGCCATCTCCCTTTTTCCGTGCTGAAAGAGGGTTGCGCCAAGGATGCCCCCTCTCTCCGCTCTTGTTCATCCTGGCTATGAACACTATTAGTCTTCATTTAAATAAGGCGGTGTCTGAAAACAAGTGCAAGCCTGTAAAAACTTGCAGGAACATTTTCTTATCGCATAATTTATTTGTTGACGATGTGCTTATCTTTGCTATGCTCTGTAGGATATCTTGGATATGCCTCAATGACATCCTGAACAGATTCCAAATTGCTATAGGGTTTCATATAAACAGTGAAAAATCAATTCTTTTCCACAACGATACCAACATGGACATGGTGAAGTGGATCTTGGAGCAGTTTGGTATAGAGGAAAGATCGATCAAGGATAGTTTAAAATATTTGGGCTTCCAGCTAAAAGCCAAAGGGTACTCTAAAACAGATTGGCAGTGGCTTATTGACAGGTATTACAAAAAAAAATTGACCTGGGAATATAGGTTCCTTTCTCTAGCGGGAAGAATAATTCTAACTCAAGCTGTTTTAATGCAATTGGCTGTTTATTGGGCTCACATTTTTTTTCTCCCTGCTAGTATCATTCACGAAATAAACAGGGTCACTGCAAATTTCTTATGGGGTGGTAAATCAACACAGAGAAAATTTCACCTCTCAAGACTAGAAAAGATAGCCATGCCCAAGAGCTCAGGCAGCTGGGGTTTACTGGACCTGAGGTCTTTCTGAAACGCTCTCCTATGAAAATCGTTGTGGAGAGGCATGTTCGGAGATGGGCCGTGGAGCATTACCATCAAAAATAAGTATATGAAAGGAAAATCCCTGGAGCATTGGTACAGAAATGGCAGGATTGGAATATCTTACGGGTCAGCCATATGGCTCAGCTTCCGCAAGGTCGAACAATATTTTATAAAGAATTTGAATTGGTCCCTTTAGTCAGGCAGCAATATCTTCATCGGCATAGACTCCCCATGGAATGGATGGGAAAGTATTACCATCCCCGAAAACCTTATGTTCTTCTTCCACAGGATTGGCATTTTCACTTGGGATAAGCTTATTGCTGCCTGGCGTGGTCCTTGTCCTCTCTGGAAAGAGGCCAATGATCTTGGCATGCCTACACCTCTGGCTATGCACTGGAATCATGTCACGGTGGCATGGTGGGGCTGCGGCTTTCATAGATCCATGCAGGATGACCAGCTCTTATGGCGACTGCCTAAAGCTAGTTTGCCGGTTCGTGTTAAAGACATTTATTTAGACTTAATTATGCAAAAGCCTTGTCACACAAGAACAAAGTTCCCTGTGATTTTCTGGAAGTCAGGCTGGTCCCCTAAATTTATTTTCTTCTCATGGATGGTTTACCACAATAGGAATCTGATGTGGGATAATCTGAGAAAAAGAATGTGGCACGGTCCGAGTAGATGCTCGATGTGTGAGCCAGAAGAAGAATCCAATCTCCACAACTTCTCTAATTGCAGCACTTTCTTGCAAATCTGGCATGACCTGGCTCTTCTATATGGTTTTCCTCATCTTGTTTTCGACTCAATCCAATCTGCTTTTGAATGGTGGTCTGGACAAAGGGATTCATGGAGGCCGATCCTTATCATCGTGATGTGGTGCGCTTGGAGGTGGAGAAATAACAAGATTTTTAAAGAGTCAAAACTCCCTCTCAAATCTATCCTGCAACACATCATCTCCACTTATGACTCTGTGCCTAAAAAGCAGCCCGGTACGAAAAGACGCAACAAATAAGTGAACGATGTTAGTCTTGCAGGGTTCACGAGAGCCTTTTTTGACGGTGCTGAGCAACAAAACAACTGTGGATGTGGTTTTCACATCCTGATGGAAGAGGAGCTTCAATATTTTATCTCACGGCACATTGGAAAGGGCACAAACAGTTTGGCTGAAGCAAGGGCTCTAGCGGGCCTCCTTGCTTTCTGCATCTTTTGTGATATTCAATCTATTTCGATCTTTTGCGGCTCCAAATCTATGATTGATCTTGTCAAAGGATCCTGCAATTTATTGGCCCCTCATCTGGCAGGTTGGGTGGATAGAATCAAGTTCTTTTGGGGTCTCTTGAGGGATCGCTCCATTCATCACATTTTCTGTGCTCAGAATCAGCAAGCGGACAGACTGTCGAAGGAGGGCCTACTACTTGAACCTAGCGCTTGGTCCATGAAGGTTATATATGGAGATTTCTCATGCTTTATCCAGGACTTCTCTATTCCCAGTTTATGATTGTCCTTCACTTTCTCTAGTTTCTCCCTTTTGTTCTTAATACTTGTATATGTTCTGGTGTTTTTGGATGTCAATCAACCATGAATCTAGTTCTATCTGCTTTTCTCATAGATGATGTATATGTTTATCTTTTGCTCTATTTCCTGTTTCTTTCTTGAACAACTCAGACGGTCCATAGTAGATTGTCCCTATCATGATCATGATCTCATAGCTTCAAAGGGCTATTTTTCTGTAACTATCTAGGTTTATTATATATCCTCAATATAATACAATATCACTTTTTCTCTCTGAAAAAATAATTTTGTATTGTTATAATATTCTATTGATTAATTTATATTCCCAAAATAAAAAGTTATTTTTAGAATAACGTTTATAAGAAATAACAAAGAATTGATAAATTAAATTTTGCAGTATAGGATAGAAATTTTGACCATTGAGTTTTATTTTTAAATCTTTAGCCATTTCAAATTTATTTTAACTATTTTAAATTCACTCATTTATATTTTTATTCTAAAAATATAATTATTATAAATTTACTTATTTAAAATAATTATAAAAAATTTTACAAATAAATTTTGTATTTTTTTTTAACAATAACTAAAACTTCCATTAATCAAACTTGATTACATAACAATTTGTTCATCCAGGGAGACTACAACATAGAATCGAGGGTAAGAAAATCATCAATACGAATAGCTAACTGAGTCATGGTTACAAAGCTGGCAATAACAATAGGTAACATAAACAAGAATTCATGCATTTTACAACATCAACCATACGCAAGTAAAGACGCAATACCAAAGCCCATTTCCAAGTGGTTTTCATAATGAAGAACATAACAACAACCATTCACCAGGACTATTAGCAAAAGAACAGAATCATGAGATACCACAACGAAGATACCAATGGCAAAATCCACAAATAGACCCGCAATCGCCCACTTCTCGCAACGGAGACAGTCAACTCGAATCAGTCCCACCTGCCTGTTGACGGTGTTGGACCTGCCAACATCAGGGGATCTCCTCGGTATGAAGTCCCAACTAGAACTCACACCGTTTGGTGTGGGAGTCCCATCTGGTATGATGGCCCAATTGTCATTATCTTAAAGATATGCCTTAGCTCTTGCTTGTCAGCACGTGAGAGTGGTCTGCTTTGTTTGAGAACAACGAGGTTCACATGCCTGGTGAGTGCTAGTGATACTTGTGTCAAGGCCTTTTCACTGCAGAGAGAGAGGGTGGGAGTGAGTCTCAAGTCGGAAGGGAGGAAGTCCCAACTCTGTTAGAGACACACAACACAACAGGACATGCGCAACTTCCGGAGGAGCAATCCACACAGATGCAATAGTCACAACACACAAGGGAAGGTAGCACGTACAACACCCAACAGACAGTCTGCGCAAGTGCAACAGTCGTTATGATGGGTTTACGTGAAAGGCTATGTCTGATGTCCGGGGAGGTAACCAACACGGGTAGGACAACATTAACAACTTATACAACACATTTTCATAAATATATGTATTAGAATAGATGAATGAGCTCAATTGCTTAACACAAGTTAAAGCAACATGTATTACAAGTGTTCAAGATAAATCTTACAAACAGTTACAACACATGTGTGAAAATGCGTTGGCCTGTTAGCAGGCTTCTGAATTAAGCGAAAGTTCTAAGACACATTGATACACCATTACATCACTAACCCTATAGGCGGGGCATTGGATTCACTGCTTGCTCTCGAAAGAAAAGATTATAGACTCTTAAGGCTATGTGGGAGGAGCCAAGGTGAAAATTCCTTTGCATGTACGAATGAGGGCTATTTATAGCCAAGGGTAAAACTGTTCCTTGTGACTGTTCAACTTCCCTCATGAATGTTTGACTTTCATGACTCTTTAGATTACAAGTGGGTCCCTTGGACTTCCACATTACATTGCATTGATTTACACAGTATGACCCACAGTAGTGATGTGGCCTGACATGGCTCATGAAACGACTCGACATGACAGTGTTGGTATGTTCATGTTGTTGTTGGAGTGCATGTCGAGATGCAGTGTTGTTGAGTGATGGATGTCCTCTTGGTGTATCACAACTTCACCTCTGCATGGCCAGGTGTGCGAAGTCCTCGATGGTCATTAGGTTTGATTGATGTTACATGTGCATGTTTCTCCTTTCCTGTGCTTTGGCACGCTTAACATGTTCGTCTGTTCGCGAAAATTACATGTTCGTTCGTTCGTCCATCCGGGAACACATCTTCACATGTTCGTCTGTTCATCCGTCTGTGAACACAATCTTTGCATATTCGTCAATCTGTGAACACATCTTCACATGACGTCTGTTTGCGGACACATCTCTTTGCATGCATCGTTTGTTCGTCCGTTCGCAAACACGCCCTTTTTCATGTACTCCCCTTATTCATCCTATTTATCGTTGCGTCATGTTCCTTCATGTACTTGTATCTGCAGTCACTCATGATGAGATGACATCAAATCCAAAAATCTCTTAGCTTACCATGATGCATGATCATTTTTGGATGTAGGTGACTGGGAGAGCGGACAAGGTTACGAAACTGCGAGATGCAAGTTTTAGGTTGGGATGCGAGCTCGGGCACTACTGGTGAAAAATGCACAAAATTCATTTGGAGATGTAGATGGGCAATCTGAATTGGCAGTGACTATCTACGGGGTCTGGCTTGGCTAGAGGACAGATCTGCGCAATTCCTAGTGGGAAGCAGTGCGAGTTGCAGGAAGTCTTAGTAGACAAATTTGCATAGTTTCTAGAGGGAGCTGGTAGCGGGCTGCGGGAGCTTAGCAGCAAAAACTGCGCAGTTTCTGGAGGGAATTGGCAGCGGGATGCTAGGAGTTGTTGACGAGAAAATCTACGTGGTTGATGGGAGGTTGACCTACTGACCACCTCTGCGCAGTTTTTGATCTGAGTCGATTTTTGGGCTGCAGGTGGCTTGCTCAGGAAATCTACATAGTTTTATGGGTGAGAAACCGGTTTACTAACTAGGTGATTGGCTGGGAAAATTGCACATTTTTTTGAGGGAAGCATGGATGGGCAATAGGTGACTGTCCATCCTGTCTACGCAATTTTCTCAGTCAGTGGAGTAGGCAAGGTCTGCAGACTCTGCACAATTTTTTAGGGGAGTTAGTCTCGGGGTGACTACCCGGTCAAGCTCTCAGTTTGACCAGCAGGAGGGTTAATTGACCAGCTTGTAGGCATCACAGCTTGGAATGGATTGCTGGATGCTTCCATGTTGTTCTCGATGACAATTGATTGAGTCGATGATAGGGTGAAGGTCTGGTTGTTAGAGGGTGATCTGGTCGTCAAAACTTCAACAAAAAATGACTAAGTGTGTGAGCGAGCGAAATTGTGCATACGCAACCTTGCAAGCACACACTCACATAACTTGATGACAAGATGCCTCAAACCATCAAGACACACATGCTCAACATGATTGACCGATAGTGCAAGCGACAAGCGCGTCGCTTGTAATAGATCATTGAACGACTGCGACGATGCTTGGGTGATAATGCATACAACTTCGTGTGTGAGCATGATGGATGTTTACATAGCAAACACAACATGTACACACGAAGCGAAGACCTTGTGCATGACCAAAACATGGTCGTAAGCATGACATAGAAATCAACACGTGGAAGACGACAGTTGGGTGAACAAGTGAAAAAGAAGCACAACATGTAGAAGCAACACATAAAGTGACTTTTCGCGTTTACACACATGCATGTGACTGAGGACAGGGTGATATGACAATGTTAGGCAGTCCTACAAACTCAACTAAGAGGTGTACTTCGAAATATGTTCCATACTTACCATACTTACCCTCAAGATAATCACACATTCGATGGAGTTTGCATGTGGTCCTGATATTTTCCATTACTCGATTCCTTGGTCCTTCTCCTCAACTCCTTAGAAGCAATTTTAGCATGTCACCTTTTCTTGTAGTCACTGAGAGGTAGATCTGCACAATTTCAACAGACAATGAATGCTGCCAGAATGAGGCCCTGGGAGGTCTGTCTGTGCAATTTACGAGTGCAGTGCAACTAGAATTCTCTGTGAATTTCTGGAGAGTAGTGTTGAGTTCCTGACATCTCTGCGCAATTTTGGGGAGCAGTGCTAGCTGGGGCCTCTGCAGGCTGCAGGGTTTCAACAGGAAAGGGAAATTGTTGTCTCTGCGGATTGTTGGGTTTCAACAGATAAGGGAAGCTAGTGGCTATAGAAGCAAAGCACATAGTTCCGGGAAGCTGGATGAAGCTAGGTTGCTCGAGAAAATGGATAAGTGTGATATTAGTGAAACATATGCAAACATTGATAGGACTTGACTGCAATCACACACAGACATTTAGTGACACAATGTGGACCATCCAGAATACATAAGACATACTTTACTTGATGAAACAATCTTTTTGATGTGATTGCGTGAGGTGAGTGTGAAACATGTCTATGTGATGACAACCACTCATATGCACACAATTCCCTTGAAGCAAGATAACATTCCCTTAGTATGAAAAACAACAACCCCTGTGCCCAAAAATGACATATTCTGCATAAATATGAGAACGCAGACAAATCTCTAGGATCAAGGAGAGGAGCTTGAAATCATCAGTTTACCAACAAACAACCAAGGATGATTGATCAAAGGATCCAAGGTAGGCTTCGAAATTTTCATTCGAGTCAAAATTTTGGAGGGTGGTTGCAGCCACTACAACATCGCCAAACACCAATAGAGGTGCACCAACAATCAAGTAACGTCGCACAACATACATTCAAATACGCATGCAATGACCATAATCGATGTAGTTTAATAGGCTGAACATGATTATCCATAGCATAAAACTTCCCACGTGTAACAAAACTAGGGGGAGAGATACATTTTCCCCAGAGATAAACACTCAAAACTAACTGAGCTAACTGAAACATCATCCATGGTGTCCCCTCAAAAACTGGAAAATCTTGATCACACCTTTCACAACACTGGAACAAAACCATTGAAATATCAGCAAAAAGCAGAAGATTCCAAAATCTAATCCTAGTCCGAAGAGATATTAGCCAAGTCCTATTTTATATCTGCAGGAGAATCCGTTGGACCCCTAGGAGGATCAGCCAAGTTGCTAGAGGCAGAGTCTGAAACTGAAAAGATCTCCACCCTTGATAGTTTGGAATCAACATTGTTAAGACAAAAGAAAACATTTCTCAATATTCGTTTAACATCTTCCAACCCAGAAAATAAATTATATTGTTCTACCCTCTTGTCCTTAAAGATGAGTCATAACAATGTATGCATTTTTTGGTGCAAGGAGAAAGAGTACATAAAATGCAATCATTTCCTGCGAAATCTACTAGGGTTTAGGACCCTATTCATTTCTACAACGGACCCCAAGAGACCAAATCCAGAATGGTATGGACAATCCTCAGCCTCTCTGGTCTCTAGAAGCAGAATTTCCCTTTTAACTTGAAGAGGCATCGCGTCAAAGAAAGTTCCCACATAATCAAATGTAAAAGGTTTGGTTCTATTAACTCTCGCATTTCCCAAACCACACCTTCTACTAGACATTCACTAGTGAGGGGCCATAGTGACATGAAAAAAATAATACAATTGCAAAATCCACGTCTAGAAAAAGATCAGGTGGGGAAGACAACAGACCCTTAGAATCGAGATCTCATAATCACTATATCATCTCCCCAACACCACTCCCCAAGACCAAGATCCAGGGAATATGCTAGTTCAGGGAAAACTAAAGACATATAGCCCCATAATCCACATAACAAAAACAAATCATGAGAAAGTCCTGAACCCTAATACAAAAGAAAAACGTAACTTCTCCCCCCAACACAAAAATTGTCACATGATTTGAGAAGGGGCCCAAAGAACAAAGGGTATGTGAACATAATCTAATGAAGCAAAACTTTGCAAAAGTGGAACAAATTGAAATGCCAGAAAACCAAATTGACACCACCATCCCAAGAGCTATGCAGCAAGTAATTTTGACCCAAACAAGGAGAAATACGACCCTATGATAGTCTAGATAAATCTAATAAAGATTTTTACCAAACACGATTGAGGAAAGAAACAAAGGTAAACTTAACTAGACCCTGATTAAAAATAACAATAAATAGTAGTTGAAGCCTAATGCATAGTACTTGACGATAATTACACACCTTCATAACAACTAAGGTGAAGAACTTGACTTTGAATCCTTAAGGAATATTATCACCACTAGCAGCAACAGCAAGCTTAACTAGGTGATGGAGGATGAGGACACCATCTCGTTTCCTTTCTCATGAGAAATTTACCTCCATCGCCCCAATACATCAAAAGCCACTCTCCAATGTCATTCAAACTCCATTTTCCACACCACAAAGTATGAGGAGACACTTGGATATTTCTTTTTTCCCATGGAAAAATTCGTAATTTCATTAGTGGAAGAAATTACATTTTGTAGATGCATATGCATATTCCGATATTTCTATCAACATAAAACAGAATCAAAGAAATATCAAAAACCTACTACCAATGTCTCATCTGGGTAGTAGCCCTAACAGAGTCAGGGAGGAGTCCAAAAAATAATCCAAACAGCTGTGTAAATATTATCTTGATCCACGCAAGGAGATAATACCAAAAATATGTGCAGTACCAATCATATTGGCCGCAAAACAGTTCATAAATAGCAAAATAAATATGTACAAGTCTGAAAAAGCTGTCCAAAAATTAGACCATAATGTCCATAAAGGGTCTGTGATAGTACTGGTAGCTAACTCCATCAATCTATTCATTGATCAGCCAGATGCCCTACATCCTGATCGCGTCTTCTTTGGAAAGACGGGTAGCCTCTGTGTTCCACTCCCTGTAGATGTGATTACATGAAAAGAAATCAAAATTGGAGATCAATCTTAATGCTTCATCTAGTATATGTCTCAATGAAAAAGACCAGCAATAGGAACGCTTATTCAACCAGTTGCAGACAATCATAGAGTCACCAAACAATTGTAGAGCATGGCAGTTCTTTTCTGTAGCAAAACGGATGATATAATAGGCAGCTGAAAGTTCAACAAAGTTATTTGTGCCCCCTCTCAATCCCATGGATAGCCAAAAGGAGTGCCTCTCAGATAGGTGAAGGATAGCCCCCCCGCACAACCATCCACTTGTGTAGCCCCATCAAAATATGCCTAGGGACGGTTGTGATCAATCAGTTCATGAGAGATGATACGGGCTCTAGCTAAGGGTGGGTCATCAGGGATGAGGTCATAATCCGCTTTGATCAAGGCTGCAATGATAGTCCACCTAGGAGGGGAATTTTGAAAGATAAGTTGATTGTGGGCAATCCAGACAGCCCAACAAACCAACACAGGGAGATTCCTCAGTTTGTGGGGTGTGACAGAGGAATACCACTTGTCCCAGGCCTCATCCAGAGTGCCTGGGAGCCAGCAACAAATAGATGGGATAGCGACTGATACAAGGTTCCATAAGTGGCGAATGACAAGGCAGTTCAAGAAAATGTGGGAAGTAGATTCACCATCCTTATGGCAAAAATGACACTAGTGTGGGCCAAAAAAGGATCACTTCATTAGGTTATCCCTCGTTGGGATTTTATTCCTCAGAATGCACCACATTAAAAGTCTGGATCTTGGAGGCGCCTTGAGTTTCCAGAGGTGTTTCCACCAATTGTGTAGTATGGGGGGCTTTCGAGGATCCGCTAGCACAATGTATCCCTCCTTTGGAGTGTATCTCCCTGATTTCGCCAATGCCCAGATGATCTCGTCATCACCCCTTGTCAATCGGATATGGGCCTCTATGAGGGCTTGTATATAGTTCCTCCAATGTTGCTGCCAAGGTGGAGGAATGTTGAGTTGGAGATCGGATTTCCAAGCCTGTTGAAGAAATGTGGTGTTGTTCTCATCAGCAATGTGAGCGAGGAGGGTGATATGATGCTCCCTTAGGTGCAGTAAGAGATCTGGAGGTAATCTGTGCATATTCCCACAGCCAATCCATGGGTCAATACCAATGCGAACCTTGTTCCCCAAATGAATTCTCTAGGTGATGCCCTCGCGGATGGGATCCATAGCTTTCAGGACAACCTTCCAAATAATCGAAATACCTGTGTAGAGCCTAGCCGGTCTTCTAATCCATTCCAATACATGAACAGGGGCGATATATTTCGAGTAGGCCACTCTTGTCCACAGACTGTCTGAAGCAACCAAATGCCAACCAAGTTTAGCAGCCAGGGCTGAGGAAAATTCATCAAGCTTTTTGAGTCCCTAGCCACCCCATTTTTTGGAAGAGTGAGGGCATCCCATTTTTCCCAAGCAAAAATTCTTCTCGGCTGATTGCCCCTCCATAAGAATCTGCAGCAGAGATTTTGTATCCTAGCCAGAATGCCCCGAGGAATCCAGGCTAGAGACATCCAATAGACCGGGGTCGCTTCCAGAACACTCTTGATGAGTGTCAAACGGCCTGCGCGAGATAAGAATCTTAAGTACCATGTACTTAGCCATTTTTCCAGCTTAACAATGAGCCAAGTCCAGTCTACAATCTTATATCCTATCGGCTTTAACTTGTATCCCAAATATTTCAGCCCCTCCTCTAGAGAAATCAATGTAAAGTTAAATCTGTGAAGGGCATAATGAATTTCATGCTGTGTGCAGGTCGCAACCGTCAGTGTAGATTTTCCTTCATTGATGATCATCCCAGTGGCCTTTTGAAATAAGGAAAATATATCTTTGATCGATGTTATATCCCCCACACTTCCATTGAGAAATATCAGCACGTCATCCATGAAAAGAAGGTGTGTGAGCGTGCAGTCATCTGTAATCTTAATACCAGAGAGTCTGCCTCTTCTATGCTCTTCCGTTAATATCTGACCTAGGCCTTCCATTATCAAGAGGAAAAGCAGTGGGGAGAGAGGACACCCCTGTCGCAAACCATGAGCCGATGAAAAAAATGGAGATGCACTCCCATTGACCAATACACTGAAAGGAATGTTAGTGATGCATCCCATAATCCATTTAATGAAAATAAAAGGGAAACCAAGGTGGGTAAGAAGCATTCTCAGATATAACCAATTCACCCGGTCAAATGCTTTAGATAAATCCACCTTCATTATCATACCTTTGCCTTTCTTGCTGTGTAGAGTGTGTAATACTTCTTGAGCCGTACCGATCGCCTCATGAATTTGTCTATCCTTCAGGAACACAAATTGTTCAGGAAGGATGTGCTTAGATAAGATAGGCTTCAATCTGTTTGCAATAATTTTGGCTATAATCTTATACAAACAGTTACAAAGTGAGATGGGGCAGAATTCATCAAAGGTGGACGGGTTGTTAGCCTTTGGGATCAGAGCAATGAATGTGGATGTAATGGCCACTTCCAAACGTCCCAAAACCCTAGACTCCTCCACAACTCTGAGGAGATCTGGTCCAATCAACTCAAAAAATGCCAAGTAAAATTCGATGGACCATCCATCAGGTCCAGGGCTTTTGTCCTTGCTGAACCATTTTAAAGTGTCCTCCAACTCCCCCAATGTGACCTCCTGTATCAATTCCTCTTCCTCATCTTGTTCCACATATCTTGGGAAGAGCTGAGCGACCCGGATAATTTCTGCTAAGTTAATCTCCCTGGGGTCACTATAGGCCCATTTAAAGTGTGAGCTTGCTAGAGAGGCAAGCTGAGGGAAAGTGTGTGTAGTCCTTCCCTGTTCATCTTGCATTTGCCAAATAGTGTTGACAACTTTCCTCCCATTAGAAAATTTATGAAAGAATTTAGTATTTGCATCCCCTTCCTGAATCCAGATGGCCCTGCTCCTCAATCTCCATTTGTCTTCCTTTTCTTTGAGGATCTTACCACGGGCTGAGTAGAGGGATGTGATGTTATTCTTGTGCTCCTCAGATCTGAATAGCCCTCCCAGCTCTTTTTCAAATACCTCCAGTTCATTCTCAATCAGTCTCAACGATTGATCATCCTGAAGTCTTTTTTGATGGGCCCAGTTTTTAGACATCTTCTTCAGCTCCATTAAGTTGCTAATAAATCCGGCCGTAGCTGTACCTCCAACCCCTGGTGGGTTTGATTTCCAAAAATCAGTGACCATGCTGATATATGTTGCATCCTTGAGCCAGGTAGAACTGAACTTGAAAGGACCCTTCGACCTGTCTCTACCTCGTCCTATTTCCATATAAATAGGCAAGTGATCAGAGAGCCCTCCTGTCCCAACCCATTGTCTAATATTGAGGCCCATATCCATAACCTGTTCCTTGACCAGAAATCGGTCCAACCTCCTAGCAAGGCCATTTTCCCCCACCCTATTATTCCTCCAAGTGGCCTGTAATTTTGCAACAGGGATGTCTATCAGATGGTGAAGTTCCAAAATGGACGAGAAGTAGTCTGAGAGAGGGTCCCTTTGTGCTCGCTGACCCCAAGATTCGGCGTAGCCTATTGAAAAATTTAGATCCCCTCCAACTATCAGGTTACCAGCTGAAAATTGTTCCGAATCAAGAAGGCGATCCCAGAAAACAGGGCAATTCAGGCAAGGTCCATAAATATTAATAACTCTGAAGGGGGTCCCCAACTCAGCAGAGTGTACATCAACCCCAATAAAACCCTGTCCTCCCCAACAGCTGATTTCTTTAATAGTTCGAGTATTTAAGCCCAAAGCAATACCTCCAGAGCGACCTTGTGCATCCAATCCTGAAAATCTCCAACCCGGCAGATAGAGTTCAAGGGTCCGAGCTATATCACTAGAATGACCCAAGGTCTCCTGAAGGAATATGATATCCAAAGAGTCGGCTGAGAGTAACCGACAGAGTGCTAGTTTTTTGTCGGGCCTAGCAAGCCCTCTGCAATTGAAGGATATAATCTTCATGGAGGGGGTTCAGATAGGGTTGTTCTTGCTCTAAGAACCCCAGTGATAGTCGATTGCTTTCCCAAAGCAATGTCAACATCAGCTTGTGCTTGTGCCATTTTGAATTCAGAAGGACGGCCTCGGGAGTTTTTGGAGGGGGGGGGGTGGAGGATATCCAGTCCAACCTGGTCCTTAGTCGAATGCCTCGTACGAGACCAGGTATTGTATCGAGGGACTAAGGTCTCCGACAATGTAGCCGAGGATTGCAGGGGGGGTACAAAGCAGTGCGGGGGGAGTGGGGGCAAAGGTGGTGAGGGGGGGGGGGGGTAATGGCACACATACTAGGAACAGGGGGCTCCAAAGGGATATCAGTACCCGGACTCAATAATTGTTCAGATATTGAATTATGAATATTAGAAAAGCATTGTGTGGTGGGTAAGTGATAGGAATGCATACCCGAAGAATAGGAATCTCCCGAGGCCATCGCTGTAGTGCCAGGAATAGGTGGAGGGGGACGGTGAGGCGGTCGACCACGCTTCCTCGGAGTGTTCTGGGCCAGCTCCGCTGAACGCAAACCAGGGCTCGATAATGTACCAGTACCCCCAGAGTGTGGAGTAGAAATCCTATGTAATTCCTCAGAGGCAAGAGGCAATTCCTCTCTAGCAGGGTCTCCATGAGACAGAGCATCCTGTTCTGGTGGAACCTGGGGAAAATTCCTCACTGATTTCCTGCTATTCCATTTGTTCAGTGGGAAATCTTTGAATAGGTGCCCCACCTTGTGGCAGTGCCTACATCTGAAAGGTACTCCCTCATAGTCCAACATTTGCCTCTGCGTCGCATCCCTCCACTGTATGTTGATATATTCCGGGAGCCCTCTAGAGAGGTCCATGTGTACTAAGATTCTGGCATAAGCCATTCTTCCTGTCGTGATATAAGATTCATCATGTGTAAGGTACGAACCCATGGCATCCCTAATCTGTCTGAATATCTGCTCAGTCTAGAAGTGAACGGGAAGACCTGGGAGATGTACCCAAACCGGTCCAGTCCCCGCCTTTTCAGTCTCTGGATCGAACATTGGAGTCCATCTTCGAAGGAGGACTGGAGCTTGATCAATGTGCCAAATTGTAGTGAGGACCCAATTGGTCTGGGCAATGCTTTTGAAGCGCAGTGCAAACCATCCCCTCACAAAGGTTTGCACACGTGGGGGTTCCGACAGATGGTGTCCCCAGACCTCCATCGTCCACTTCTGAAGCCGTTCGACACTGTAGTGTCTGCCCCTGACACGTCCAACCAGGACCTTTTCTGCCGAGTCCATTGCCTCGCTGAAAGGAGTGTCTTCAGCTAGTTTTAAGAAGATTTCATTGCTGCTCAGGGGGAGGCGCTTCTTCCTTTTAGAAGTCCCTGTTTGTTTGTTGTTCGTGTCAGCCACTGCCCTATCCTCCGAATCATCCACTGGTGTAGCCTTGTCCTTCCCTGTCAACGGTGCTTTGGCCTGTAGATTGTCAAAGTACCTTGTGATAATGCCTATTTCCGTGAAGTTGCCCTGTGGAGGGTTTCCCGAATCTTGAAGAGCTGAGAGGACCGACGCCCTACTGTCTTGTGCGTGTGGAAACCCTATCGAGGGTTTATTCGACTCAATCCCCACAGGAAACAAACCTGAACCCGACCCAAGGGCCTGTGAATCTGGCGCACTTCCACAAATAGCCTCCGAAAAGGGTTCCCTAAGCGGTTGAGGGCCCGCGTATTCTCGAATGGCTGTAGCTTCTGGTGCTATCGAGATAGAGGGTATGTGCTGCTGAGAGAGTGAGGGTATGGCAGGAAAGAAGTGTTTCATCGAAGTCCATATTTGTATGGAAGGAAAGTAGTGTTTCATCGCTATGACCATAAATATCATTTGCTTAAAGATGGGGTGAAGTATATTGTGAGAGCTCATCACAAGAAACTAAACATTTCTTTAGTTAATGCAAGGCAAATGATGAGGCTAGTGAACACAAGTCATAACTTGACATTGTTGATGATCAAACAAAGAGATGTTTTGAATCATATTTTTCATGAAGATGCTTATATTTGTAATGATTTTTTTTTCAGAATGATAACAAGTTGCCTTTGAAAGAAGGTGAAAAACATTTGTAGCAGTCAACATTGGTGTTGAGCGGTGTTGAAAACAAGGTGTCGGTGCAAGAAGTTGCAAAGGTTAAAGAGAAGAGGACAAAGCAACTTGGAAAATAAGGCATGGGTTTCACAAATGTTCATTGCTGGTTTCCAAGAGGCACATTACAATGGCGAAGAAACTTGGGCAAGAGTCAACTCAAGTACAAGGCAAAAGCAGCTAAAAATTGCCATAGAGACAAAGTGCAAGGTGAGAAAGATTCCAAGTTTCCTTTGATTTTTTACCAAGGCAGAAAAAAGATGTTTTATGCAAAATTAGATTGTTGTTTTGCAAATTCAGAAATATTGTAGCATGACGGTGTTAAAGACAACAATAGATGGTCATTGGAATCAAGGAAAAAATTGGCTTTTTATGAAAAGCTCCAAATGATGAAATTAGGAAAATTTCAATGGATAAATACTAGAATGATGAGGAAAAAATCCCCTCATCAACATAATCAGTGATCAAGAGAGCTTTTGGGGTCCAAAATGCTTCTAGTGGGGAGGAATGATCAGGGATCAATATTTTAGCTAAAAACTGAAAGTGCTCAGACTTGTTTCAGACCTGAATTAACAGATAGAGTTCGTCTCCATCTTTCCAACACTGCAAATAGTTTGAAAAACCAACATCGTATACAAAATTTAGAGCTTCTGCAAGTTTAGTAAAAAAATAAGCCCCCGGGGCCAGGCCCACCCCATGTGACCAAGCGTCTGAACCAAGAGCTAGAGGCCAACTATTAAGCAGGATTAGTGTGTTACTATTCAGTTTATCATTTAATTAATTCGTACATATGTTGGTGGAATTTATGGCGAAGCCACTAAATCTGGAACTGCCACCAAACTTGGGGGACTTAACTAGCAGTGCTCCAGATTTAGAGGAGGTTTTATAGGAAAATTTGTTTGAGCCATAACTTACTCAATTCTCAACCAAATTTCGAAAATTAATAGTCATTTTTGACTAATTGGCATGCTAGGAATTCAATGGAGTAGGTTTCAGAGGTAGAAGAGTCCATATATAGGTTTTTTTGTTCACTTGAATATTTTTGAAGCCCAGGGCCACTAAGTGTTGGAGGCCATTCCCAGAGCAGCTGGTAACCCAATTGAGTAAAAAATAGTTGTTTCTAATAGATTTGAATATTTTAAACTCATTGGAATAGTTACCAAGAGCATTGGATGCATGTAATAAGAATTTGAGCACTATTGAAGCTAATACAAAGGCCCACACTATGAAGCTGGACCAAGGAGATGTAGCCCAGGAGGGGTGAACTACTTCAACCACAATTTGTGTATTGAGCTCTGTTATTTGTGTTTGATGTGTTTTTATATGTTGGTGTTCAACCATTTAAATTCATGCTTTTAATTTCATGCAAAACACTAAATTTCACCAAGTTAGATGAATTGACGATCACATGCTCATGGATAAACTCTCTATGGATAAGCAAACCAAAGCAAAGAAAATTTTATATCTGGAAATGATACTAGCATATAATTAACTAGAAACCAATTTAAGATCAAACACTTAGCCATTTTTTGGTTTTCTGAGCGTTTTAAATGGATTCTTCAACAGGCCCTAACTTCTGATTCAAGAACCCATTTTTGGACTTCTATATACCACCAGAAATCTCTTTCTGAGCACTACACACAGGATTGGGTCCCATATAGTTCTGATAGCTTCTATGGCTCAAAATGTGTCATCAAAAATCATTGCTATTTGGCTTCTGAAGCCATTGGTGATTGAAAAAGTAGTGAGTGACAACATTGGCTCCTATTGGGGACAATGCCTTGTTGGCAAGGCGCTGAGAACTTGCAGACCAACATCCTTCACCATTGGGCATGAAGTCAGTAATATATTTACCTTATAATCAGCAAAATATCCATGGGACTTTTCTTTATCCATCTACATGTAGAAGATAAAACCTCTAACAACTGAAAGCAAATGCTCAGCTAGTGAGCTTATTTATGTACAATCTGACATTATGCACAATGCTTAATTCAACTAAGTATGTTCAACTCTCCAATAGAACCAGGCCAATATTAGAGTACTGGACCACATTGCTTCATACTACTAAAAAAACAAAATCAAAATTAGCATGCACCATGAAAAATCAACAAACGAAGAACCTGATACATGCTCTTGAAATGACCTCTGGGGTTGACTAAATAATAGGTTCATCTACTCAGCCATATGATATGGAATAGACTAGGAATTTTTGCAGCAGTTTAGATTTCACCTGCAACTTTCTGACCAATATCGTCTTGGTCAGGGCAGCTATAAACACCCTTCAGCTCCTCAACTTCAGTGTATCCAAGAAAAATTGTTTATTGCTCATTTACTACCCATTTTTCAATGGGACAGTTGTCCTAGAAATCTACAACATATTGTTCACTATCTGAACTGTAAGAGTCATAGATTGGAGGGTTTGTTGAGAATTCTTGGTAGGCATATTGCTGCAGCAGGAAGCAAAAAACTCTGCATGTTCCTTCAACTTTGGGTTCTTCTTGAGACACTTGTTGTTGGGAGCTTTCTCCCCACTTGTTGGTAAACATCTCCTTCTGCACCTCCATGACCATTTCCTCCTCCTCTGAATCATATGAGTCATAGATAGGTGGATGTCCTTGATCTTGCTCTTCATGTGAAAGATATGCATCATAAACTCGAGCCTCTTTTACTTGTTCAACTTCCCATAACTGAGAGTATGGTAGCTCTACCTCACTTAACTCTCCATCAGAATCATATTTATCATAAGAAGGAGAAACATTAGACTCAACTGAATAAGCCCTCTGAGAGTTTATTTGCAGCTCTGTGGTGTTTCCTTCTTCTCTTTCTTGCTCATAGGGTGTTGTTTCTTGATGAGAGTAGATTCTTTCTTGGAGAGGAGCTCCACAAACATCTTTAGCCAATTCATCAACCTCACGATTATTTTCATCATTACAAAGTGTGCATCAATCTTCAAGCAGAGCATTCTGTGAGTGACATCTCTTATAATATTGATAGAATGTTGTATGGAAACATTTCAAGGGAGATATGCTACCATGAGGTAGTGTTTTAAACTAGACCCTACCATCTCCTTCTAAAGATAGTTTGAATAACTTCATTTGTACATATTCAATAAGAATACCTCGTTCCTCCATGAATTCATGAAAGTCTTTGAGGTGTTGGTCAAGTCTTTTCTCTGAGTTCCAACTGAATTTAGGAAAACAGGTGTTCCACTCCTGATATGGAGGGATGTGATTGGGAAAACCATCTATAGAAGAAAAATCTAGTGGCGCAAATTGGTTTGCTAGGAATGCAGGAAGGGCCATCTTGAAAACCTCCCTATGTGATTGATTTCAGCTTCAAAAGTAGGGAGATTTTTCAACTGTTGTAGCATTAGAGTGAGTATGGGGCTTCTTAAAAGCCAATATGACCAAGATAAAGATATGGATAGTGGAGTCGTTAGGTTGTTTACCATAATTTGACAGTAGAGTCACCAAGGTGAGAGATCTTCAACCCACACTTCCTATGCTCACCTAATAGAGGAAATGAAATGCTTTGTCATACCTAGGGAAAAATATTGTAATCTGTTCCCTGGCATGGCGCCAAAAATATGTTGTCGCTAAATCTTGCACCATGCAACACAAGTACAACAAGAGACAAGAAAGCTCCCTAGAGATAGCATATGGATTGATTGTAGACCAGTGCTTAAGACATCTTAAATAGAGAAGTGCTTGTAAGATGGTACAAGAGGGGTTTGCATCACTCCAATTGTCATGAAATGAAGATGGTGGTAAGAGGGTTTGGTTCAATATGCCTTTAATGAGGGAGATTCAAGCCAACTCATGAATCTAGATGCTGGGGGTATATGGAGTAATCTCAAGGAGAAATGGTTTCTTCTTTTTTTGGCCTACACGTGGAAATGAGATAGCATGAACTAAAGTTGAAGTGGTGATGGAGAGGGGAGGAGAAGGAGGAAAGCAGGTGCAGAGGGCTGTAATAAATAGATTCCTCAACGACTGTATTTTAGCAAAAACATGAAAGAGTAAGAAGGTGTAATGACAACAATAGGTGGAGCTAATGTAAAGCTTCAGGCTGCATATTAATGGGTATCAATATCTGTTTCAACAATTGAGGTAAGTCTGAGCCACCACAGGTACTGAAGGCTACTCATAGACACGAGTAAATATGAATGATGAAATGTACTACATGCATAGAGATAAAAACCTAATTTTGTGGTCTCGCAAGGGTACTCTCTTCTATTTAGTAGAGAAGACAAATCCATTTATTAGCCAGAAACATGACAACTGCCATAAAAAAATTTTAACGAAGAAATACACAATGAAATGAAGTTATAAGAGGGAAAAATTACTGTACATCAACCATGTTTGGAATCAATAGAGGAACTGCCATTAATATTAAAGGTCCAATAATCATTCCATACATGCAGTAATGTAATTAGTGAAGACCTCCCATGAATACGAAAAATTGAGCCTAAGTCGACCTCACAGAGATCAACCCTCACTGGTCCGAGAATCGAGTCTTTGCAACACCCCGAAACCAGACCCCTTCTATAATATTTCTTCCCCCTTTTTATAAGAAGAGAGGGGTACTGTCATTATAGCTTACAAAAAAATATTTGAGCCCAAGTCCCAACTGTCATACTAGACTAGCTGTCTCAGCTCTGTGATAGGCTCTTCCGTCGCCAAAATGATTACAAGTGGATCAAATCCCTTTCTTGAAGAAATACATAAATAAATGTAGAGAGGAGGAGAATCAAGAGAGAAAGGAGGAGGTGTCCCATTGCTACTTCAATGGAGGCCTCAGAAGGAGCCGCGTCCCTACAATCATAGACTCTTTTCAGCTGTTTTGAGGTGGTTCATTTATACATCAACCGATTTAAGTTAGTTCTTCCATTAAAATGCCTTCGGCGCCAATTGATAGAGGCATGTTTTATGCCATCTTTATTTAAATGCACCCATAATCCTCATAAAATGCCCAGTGGTTGACTCAACCATATTTCAAAGGCTTTGTGTAGTGTTATCGTTGTATTGCGGGTTTTTAACCATTTGAACAAGCGAACAAGAAGGCTGTTAAATTATTCAAACTAGTGAATCAGCGGGTGATTTCAATTGAGTCTGAGGCCCTCTTTGTTTAAGCCCCTTTTATAAATTTCCCCATAGGAACATAGGTGGAGACCAAGGGATTTTCCTTAAAGTGCTTAAGGCCTTCAATAAACATGTGGTGGGCCTTTTTCTTTATATCAAAATAAGTCCTTGTTGATGGGCTAGAATTTTATGCCAACAGTCAAGGAGATCTCCCCAGTGTAGGTTCCCAATTAGAGCTTGCACCATGTGTGCTGAGGATCCTTCCAGTATGTAAGCCCGACTGCCGTTCAATTTTGTAGAGCTAGCTTCAGACGAAGGTGGGATATGAACTTAATTGAATGTATGAAATTTAATAAACACAAGAGAATAATTGACAAATATCCTGTACCATATATACCATGAATAGCCAAAATGTAAACAACCCAACCTTATATAAAGTTACTGTTAGCAGAACTTTAGATAAGACTTATGTATACTAGACAAATAATGCTTAATGATTGCAATTGAGTTCACAACAATCAACAATTTATAAGCGTACATAATTGTGCAATCAAGACAGATTATACTAATACCAAAAGGAATAGTTCACCGGAACGAGTATAGAGTTAGTAAGCCAAATACCATTGATACATAGAAAATCTAGATTTGAAGTATGAAACAACATGTGAGGAGACCACACATCAAATAGCTTTCAAGAACATTCAATCTATCAAGTGAAGAAAATACTCAGGGCACAAGCACATAAAAATTTGAAGAATCCAATAGTGAAGATGTATAATCAACCCTTGTATTAATTAGAAGGACATCAATTCTCTCAAGTAATATATATATGTATCTCCAAAATGGTCCTCAGCAAAAAGCCCCTACAAATGAGGCACGAGGTTATATTTATAGGATCAAAGTGACCCTTGGTCTACCCCTGACTCTTGGGCTACCTCATGACCTTTCATCTAGTAGATGACTCTTGGCATTCTACATGACCTTTCACATTCATAGGGAATTATGTGCTACTATAGTACACAATGTCACAAAAATGGCTATCAACCTAATTGGCTAATCTACTGATGTCAAGTTCCGGGATGTTGAGCCCGAGTTGTTCTGTCAGATAAGTGTGCCATATGTTTTATTTTTCCACAATAGGAGATATCGGTGGTTGGTCTTCATCATGTCGGTGTAAGAAATCAACTGCATCTGGGAGGAGGGTGTTCTATTTGGCATGCACATGATTATTCAAGGTCCCCAACTTAGTGTAGAACCTCACTGGTTCTACTACACAACGCTTGACATTTTCTCTGGTGATTGGCATATCTCCCGTATGGGCTTCTTGTTTATATGTCTCTACAAATGCCTGTACTTCATTGTTGATCTTCTCTTGATTTTTTACCTATCCAACCTCCCATATAAAAGGGACCCTATGTAGTTGGATCACTGATTCCAAGCTGTTGAACAATTGTCTGTAGGAGGTCAACACCCTATCCGCATCTTTAGCTAATTTATCTTTGAACTGAACTTTGATATGAAGTTGGACCCTAGTATTTTGCATAGCAATCCAATCTTTCCTAGGGACCACTGCTGGGGCTTCAGGGTACTTTTCAAACCATTCGTGTATTATATCCAAAGTAGTCATGGCTTCTTTGAGAACGGCGACCCTCTCTTTTGTGTGAGTTTGAATGGCCATGATGGGCGCTATAGTGTGGTGCAATTTTTCCATTTCCTCATAAACTACTACCATGGTTTCCCTCATGGTCTCTGTTTCTGATGTGATTACCACTTGGAATTAGGCTGAGCTTGCGTGTAATAAGAAAAGTGTCGCATTCTCCTCCTCCATCCTTTTCTTCTCCTGTTCCGCCATGGTGTCCCTTTGTTCGGATGCGTATAGCTTGTTTTGCAAGTCTACAATTTGTTTACTCATTCGGGCTACGTTGTGTTTTGTAGCAGCCACGAAAGCTATTCTAGTAGAGGCGATCATTTGAGGATTTGTCATGATATTGGACACGATATCCATTGTCGTAGTTATTGACAATGGTTCGGCTGGGTTCCTGCTGCAATATTTCTTCCTGTCTTGTATAATTTTGAGGTTTATTTCATCAAATGTGACTTTTGTAAGATCTAAGACCTCCTCGTCTTGATCTTCTGAGACACCCAACTCTGAGAGGGGAAGGTGTCCACTAGTGAGGGGAGTAGTGGGAGGTAAATCTAAGGGAGGAAGCTCACCTTGTCCTGAGCCGAAGTTGACTGCTTTTCTTGTCTCCCCTTGTTCATTTTTCTTTGTTTCCTTTTCCTTGTCCATCCTAAGCTCTTCTTCCCGCTACCTCTTTTCTCCCTCTACTAGTGCTCATTGCCTCTCTAGTTCCTCCTCCATGTTCTTTAGCTCTTTTTCTAATCTTTTGTTCTCCTTTTGTTTTCTCCTTTCAACTTCCTCTTCTTGTTTTTGCTTTTCATCTTCTTCTTGCTTTTTCTCTCTATCTTGTCTTGTGCTTTCTTTTTTTCTTCCTCCTGCCTTTTCTCCTCTTCTTGTTTTCTCCCTTTCTTATTCTGGCTCTTGTCACTAGAGTCTTGAGATTGTTTGCTTTCCAATTCTCTTTTCCTCTTGAGCTCTCACTTCTTCCTTGCCAATTTGGCATTTATTTGTACGAGCGTAACTTCCTCTTCCTCGTTGTTGCTTAGGGGGTCTTCAACCTCTTTTCCTTTGTGTTTCCCCAATTCCTCAGCTCCCTTTGGTGTTTCGTGTTGTTGTTTCTTCAGGGTTGAAACTCTTTCTATAAGGCTTATGTCCTTCTTGGAATCGTCGAGGAGCTCACCATCTATGGCTGTTGTTCACTTGGGCTGATTTCCCTTGTGGAGTTATACCAATTCCTAATTCCATCCTTGAGGTCCTTCTTGGTGTGGGAATAAGGCCAACTGAATTTAGCCTTCTTGTAATGGGCAGCCACGACTTTCTCAGGATCATATGTTCGGTAATTTAGGGTCACAAAATGGCTCCCATTCAAAGCTTTGGCTTCTTCTTCTACCTGTTTGATGTTTTCTACCATGTATGCCCCAATAGTGAGAGGAAAAGGTGGCCATGGTTTCTTCTTGCCTTTTTTCAATATCTTCAAGAAACCCTGCGTCATTTGGTAACAAACCTATCGCATAAGCGTCCTATTCGTGATGAACTTAGGAAGAGCGTGAGGATATTTATGAGTACCAAACACTCTGACGACTGTTCCTTCATCAATGGGGAACCAATGAGCTACTTTGACCACGATATTTATGGCTCTCTGTGACATGCAAGGTGATTCTTCCCCAAACAATAGTTGGTATAATGGGATAATAAATGTTTCATATATAACATCCAACATGACTTTGTAAGCTATGTCCCAGAAGACTTTGTAGTGGCAGTGGATAGGTTGGGCCACTGATGTGTCCCAATTACAGCTCCAGTGCTCAAAGTAGCACCTCGAACAAGCAACATCAAGGAGGTATGACAACATATGGAATTCTAGAGGCTGCTCGGGGGGTGGGCTTTTGGCAACAACTATGTTTGTCTTCAAACATGATGAGAGGATGCTTTCCCAATTAAAAATAGTTCCTTGAGTCGCGACAACATACATGAGAGGGACCCATGTGTTGAAAAAGACATCACAGTCTACCTTTCCATATAACTGATATACTTTGCTTAACTCTTATGTCTTGAAAGCCCGATTTGTCTTGACTCATAATTTTGCCAGGTCTTTCCACCAATCCCTTAAGATGTCTTTTGTTGGGGTTGTGAACTTGGCGAGTCACTTGGTGTTAAAATTCTGTTGCTTCTTAGGTAATCTATAGTAGATGTTGATGTTTGTTGGAGAGAGGGTGGCTATGGGTACCCCGTCATGACCCCTAATCATCCAGTCATCAATATCTATACACTGTAAGATCCATTCGATGGTTTCCGTGTACGGGAACACTGGGGGATGTGCTGCTACTTTATGTAACTTTGACTTCTTGACGTTGATATATACCTTGAAGTCTTCTTATGCTTCTGGAATATCTTTTTTAGCAAATTCCTCATAGAAAGTATACTAGGAGAGCCTGGTGGTTTTACTTATGTTGCAAGCAATGTCTCCAAAGATAGGTGGCTCTTATTCTAGATCGACCTCCCATGCCTTGCTTCCTGAGGCGCCTTGAGTAGCTTTAGCAGTCGAGTGACCCATTTTGTCTTCGAAAGAAGAAATGGATATGCACTCAATATCGATGTCACTTGGCATGTCAAAAACACAGTCCCACGATGAGAGAGATGGCATGAAAATCAATTGAGACCGCAAAACAAAAAGGAGTCTTAGCTGGTGACAGGAAGGTCACAAGGAAGGCAAGTCGCACAGTCACAGATTTCAAGAATGCGACTGAGCGACTGAGATCATAGGTCGCGGTGAAAATGAGGTCGCAAGGTCACGGTTTACGAAATTTGGTCACAAGTCACACAACAGGATGGTGGTCGCAAGTCACAACTAGATGGACATTGTGAAGTCACATGGGGAATGGTATCGCGGCCACGGGACATGTGAATAAGGCTCAGAGAAGCTCAAAGAAGGAACCAAATGGCCTTGGGAGGCCAGGGTCACCCTCAGATGAGTGGATTTTACGATTACTAATAAAATTGAGGGAATCAGGGTTAAGACAAAACACACTTTCTGGGTGCAGGAATGGGGTGAAGAGGCTATGGAAAACTCTTAAGCACAAAATGAGAAAATGCTAAGTAAAAAGGATAAAGCCTAGTGCGAGAGATAAGCCAGAGGTTGGGAGGGGAAGACAGTGACACTTGGAAGGAAACAATGATTGTAGGAGGGAGGACCATTACTTACCAGAGCTAGATGCATGTGCGAATTCGAGTCAAAGGGACTTCTAGATTCCCGTGTGACCAACAGAGCCTTGAAAAATGCGACCGAGTGACTTCCTATTTATAAGATAGTCGCATGTGTGGGGGTTGCGAGGGTCGGGAGTGCATCTATTGTGACCAATGCGACCATGCGACCTAGGAGGTCGCATAGTCGCATGGGTCACGTGGTCGCGTTGGAGGATGGAAGGATGCAGAGCGACCTTGCGACCTTGCGAGTCGCAGAGTCACATAGTCGCAAAGTCGCACATATGACTGACAGGGAAGCAAGGTTTATTATGACCTTGTGACTTATGTGATTTGGAAGGTCATGAAGTTACATAGTCACAAAGTCGCACATTTGAATAACGGGGAAGCGAGGTGTATTGCAACCTTAAGACTTATGCGACTCAGAAGGTCGCGAAGTCGCAATGACTTTATGAGGGTGGTGGTGCAACTACATGAAATTGCAAGGTGCAAGTCGCCGTGGTTGCAATAGTTGCCATGGTCACAATTATTAGCTTTAGTCGCATTTCGACCCTGCGATTGACCTATTAAGGCAGTAACTGGCGACTTGGTTTAACTTAGCCAAAACTTAGATTCCTCCTCAGGCTTGCTGAGACTGATGAACTTTTCGAGTAGAACCTGGCGAGGCCGAAGGCTTGACCTGGTGTAGGGGCTCCAAAAATTTAAGGGTCCCTAGATTTTTGGAGGGGTTGTTGCAGCAGCTGCAATTGTCCCTTATCAACCGATTTTCCAGACCCAAAATTTTTATAGGTCATCTATTATAATATATCACATCCAATACACTTCCTCATCACATCACAATCACCTATAAACCCGAGACCCAATGCCGCCGATCGCCGATAACCTGTTGACATCATTTTTGATGTCATCATTGCCACATGTCACCCTGTGAGTGGTGTCACGTGGCACTCAGAAACAACCTTATAGGACCCCTAAATATTCTAAAACTGAGTGACACATGTCCCCCCTGCCAAGTCATCGCTGACATCAGCCGCGACATCAGCTCCGAGGACCATTCAGAAGCCACCATGTGCCCCCTGGAGGAGAGAGAAAAAGATTGGTCAGGCCTTGGTTTTTCCATGATTTTATTTGTTAATAAATTTATCGGCCCCCCAACGATATTACTGTATCGAAATCAGCCCCCTGGTGATATTACACTGTATCGTAATCGGCCCCCTTATGATATTACACTATATCACAATTGGCCCTTAGCGCAATCTTCAAAACTTAAATCCCACCGATCGGCTGATAAATGTGGTGCCCTAACCTATCGATGCCGATATATGATATCGGCGATCGATGGATCATAGTTTCTACAATCGCCAATGTTCTTTGCCTCCTTGTCCCCGCCGATACCGATATGCAATTGCAATGAACTGTCCCAAGTCCTAATTGCGATTTTCTTCAACACTTTGCCATTTTTTGGTTTTCTGAGCTTTCTAAAGGGTTTCTTCAACAAGCCCTAAATTCTGATCCAAAAACCCTTTTTTGGACTTCTATATACCATCAAAAATCTCTTTCCACACACTACACATTGGAGAGGGTCCCACCTAGTTCTAATAGTTCCTATGGCTCAAAATTTGGCATCAAACATCACTAAAAAAGCAGTGAGTGACAACACATGGATTGATGGTGGATTGCTTAGCCCTGCATTTCTTGGATATCCATGGTGTTGTGGGTTTCTTTCCTTTTGTTTTCTGGTTGGTACTCATGTTCCTGTAGTTGTGGGTTGAGTTACTATTTCTTGGAAGCCTTGTTTGAACAAATGCTCTAGAATCCCGGTAACAACTTGGGTTGAGTTACTAGTCCTAGAAGCCTTAGTTGGAAAAACACTATGGAAGCCTTTGGTGGGTTGAGTTACTAGTCCTGGAAGCCCTGGTTAGACAAATGCTCTGAAAACCCAATGACAGTTGTGGGTTGAGTTACTAGTCCTGGAATCCCTAGCTGGAACCAACGCTCTAGAGCCATGGACATCTTGGGTAGAGACCAATCTGGTGATGGTTGGTGATGTTTGACCATGAGGTGGAATCACTGGTTGAGGTTTGAGGTTGTTTGGCCTCTGGAAGCCCTGGTTTGGTTTTGTTGGATGTGTTCCATGAGATCCCACATTCATCCTTGGAATATGACACAGGGTGACTACTCGAAAGATATATTTGGTTCAGCCTAGTCTATCAACGGGTGGTTCATGTAAGTCCCAGACCTAGTTGCATTTTGCATATGTTAATAAGAGCTTCTTTCATCTTTCATTCAATGGGTAAATATACATTTTTATATGTGGTTTTTATGGTTGTCACATCCTTTCTATTTATGGTGGTTATACGTTGGTTATGAAAATGTTTTATGACAGTGATGATGTATGGATCTCATCATGTTTTGATTTGTAAATGAATGAGTAATGAATATATGACCTAATAAATGATAATACAACTAATGTGATAAGACATCAATGTCTCTTAGTGATCCTTAGATGAGTATGAGACCCCTATGCTAAGATTTTTTGTTACGACATGTAGAATGCATATTTGTGACATGTTTGACGAAATGCTTATCATGGATAACAGGGGTCTAGTCAAGTCCTTGTTCAAGTATTTGCATTTGTATCATTGTTTCGATGTTACTTTCCATTTCTGGAAGTTCCATGAAGTTTTGGGCAGTGGCCTGAGAACTGACCCTGAAAAAGTGGCACATAATATGGGGTTACTAGCTCTGAACTAGCTAAAAAAGACCTCGATCGCTCACTTGCCTTTGTCGTGAGAGCAATTGGAGGGGCCCAGTCGCATGCATGCCCATGTCATGGAAGCAACTAAGGCTCTAGGGTAGAGAAGTGTCAAGTTGTCTAAGGGGTTGATCACTTGGAATGGTTGATTGGCTCCTGTAGATTTTGTGATATGCAAAAGGTCATATTGGTTGTGTTGTGTCAATTCCACTTACCTAACTATACATGGGGATTTGAATCAGATTGTAGTAGCCTCTCGTCGAATGTTTACCCCAGCAGACCGATTAAGTTGGGTAAATGTGGGAGAAGGGTGTTACAACCGACAACAAAAAAAGATACGACAACATGAGCAGATAAAGGCAACCAAAAGGATGAGGCAGATAAGGTTCTAGCTTCTCAGACCCCCATTAAAGAGATATTATATTGTAGTGTTTGTAAATGAGTGTAAACGTTCAAATGACAACTCAATATAGAAGATATGATTTTTGGGATTCAACTGCGTTAAGTAAGTCATTCAAACGTATGACCATTTCCATGAGAGGTAGTCGTAACTGACTAATTTCTCATGATTGTTGAATAGTTCACTTAGCACTCATTGCATCGGGTGATGCTCACAGGGGTGAAGAAGTGGGATTGAAACTAGTGAAATGTGGAGAACGAATCACATAGCATCAATCATCACTTCCGGGGCTTGCACCCGGTAACCTGGACTTCCCAGGAGGTCACCCATCCCAGAACTCCTCTGGCTCAAGCGCGCTTAACTGTGGAGTTTTTCCCACAATCAAGCCCACTTAGCTTGCTACCCCATTTGCAAAACCTTAGCAAGTATTGTGCCTCATGAACCATTCAAGTAGAGATCCCTTGACTCTTTTTGATCGATTTCAATTTATTATATTGTAATTTTTTTATTAATAAAATAACAAATTCTTTTCCAAATAAACTCATAATATGCCTCTCTCATTAAAATAAATTTACAAATTAATGATTCATATTCATTACAACATATAATTAATAAACATATATAAATTTAATAAATTTATAATTAAATAAATTAGTATATGTGTATTAGTCAAAATAAAGATTCATATTAATAATCATTATATTTCAAAATTTCATATTTAACTTTAATTAATAAGCCTATACAAGTTTAATATTTACAATAAACCTTTTTCAACTATTTATTTATCTATATATATAGTATATGACATAAAAAACTTACTTTAAAAAAACTATAAATAAAACATGTCAAAGAAATATTTTCCATACATATATATTATCAAGATACTAATAAAATTACAAATACAAATATTTTTACATATAAATATGTGAAACACATATATTATTAAGAACCAACACATATCTATTTTAACTCATGATCTTCAAAGTTATATTGTGCAAAATTTTCGTCAAGTTTGCATTTTGAGAGATTTGATTCATATGGGGACTTGGTAGATAAGTTAAGATGGATCTCTGGTGGTAATAATTAGTCCAAAAGTACTCTTCAATTCAGTATAAGAGAGATGTTGTTCTAATTTTATTTTCATTAATAATATTACAAATAAATTTTTGAAAAAATAGTAATATGCATCTCACATTAAAATAAATCAAATCAAATAATTAATATTTGATATTTTAAAATATATAATTAATAAACATACATTTTTTAAAATTAATATCCATTTTACCATATAAATAAGGATTTATTAAAATCTAAGAGGAACCAAATATTTCGAGGTGTAAACAATTTCTTAAGTTTTGCACTCTAAGAAGAGGTTTGCATTTTGAGAGATTAAATTTCTCTAAACCCTCTATACAAAAATTAAAATAAATTTACACCACTAATAATTTAATTTTAAGATTATTATCTTGTCACATATCAAATTGGTCTATAATATCTCTTGTCTATAAAATAAGGTGCTCACTCTTGCAAAGTTATTTAAATAACCAAATTTACTTAAAAAAAATACATATTTTACTTAAATTATCTCTTAAATAGAATCATGATTACTATAAAAATATTTAGAACCCTACTAAAAAAATTATAAAAATATCTAAACCTTATAACTAAGCTAATGATCATTTTTATATCAAATGAGATTTTTAAAATATTAAAAAAAAAAAAAAAATCCATCCCATTTTCAAAATTATCAATTTAATTTTCAAATTTTTTCAAAATTATCAATCTAATTACCAGTTTGTGAAAACAAGGAAACTAAATTATGCAATATATTTTCCTATATCGGACAATAAAGCGATGGCATGAGGGCTGCCCTATATGGAAAGAGGCAGTTGACATGGAACTCGAGGGACAAAGAGCAATTAAATGGCAAGTTTATATTACTAGGTTTAGTGAACAAGGAGATCAAATTACATAAACAAATTCTTACTATTGCCGAATTATACATTTACTACCAAAAGCAAAGATTAGATTTGCATCATACATCTTGATTCTATGAGTCTGGAAGTAGAGTATTTTATTAAAAATTATTCTATTTTGCTGGTTCGTATAGAAAAACAAAATTCTTACTTGGAACAACCTCTTGAAGAGAGGTTTCTAGGGTCCTATTTATTGTATTTTCTGTAAAGAGTCAATGGAAACAAGGGAATCATATAATTTTCACCTGCCGAACTACTCATCTTGTTTGGAGGCACATTGCACATTTCCTTCACCTACGAATTAGTTGGGCATCTATTTTCTAACAGAGTATCAATATATGGTCTGATGGTACGTAAATATAAAGAGATGCCCTTTGTCATATTTGGGAGATATGGAATGCTCAAAATCATTTTATTTTTGATGGTTAGTTTTTCGAGATATGCCACAGCTTTTTATCTTGGATGACAACCCTCTCACCTGTGACTGATATTCCTAAAAACTATGCCTTCCGACTGTTAGTCTTCGCTTTGATAGAAAGCACAACTAGGCATGTGCTGGTGCGGAGTTCTTAAGTTAACTGGAAGCTCACAGTATAAATTTTTTTGGAATGGAGGATTTAAATGGAATCTTACAGTATACTTTTTCTTGGAAAGGAGTACTACTCGCAAATACTAGAGCAAAAATTAGTTGGCGAAAGAGAAGTAGATATATGGTCTCCGCATATATGGTGATTCTAGATTTTTCATAGAAGGAATACAAAGACATAAATTTTGATCTTTTTAATTTATCTGGCTGGATCAATATTATTAAATACATGCTAGGCTCTTTTACAAACATCACCATAAATCATATATACCAACGTGGAGGCTGACAAATTGTTTAAAAAAAATCTCAGAGAGAAATATGGAGTCATAAAATACAAATACACAGCAGATATGCACATCACTAAGAAGACTGATTAAGAGTGATTAAGCTGCCGTAACAATTTTATGCACTTATTCTACTTTTTGATTTCTGTATGTTGATTTTATAGTAAGATGATATATTAGGATCCACTTTTTATTATGGTTTTCTGCATGCAACTGTACAAGACTGAAAGCTTTTCTAGAGTATGTCTGGGATACGATTATATGTTGATATACAGATCATATTACATTACATTTTCTGAATCTTTCTTGTGTTAAAAAGATAAACATTATCCATGATAAATTTACTGGTCTTTATCCCATATTAATATAAAATCAGCGTTTTATTCTTCTGAAAAAAAGGTTAATTCAGTGTTGGAAAGATTAATCAAACTACCTGTGGCATGCAACCCTGAAGAACCGAGAGTTCGCAATACTTAAACAAGCACAATTACAATATTCAAATTCCACACTCACACGTTCCCTTGGCATCTCAGGATTGAGTCGTCAACACGGCAAATTTACATTTAAAACGCATAAAAAACACACTGGATGCTTCTCTGATCTCCGCCTTGGGTTCTCAACATGGCACGTTTAAATTTAAAACGGGTTAAAATCCAAATAGTCTACTAGCTTGCTTTGTAGACCAGCGTGCAGAATATGCCAGAGTTTGCTTTGCTGTGAAGCTTTCAACAAAAACAAAAACATATTATGAGGAAAGATGGTATAATCCTTTGCAAATGGCGGAATTAGCGGACATGGGAATTCAAAATTCAAAGATGGTGTTGCCAGAAGAGCAATGCCCACACCTGAAGAAATGGACAGTTGGGAAATTCGGTGGCAATTAGGGTTTCCGCGTTGAAAATGTCTCAGTGGGGTGTGTTGTTCGCTTTCTGATCCTTCATGCCCTTATATATACAGAGATTAACAACCGATCAGAGAGGTGCAGTTATAATCACCATCTTGAACACCTCCTGTATAGTTGGTATTTTTTGAACTAAATAAATTTTGTTCGGAGCAGCTTTTAGGTACATAATCCTGCCTGGGCTTGAACAGCCAAATTTGTGAGGATCAAATCTCAGCAGATAATTATATAGTTGGAGCAGCTTTTAAGATTATATAGTTTTAGTTGAATTTGAACCTGGAAACTTGTGAAGCTTTTAGGATTATATAATTTTAGTTGAATTCGAACCTGGAAACTTGTGAATCCGGAGACTGGTGAGAATCAAACTTCCACAGATAACGATTATATAGTTGAAACTTGATACTGTTATATACGCCTTGATAATATCAAAAAAACACAGCGGTGACACAAATTCAGAGCGATACAAAAATGACAATTTTGAGGATATTTTTGACTATCGCAGCCCTTATTTCACTTACAAGTCTGCAAGTTTCTTACGGTATGTAAAGCCGATTTCTTTTTATGTGGGGTATTTCCATTGAGAATATGTAATTAGCTTGGTTAATCCTTTTCTGATAATCAGATCATAGTAATTGGTCATAGAGTTAACCATCGATTAATTTCTAGATTACTTACTGTTCGATTGGTTAATGATCAGGGGGATAATATGCGAGAAGCTACCCGTGGAGGTTTGCGCTTTTTCTGTGTCGTCTTCTGGAGCACGTTGTGTGCTTGAGAAGTCCATCTTGAGGGATGGCAGTCTGCAGTATGAATGCCAGGTGACGTTGACGTTTTTCAGATCTTTCTCCATTGATGGATTATTCTCATATACTAATTCTATGTTAAGGATTAACTCTACCTGGTTTTCGTCTTAATTGATCGGTTAACTGATAATGTGCAGAGTTCCGATGTTATAGCTGAGAATATGAATGAATTGATAGAAACGGAAGAATGCATGAACGCTTGTGGGGTGGAAAGGATGACAGTAGGGTTGTCTACTGATACTCTGGAGGAACGTGACTTTACAAAGAATTTATGCTCTCCACGTTGCTACAATAACTGTCCCAATATCATCGATCTGTATTATAATTTGGCTGCAGGAGAAGGTAAATATTAATAATAATTTAATTTTAAGATTATAATGAAGTAAGTATTAATCTGGTGTATGAAATTTGTTAGTTAGATTGGTTTACTTTAAAAGAAAGTATTTATTATAATAATTTAATTTTAATACAGTAGTTAAGTTATTAAAGAGCAAATTAGTATATATAGTTTATTTTGTTAAATTGGTGTATCCGACTATTTATTTTAAAAGAAAAGACTTCGCTTGGAACAATTTGGTTGTCAAAAGTTAAAAGTTACCGTAGTATACATCTTTTATCTATTTACATTTTAATTGTCATTTTATAAGAGGGGAAAAGTACAAGTGACTAATAATTTAATCTGTACAAGTGACTAATAATTTAATTTTAAGATTAAATAGTGAAGTTACACATCAAATTGGTTTATGAGATTTTATGGATTTTTACTTTAATTTTATTATAAGGAAAATATATATTAATAGTAATCTAATTTTAATTTTAAAATTACAGTGAAGTCAGATATCAAATGGGTATAGGAAACTTTTTAATTAAATTGGTTTACTCTAGGAGAAACTATTTATTATGATAATTTAATTTTAATGCCATAGCCAAGTCAAAGAAAAAATTAGTATGTAACATCTCTTAGTTAAATTGGTGTATAAAACAATTTATTTGCAAAAGAAAATACCTACTTAAACAATTTACTTGTTAAATATTATGGAAGTGTATATATCCTACCCCTTTATATTTTAATATATAATCTCATAAGAGAATAATACATGTTCTTAACCATAGTTACCTAACTCTTATAATACATGTTCTTAACCATAGTTACCTAATTCAGATTTGAATTTGATGCAATACAAAATCAATTTTATTTGAACTCTTTCAATTTGGAAAAAATTTGCTAATATAGTTCAAAATATTTACCGACATATTTCAAAATTTACGATATCTACTTATAATTCAGGTTCTTCCTCGGGAAAGGTGCCTATTGGTTTGACATTCCTTGCTAATTGGATCTCTCTAGGCTAGGAGGAAAGTAAGTTGTAATGCATATAGTTTTCTTAATGTTTTTCTTATGTTCTAGGCAAATCCAAATTAATATAAAATTAATTTTGATATTTCTATCCCATATTAAATTCACTTTAATGCTTAGGGCCAGCCTATGTGATGTGATCTCTATGTGTTGTAGAATTAATCAAATTTTATGGATAATTAGGTTTAACTAATTAGCTAATTTTCAACATTTTTTGGATATTTTTTTTAATAGATTTTATAAAATGGAGTAACTTTGACTTTAACAGTTAAATAGGGTATTTTTATACCTATTGCAAATTTTAGAAATATTTTAAAATCTAACTATGATTCCTAAATATTTTTCAAATTTACAATCAACATAAATTCAAAACATTGAATATACTCCCAAACATTTCCCAAATCTGTAATCAACATAAATTCAAAACATTAAAATATAATCCAGATTCCTAAATATTATCAAATCTACAATCAACATAAATTCAAAACATTAAATATACTCCCAAATATTCTCCAAATCTGCAATCAACATAAATTCAAAACATTAAAATATGATGTTGATGATGATGATGATAGTGGTTACCGTCCACTGAGACCAAATTGGTCTATAGGACCTATAATTTTCTTAGTTTTTAATTGTCTGGCTCCTCGTCTTTTTTGGCAAAATTGGTGCTATAGCTTTCTTTTTTTTCTCTACGGTCTTCTAACTTTCTTTATCTTGCATCTCCTTCATCTCGTCTGGTTCTTGGGACATTGGTGTCTTAGTTTTACGATCTATTGTGTTCGTCCTTTTGAAGATAGTCGGAGAAGAAGTTTGTTCTAGGAGATCTGGTTTGCTCTTAAATGAAGATTTATTTTGGGTAGCATTCGAATCCTCGTCACTGTTGATGCTTGAGAGGTTGTCAAGTTCACTTTTTTGTTGTATACTCATAGCTTACTCTTACTCAGTATCACTTTTTTAAGTGTGGCTCATGATCATTGTGTGGCTGCTACATCCATGGATAATAATACAACCTCAAAAGGGCATCAAGGAGATTTAATCCTTTGACTTCGCATTCACAAATTGAACAACAAAAACTCCACCAATTAAACTATACCTTAAAAGAATATTCACACTAGTAATCATACCCCTATATTCTATTACATAATATCTAATTTATTTATTTATTTATAAGTTGTGCAGGTGTTTACTTGCCCAGCCTGTGCGAGACTCACAGAAGTGGAAATCGACGGATGATAGGCGAATTTATATCACCTGCTGTTGCTCCTGTCGCACCAATTATTTTCGGAAACCCACCCATCTCTCCCGTTATGGCCCCCTCTCCCAGTATTTCATAAAATCATTAAAGTAAGTTTCTATTCTCATACCTAACGAACTACCACACCAGAAAAGCAATTACATTCACTCCAAGTCATTGTCTATACTTGTAAACGATCTTATGTTTTAATGTTTTATTTGCAGGATTTTACTACCATTGCTGTTGCTGTGTTAGTCTATTGGAAGCCATTTCCCATTTCATGATTGGACAGAGAAGGCTGCTGGCACACTGCTGCTTAATTTTCAAATAACGGTCGTTATCAAGAGCAACTGGCATATAATTCAACCCATTCTTCCACAATCCGAATAATATTTCCTGCATACATGATACTGGATAGTTTCCCATCTTGTCTTATTAAATAAATTCAACAATCGGACTGGTTGTTCAGACTACAATATTCTTTCAATCCATAAACTCTATGTATTTTGTTTGCACTTTTGTGATGTATTATTCGTTTAAGGATCGTGTGATTAGAATTTTACTGTGGTGACATCGAATTGACCAATCATTGTTATTTTATTGTTTCATATTAATTTCAATCCGTAGATTAACGATTTGGTTTAATTTCAACTTGCCTGAGATTATAAAATTTTCATTTTTCGTTTAATATGTAATTTTTTAAATGTGTGAATGAATTTATGTTTAATAGGCAATTTTTTAAATGTATGAATGAATTTATGGTTAGATAGATGTCGGTGAGCTTAAGTAGATTGCAGTTTCCCTGAATATTTGGAAATCCGATGGACATGGCATTTTTCATTTAATAGGTAATTTTTTAAATGTGTGAATGAATTTATGGTTAGACAGATGTCGGTGAGCTTAAGTAGATTGCAGTTTCCCCAAATATTTGGAAATCCGATGGACATGACCATGCCCATGACCTGTCCACCGTGCCCATGACCATCCGATTCCCGAATATTCAAGAAATCTGCAATCGACTTAAGGATAACCAACAGAGGGATGGTAAAGATAGTTTAAATGACCATAAATATGATAATATAGAATATTCATGGTTTTAAAATTAAGTATCTTTGATATCTGCATTGCTTCTAGAGTTTTCTAAATAAGTAACTGTTTTTGTTTAATTTAATTACGTTGTGCTTTTTAATTGCAAGCATAAGATACATTTTTGTTTTTATAATGAAAATATATATATAAAATAAGAATTTAAATGAGAATGTGGTTTTCAATTATTTAAGATAAAATTTTAAAAAGTTTCTCTTTAAAATTTTCCAAAAGCACTTAAATCATATAAATTGTATAATTCAAATTCTAACAAATCTCAGAAAAAAAACACATATATATATATATATATATATTCTCCAAAATACTATCTCCCAAATACTATGTCCACAAAGTTAAAGTTTTCAATAAATAAGTCTATTTTGTTTTTATAAATTTAATTTTTTTTTCATTAATGAATTTTCAAATTTGATAAAAAAGTTTCCAAAAATTATAATATTATTTTATTGATTAAATTTTGAATATAATGTGTAATTATATCAAAATTGAAATTTTGTTCATATCAGCAAAAATAAAAGAATAAAAATATCTAAAAAAAATACAAAACATTTAAATAATGTGTGAAAAATTAGTTTTTCAACTTATATTGGATCTTTATTTAAAATGAATCTATATTGATTTACATATATTTTAATTTCTTTTACTAAAAATTTAAATCATCAAATAAAATAGGAATAAAAGTGTAAAAAACATTATTTTACACTTTAAAAAAATAGATATTAACTAATAATTAGTTCACTCCTATTTTTATAACTAATTCACTACTATTTTTATGATTACAGAGTTCAGTATATAGTTATTTATTAAGAAAATATGTTTTCTTTTTAATTATTTATCAGTTCTGATTAACGTTGAAATTACATATTTTAATTGTTAAGATTGCATATTTTAACGGTTAATGTTGAAATTACATATGAAGCATTCCAATATCAATTGAGATTTAAACGTCTATCTACAATGTCGAATTAATTGAATTGTAAGATTTCATTATGCAAATTATATTTTTCATTAATGAAATCCGTGAGCTTACGTGCTGGGTAGTGAAAATTATTTTTTTTAAAGAAAAATGGTGCAAGTCCCCTTAGAAGCTATATATGGCCCAGAGTACATTATATTTTCTTTACATTATATACGGATGCAGATCAATCACATAATCATTACATAAATACAGAAGATCGATGAAACATAGAGGCTACAGAGTAGCGCGACATATAACGAGATTTGATTACGGGTGGGGAGCGAGAAAGTCCTCCGCCCCGACCATGTGAGTTGTGCCCTCATGCGTAGGGTAATGAAAATTGTTATACAAATACAGTAATCCATTATTACGCTGAGTTTTGTCACCACATTGATTTAGATTAGAAGCTCTATTGCATGGGAGCTCTGTAGATATGCATTATGCTACAATCATCCCTTTCACTTTGAAGATATGGTCCTTTACAATTGCTGAGCCTCCTTCCCAACCGACTACGGCAAGACATTGCTTTGGATGGAATTCTCATAAACAGAATAAATGGTTAGAGTTTTAATAAATACTGAAATTTGTAACTCTATGTAGCAATTTTAACATATGGGTTGTTAGTTTTATTTTTATTTATTGAGTTATTAGTTTCATTGATCTAAATTCAAACACGAATGCAACAAATTATAGATATAACCATAAATATAAAGATAAAAAAATTATAGATATAGCCATAAATACGAAGATGGTAACACTTTATTTTATTAATTTCAAATACTAAAATATGTTTACAAACAAAATGGAAATAAGACAAGCTTGGACGATAGTAGCTTATCCTTGAAAATAGATGTGGTGACTACATGCCTCTGAACTGTGTTACAATGAGGCTCAAAAGCTTATTTATTATTGAGAAACAATGACAAACCCTAAACATCCAAAAACCTAACCCTAGGAGATAAGCGCCAAATTATGGGCCTTGTTTGGGTAAATTGGTACATCAACTTCTCGGGATCATAACTTTGGCATATGATCTCTGTTTGACGCACACAATACCTCATTAGAAAGATCTATTCGAGGACTACAACTTTTGAATGACCAAAATCAAACAAAAATCCATGCTGGTCTTAGTTTTCCCAAAAACCATTGTTTAGATCCTCAAAATAGCTCCGAAAGTTCATGACCCGAAAAATTGCCAAAAATAGTAAATTGTGCTACAAATAAAGAAATTGAAAAACAGAAAGAAAAAATGGTGGGGGTGTAAGTGGAATAGGCGGGTGGCCACCAATATCCACCTGGATCATTCCTCCCCCTCAGGAAGCAATGGTCCCCATTGTGTTGAGTTCCTCCATGAAATGAGGAAACTTCTGCTGAACTTGGTCCCTAGTGAGCCACTTTCACTGGTGAAGGAGTCGTCTTGCTTTGACAACTCGATATAGGTTGATCCTTTGTTGTCAGGTGTTCTTGATCTATGTCTCCATGATCCAATCAATTGTGGCTTGTACCATGCAATCTGGATTTAACTAGTAGGGGTGATTTGTTCTGTAATGTCTGATGTGTCTAGCAATGGTGGGAAGTATGGTTGAAGGGAGTCCACATTGAACATTGGGTGTAGGCCAAGGAATGGGAGGATGCTGAGCTCAAATGCATTGTCTCCCATAACCTTGGTAATGGTGAAAGGACCATATCAGAGTGATATAAGTTTCTAATAGGCTTTGGTAAGGCATTCGTTTTGCAAATGCAATCAGAATTTGTCACCCACCTAAAACTTGTGTGGCACCCGATGTTGATCATGTCACTACTTGTACTTGGCATTTGATTTCTCCAAAATGTCATGGACCTACTAGCGGACATGTTGTATGTGCTCAATTAAGTTATTTGCCTTATCGGCTTCAGACTGGACATCAGACGAACTTGTCTGAATAGATGCAAATGGTATGGCCACATCAATGGGACATAATGGATGGAATTCCAAGCCCACTTAAAAAGGGCTATGGCTAGTCAAGCTATGGAGAGATCGTTTATAGTTGTGTTAGACATAGGGGAGCCTCTCATTCCATGTGCGTGGATTCTTTGAGTTGTACATGTGCAAAATGTGTACGATCATCTTGTTGACGACCTCTGTTTGGCTATAAGTTTGGGGATGGAAAACTGTGGACTTAGTGAGCTTAGTGTCCAACATTGACCAGAGACTGGATCAAAATGTACTGAGGAACTTGCTATCCCGATCTGAGATGATAGACTATGGGATCCCAGAGTGTATCCACACTCATTCAAAGAAGAGTTTAGTAGTGGCTTCTGTTGTGATATTCTTCTTGTAGGCCGCCATAATGGCCATTTTTGAGAATCTATCGATGACCACAAAAACAAAGTCGTTGCCATGCTTAGTAGAATGAAGGTCCGACATGTAATCCATAAAGATGGATTCCGAAGGTCGACTAGGGGTAGGCATCTGAGTATAGAGGCCTTGCTTCTTGATGGTAGGTTTGACAATGGCGTAGGCAGTGCATGATCTGATGTACTTCCTGACACCCTGTCGAAGATTCGACCAATAGAAATACTTCTGTAGTACTGCCACCATTTTCTCGACCCTAAAATGCCCAGCGACCTGACTGTAGTGCGCTTCTCAAATCATCTTGGCACACTTGCTTGAAGGAACACAAAGGTGTCCTAGTTGACATAATAGGGCATCCTGGACATGAAAATATGGAACTTGATGACCCTCCAAGAGCATCTGATATGTGTGGCAAAATTCTAGGTCGTTTTTGTAGAGAAGTGGCCAATCAGAAGTCTCGTGCCCACAAAAGTTGAGCACGATGGTTAACGCCTTGATCAATGGTTATTTGAGGCAGTCTGCAACATTATTGGTGTTGCCCTTCTTATACTTGATATTCAAATGGAACTGTTGTAGGTATGTGGACCAATTCTAGTGGCGATCATTCTGCAACTTCCCTTGCGTTCGTATGAATTGCAGGGGTCAATGGTCTGTGTGGATGACTGTTTCCTTCCAAAAAATGTAATGCTTCCATTGTTGACAGGCCTGCACAATGGAATACATCTCTTTTTCATAAGTGGGATACTTTTAGATTGTGTCTGAAAGTGTGTCACTGTGATATGCCACTGTTGAGTAAGGACTACCCCAATAGCATAGACAGAGGCATCCGTCTTGATTTGAAATGGCTGTTACAAGTCTGGTAATATGAGCACTGGTGTAGAGCAGAGGCGATGTTTCAACTCTGCGAATTCCTTCTATCGAGATTTAGACCAAAAGAATTTTGTTTTTTCTCCTCCCTTGGTGACTTGAATTAAGGGCCAAGTGATATGGGAGAATCCCAACACGAACCTATGGTAGAAACTGGAAATACCCAGAAAACTACGAAGCTCTGTCAGAGTGGTTGGGGATGACCAATATCGAATGACCTGGATCATGGCTGAATCCACGTGCAGCCCCCGTTCATCAATAATGTATCCTAGATACTAAACCTGGGTCATGCCAAAAGTTCATTTCTCCAAATTGGCACACAACTTGTGTTGTCGCAGTCTTTGGAGAACCTACCAGATGTGGTGGAGGTGTTCTTCCCAACTCTGGCTGAAGATCAGGATCTCATCCAAGTATACCACTACAAACAAGTTGGTGAATGACCGCAAGATGTCATCCATCAACCTCATGAAGGTTTCCGAAGCATTCGTCAACCCGAAAGGCATAACCAACCCTTCGAAAAGGCCCTCCTTGGCTTTGAAGGTAGTTTTCCACACATCGGAGGGTTCGATTGGTACCTGGTGAAATACAAACTTCAAGTTGATCTTGCTGAAATATTTTCACCCTTTGGTTGGTCTAGAAGGTCATCAATCTGTGGGATCAGGTACCTATTCCGGAAAATGATCTTGTTCAGTGCCCGATAATCAACACAGAGTCTCCAAGTCGGGCATCATTCTTCTATACCAACACAATCAGGCTCCCATAGGGTGATGAACTCGGCTGGATGTGACCTTTTTGCAACAGCTCTTGAATCTGCCTCTTGATTTCGTCGTTCTCTAGAATGGAGCGCCGATAGATTGGTCCATTGGGAAACGACGCACCTGGGGTTAGATCGATGGAGTGCTTGACTTGACAGTTCAGAGGCACCCTTGCGCGGGAGGTGAAAATGTCCTCGTAATCCTCCACGACCTTGTCAATTTGTTGTTGTCTTGTGGAGGGGTCCTGTCTGGAGGTAGTGGTCACCATCTTCTTCTTTTCCTTAGGGTGTATCATCAGGAAAAAAAATTTCTTGGTTTCAAAAATGAGCTTACTGCATTGTTTTTCAGTAACCAAAGAGATGGCAGTAGGTGTTGCTACCTCCGGTATCCTGTACAACTTATTCCCCAAAGTAAAAATAACAATGGAGGCCTTGACTCATACACAACATGTCACTTCCACAAGTATGGTTGGCCTAATAATACATCACAAACATTAAGGGGAGAAACATCACAGAATACCTCATCCGTGAAGGGCTTTATGCTGTATGGAAGGTGGCACTACTAGCTCACGCGAAGATCTCGTCCTTGGTGAAGCCACACGATGGTGTACGGTTTTGGGTGTTTTGTGGTTGGTAAGCCTAGCCGCTTCATGAACTTTGACGAAATGAGGTTATTTTGGCTCCTGCAATTGACAATGAACTATAGCAGGGAACCCTTTATCCACATATGAGAGAGGAAGAGGTGTTCCTCCTTCTCTGTATCTTTGGGTTCCTCCTTCTGGATCTTCGTGGTGGAAACTGTGGCATTGGGCTCTGCATCAATAATCTGCTTCCCTTTGTCATTCCCTTTGTCGGGTTGTGACTCAGATTCGGAACATGCATCTGATTTGGAAGGTTTCATCTTGGCCACCAGTGACTGCATGGCCCGACACTCACTTGTGTTGTGAGTGGATCTCTTATGGAACCCACACCACTTTCCTGTGTTGTTCTTTGGCTTCGCGGTGTTGTTCTTTGCTTACCACTTTGGCAGGTTGTCTTGGGCCACCCCGCCTTGGCTTTGTCCTTTGTTCTGCGGTTTGGGGACACCTTTCCCTTGCTTCAAATTTGCAGATCCAAAGTCTTGCTTCTTCTGTGTAAACTTCTACTCGATCTTGATGGCATATCAGTACGCCATGTCGAGCAAGCAGATGTCTAAGAACTCCATCTCGTCCTGGATGTACCTGTGTAGGTAGCCACGGTACTTGAGTATCAAATGTTTCTTGGAATCCTTGACACCCAACTTCATGTGAAGGGTATGAAAAAAATTGGTAAACTCCGACATATCTTGGTCCCTTCCTTGTTGCAGCGTTGTCCACTTTATGTATTTATCCTCATAACTCCCGACATGGTAGTACTGCTCCTTCATGGCATCTTGGAAAGAATTCCAAGTGGGTGCACCTAAAAATAGTGAGGTCTTACTTTCATCCTTATGTTCACAGTAGGTTTCCCACGAGTCCTTGACATGGGGGGTGTCTTTGAGAAGAGAAAAAATAATATTTTCTCAGCTGGGAAAATCATGAACAAATAAATATCCTTCTAGCAGATTTAACAATTTATCTATGGCGTTTGCATCTATTTGGCCCTCAAATATGGGAATGTCAAAGTTTACTTGTACCTTAAAAGGAGTGGAGCCTCCAGAGTGGCTGCTGGATGTTGATGTGCTGCCGGTGGGTAATCGTTGAAGGATATGGGAAAAGTTATCCATCATCACATTCCTTTGTTTCTCGAGGGCCTCCTCAAGCAATATTTTGATAGGATCTCTTACCATCTCGTCTTTATTTTTTTCCCCCAAGGGCAGTCATGGGGGTTTGTGAGGTTGATCTTGCAAAGGTTCAACCAGATCGAGCTCTAACTCCTTATATCTCGACCTCCTTGGGGACATATAAAGAAAAATAGAGAAAAAGAGGACCATTGTGATACCACTGATCCAGATTTAAACAGGGACGCAACAAATTACAGATATAACCATAAATACAAAGATACAGTAGAATTAACACTTCATTTCATTAATTTCAGATACTGAAATATGCTTACAAACAGAATGGAAATAAGACTAGCACGGACGATGGTAGCTTATCTCTGAGAAGAGATGTGGCGGCTACATGCCTCTGAATTGTGTTACAATGAGGCTCAAAAACCTATTTATTATTTAGAAACAATAAAAAACCCTAAACATCTAAAAACCTAACCCTAGGAGAAGAAGCGCCAAACTATGGGCCTCGTATCGGTAAATTGGTACATCAACTTCCTAGGATCGTAACTTTGGCATACGATCTCCATTTGACACGCACAATACCTCATTAAAAAGATCTATCTGAGGACTACAAATTTTAAATGACCAATATCAATATAAGAATTATGTTGGTCCCGATTTTCCTAAAAAAACATCATTTAAGGCTTCAAAATGACTCCAGAATTTCAGGACCCGAAAAAATGCCGAATATAGTAAATTGTGCTACAAATAAGGAAATTGAAAAACTGAAAGAAACAACGGTGGTTGTCCAAGTGTAATAGGCGGGTGACCACCAATATCCACCTGGATCACTTATCTTCTAATTATTGTTAGAAGCCTTTATTGTTCCTATAAATTAGGCTCATGTATATCTTATTTTCTCAAGTAACAAAATGTACATGAGCCTAATTGATAGAAACAATATAGGCTTCTAATGATATCTAGAAAATGACACTGATAAATCAATAGATAAGGATAAGACTAACAAAACCGCTCTTAAGATTTCTAGATAAACTTACAAATTTCAATATTTATTGAAATTCAAATAAAACCAAAATTAAATCATTTTTATAGACATATAAGTTCTGTTTTCACTATATTTTTTTAAAGAAAAAAAGTCTACAATATTATTTATGCTTATCAATTAAGTTTTCATAATATAATTTAGTTTTCATAATATAATTTTAAGAAAACTTTACCCTCAGGGAAATAGATATTCTATCATATTAAATAATTTTAAATATTAAATCATTAAAATATAACTTCTAAATTAACTAAAAAAATTTATGATATTTAAAATTTATTTTATAATATATTTTTATATAAGTTATTTTCAAAATCAATATACAATTGTTTTACACTTTTAATATATATTTTAAATACTATATGAATATACTTTTAAATCCATATAAGAATGTTCTCTCTGTTTCGTTAATTAACGAAACACACTGTAAACACAGAATGTAATATTAGAACATATCTCTTATAAGATAGGAAACTTATCCTTGGGTTACTTGGTAGAGGATTTCTCCTAATATTGTACTAATGTAAAGTTGATTATACACTGATTTACTTTTTAACTTCCACACTTCCTCATACCTGTTTTCATATTTTATTTTCACAGGGATATTTATGGTGGGTGTGTTTTCTTCTTTTCGGTTATTTGGCAGAGAATTTCACCTCTTATATCACTTTTCATATTTTACATTCACACTCGTATTTATGTTATCGGTGGATGTGTTTATGTGATTATGTTGCTATATAGTGATTTGATAGAAGATTTCACATACTAGATTACATTCACATTAGTTAATTTTTTAACCCCCACATTCTTTCATATTATTTCTTATACTTTACTTTCACATCAATATTTTTAGATGCATGATGTATAGGTTTGAAAAGAAACAATGTTAGAACCACTTGGTAAATGTATTTTTCTTTATTCAAAGGAGTAAGAAGCGTAATACAATTTCTTAATACATCTTAGTTTAAGGGGAGAGATTAATGAGATGGAACAAAGGACATAAATGCATTATGCTTATTGTGAAGCTTTACTATTTAAAGAGATGAGGATTTTGCACAAAGTTCATTGAATTAATAAAGAGTGATTACAAATAATTTCAGTTTTCGGGTATATATATTTATTACTAAATTGAGTATAAACATTTTATTCATAAATGATTTATAAATTTTCTAGAAATATTAATTACTTCTTAGTTAAGTAGCAAGTTTTTCTATTTAGTTTTAAAGTTGGGGAAAATACGGTAAACTTATTTTCTTCCTCTTAATTAGGGTGAGTGGATGCAATTGTTAGGTCCCTATACTACTAGTGTAACCCCTTATTGCTATTAGTACAATCCCATTATTATATTGTTGTGCCCATGTAGTCCCCATATTGTTATTATTGTGCCCTATAGAAGCCCACTATTGTTATTAATGTGCTCTTACATTATTATTTTTATGTCGGCTTTGATTATATTATGACCCCTTAGACTCTTATATATAGATAGGAGGTCTTGTCATTTGTATCATCTAAGAATTTTTTATTTGTGTAATGTAAAGGAGGTTGCCCCCTCAAAGAGGCTTGTTTTGAAGTTGTTTATTTATCTTTTCTTCTATTTTGTGACCTGGTTCCATAACATTTGATATCAGAGCTTTGGATTCTAGGGTTTCACTGCTTCAAACAAGTCATTGTGGAATTGTCGCTATAACTTTTTTGCTACGCAGTTTCAAAAGCTAAAACAACAACCCATTTGAGAAGAAATAGTTCTAAACCTCGAGTCCGAATTTCAGATCTTGTATCGCTATATTTTCGGAGATATGATATGAGGAAGTTAGTGTTTTTTCAAGCTCCAGAATTCCATCTCAAACATGCCATCGTGGAATTTTCGCTATAACGTTTTCACTACTAAGTTTCAGAAGCTAAAAAAAACCATTTGAGAAGAAACTATTCTGAAACTTGGGTCCGAAGTTTCAATCTTGTCTCGCTATATTTTCAGAGATATTATCTAAAGAAATTAGGGTTTTGTAGGCTCTAGAATTTCATTCCAAATAGTTGAACTTGGGAAAATTGTCATAACTTTCTCTAAGAGCATCAGATTGAAATTTCCGATGAATTTACAGAAATAAGACGGAATATAGTTTTTTGTGTATTGGTTTCAGATCCTAAGGTGGAAACAGTGACATGTTGCACTTCGTACAAGTTTTCTCTACTGAACCAGTCTATAATCAGGTCATCGTGGGAGATTTGACATAAATCTTCCTTGCAGAATCCAATCTTGATCAGACTTGCCATGTTAGAAAGAGGACTAAGAGGGATACTACAGGATGCAATTTTAGAACTTGGAGATCTAGAAGTACAGAGTTACAATAGTTTCAAGATCGAGCTCCTAAAATCAAGAAAAGGTGATATGAGGAAGTTTGATGGCAATGATCTGTTAAATTGCATACTACAGATGGAGCAATATTTTGATCTACATGAGGTACAACTGTTACAAAAGGTACATATTGCATATTCATATTTAGAACCAGATCAATTTTTATCGTATAAAGGGCTTTGTTCTCATAAACCACTTGTTACGTGGTCAATTTTCACAGAGCAAATGATAGCACTTTATGAGGATACAAAGAGCAACACCTTCTTTAGCCAATTGATAAATCTCAAACAAAAGTGTTCAATAACAAAGCACATTGAGGACTTTCAAAAATTGAATATAAGGGAAAATGATATTCCAAAGAAGCAGAGGATTGATGTCTCCATAGGGACTTTAAAGGATAAAATTCAACATGAAGGTCATCTTTGGGAACCTGATTCATTGGAGAAGGCATTGAGGTTGGAAAGAAAAGTGGAAAGCAAAAATATGGCAACAAGGAAGTCTACCCCTCATAACTATAAAGATGGAAGTGTTGTTTCTCCTAGCATTCCATAACCTACAAGGTTGACACCACAACAATTGGAAGAAAAAAAAGAAAAAGGGATTTGTTACAATTGTGATAAAAAATACATTAAAGGTCATAAGTGTGTTGAGAAGAAATTATTTTACATTTATTGTGAAGAGGAGGAAGAAAATGATCAATAAACGTCAAAAGAAGAGGATATACACCAGCAACCAACCCCAGAGAAAGAACAAATGAATCTGACCATATCTTGTAAAGCATTGGCAAAAATTACCACTTCTCAAAATCTCAAGATAGAAGGACATATCAAGAAGAAAAATGTTCAAGAAGTGAAATATCACATCGAGAAAGAAGAAATGAATCCGACCATATCTTGTAATGCATTGGCCAGAATTACCACTCCTCAAACTATCAAGATAGAAGGACATATCAAGAAGAAAAATGTTCAAGAAGTGAAATATCACATCGAGCATCAAGAAATGAATCCGACCATATCTTGTAATGCATTGGAAGAAATTACCACTCCTCAAACTCTCAAGATAGAAGGACATATCAAGAAGAAAAAGATTCAAGCAGTGAAATATCACATCGAGCATCAACAACAAGTTCTCCAACTTTTAAAGGATAACACCACTTTGGTGCAAAATCAAATGAAACAACAGGCAGATCAACATCATAGTGAAAGAAGTTTTGATGTAGGAAATTGGGTATTTTTACAACTACATCTCAAGCAAGATATTTGTGAGAAGGAAATGTTGGAAATACTACATGCACTTAAGAAAGGGCGACCTTACCTAATGGGAAGACACTTCAAGGTAAAAGTGGATCATGATAGTCTTAAATACTTTTTAGAACAAAGATTATCTTTAAAAGAACAAAAAAATGGGTCACAAATATGTTGGGTTATGACTTTGAAATCACTTACAACAAAGGGAAGCTAAATGTTGTTGTATATGCACTCTCAATAAAAGATGAGGATGTGGAAGCATTGTTTTGTGCTATTTTTATTATCCAACTAGATTGGATAAACGAAGCAAGGGATGAATGGAAGAAGGACGAAAAAGTGTGGCCATTCATTTGAAAGTTGCAGAAGATCCCAGTTCAAACAATACTGCCAAAACTTTGTTGGACACGCATTGTCATTGATGTCAATATGGCAATATTCAAGGAGTAGACAGAGCCACCAGAGGAGCAGATGGAGATGAGAGGAGCAGACAGAGCCAAAGAAGAGGAGCACACAGAGCCATCGGAGCCATAGAGGAAGCAGACAGAGTTATCAGGAGCTATCGGAGGAGCAATGGATGCATTTAACAACAAACAAATATGAGCCATTAGATTTCTGGTGAAAAGATCCGATGGCTACCGGGCGATAAAGATGCACGGGAGATAGCGAGCAGGGATGGCAGTAAATGGTATTGTTCGCACCACCTTTGGAAGGTGCGTGGTAATCGTACGTGGGCGAGTGATCACAATCACCGGGCGACGCGTGGCAGATGGGACAAGCCAAAAACCACTTTATCGCGAGTTAAAGCGTGGGTGGTTTGCGGGATCAGGAGGAGCGAACGTCATCGGATTTCCTGATGAATGATCAGACGGCATGTTTAACTTCACGTGTTTTTTGACTGATGTGACAAGAGAAAAGCATTACAGTGTGTCAAGTGGACCATTGAAATCGTCGATAGCGATTATCACATCAGGAATTCGGAGTGGAAGTCATACAGTGGTAAGCGCCCCTTTGCGATTGCCAATAGCGATACATGTATATGCGGACCTGTCACAACATTGGAATATATGTTAATCTATTATCACATACGCCCATCGCAATGCTACACAGAGGGTTTTCCAACTAGAAGCATTGATTGCGATAAAGCATGTGGACCAGATTAAACATTATAACATGGCTTAATATAATATCATGTCCAGTGGTGGATAGGCCGTCGACCATCGGCGATGTCATGAGCCCGATGTATAAAGGACCCCCAGAAGTCTTGAACGCCGATTGCGATTGCAAGAGCGGACCCGATGCTATATTGTGATTTGGCTTAATGTCTTATCGTGTCCATCAGCCATCGGCCATCGACCATATGTTGCGACTGCCGATTGCGATTTCACTGCAGACCTGACATAGGTATAGATATGGATGCAATGATCCTTGAAGTTTGCCCTTTAGCACTTTAACTTGTTTTTTCTCATATTTCTTGTGTAATTGATATTTGGTTTGCGCAGGTTTGAAATGCAATACAATAATGCTCCCGACAGTTCAGGAGGCTGAAATAATGTTGATGGTGATTGTGATCAGGACATGGATGTCCGTTAAATGAAGTGGTCCCTGTGTATGCCTATTATCATGAGAAAACAGGAGCGCTATTACAGTTTTCTGAATATGTGTCCTCTGCGTATGACTCAGTTCTTACAATTGTTTCAACGTGTCCTATGAGCACGAATAGACAGAGGAAATCGAAAGCTGGGAAGCTAAAGAAGCAAGCGAGCACAGAGGAAATGACAGTGAGAGTTGAGTCTAAGAGGCAGTGTAAGTGGAAACGAATGGACGAAGGCATGGGAATGCATAAAACAGTAAAAACAGAGGACTGTGGAGGTCGTTATTGTGGTGAATAACTAGAGTGTGAGGTAGCAGAAGCAACAGAGGTAGAAGAGGCAATAGAAGCAGCGGAGGCTATAGAAGTAGCAGAGGCAGGAGAGCAGGAGTGAGAGAACCTCAGCTGAATAGAGTGCAGTAGCATACTAGTGTATACCAAGATTGGGTTGGAGCCTCAGAACTGAAAAGGACTAAAGTCATTAGGGGTAGGTGCTCCTAAGTGCAGAACCACTGCTAAATAGAGTTGGTACTTTGGAGGTTGGAGCCTCATTGAAGTCCAAGTTGGAGCTTGGCAACTATTCACAGTCAGATATATACTTATATTGTACTTATTTCATTATACTGTCTTGAGTTTTAATAAAATCATTTATTCCAGCTGTTGGTTTTTGTGTTCTGTGTAAACATATACATATCTATATATGCTTTTGGAAATCACTAGAATAAAAAAGTAAGAAATACTGATTCACCCCCTGTCTTAATATTTCCAACAATTGGTATTAGAGCAGGCTTTTTCATACTAGCCTAACAGCTTGAAGAAGGATCCACAACCATGATGAGAAATCACAAAGCATCAGGAAGACCTCCTTTGTTTGATGGCACTAACTTTGGTTTCTGGAAGAAAAGAATGACCTACTACTTAATGTCCCTTGGACCTAGAGTCTAGCATTTTGTTCAAAATGAATACAAAACTACTTCCACTCTTCCAACAGACCAAGACGAGAGGAAAGCCTACATCACAAATGCAAAGGCCATGAACTCCATCACTAGTGGAATCACTGATTGCGAGTTTACAAAATCATGCACTGTACCTCTGCCAAAGAAATGTGGGAGAAGCTAGTTGGCTTGTACGATGGAGACTCAAAAGTCAAAAAGGAAAAGCTTCAAACTCACAGAAGACAATTTGAAAGTTTGAGTATGGAGGATGAAGAAGATATTGCAGCATACCTCCTCCGAGTAGCTGAAGTGGTAAATTCCCTGAAAGGATTGGACGAAAAAGTGGAAGAAAGTACCATTGTTCAAAACGTATTAAGGTCTCTTCCAGACAGATTTGACTCCAAAATAAGCACTATAGAAGAAGCAAAGGATCTAGATACCCTCAAAATGGATGAACTCCATGGAATTCTCACTACCTATGAAATGAGGAAAGGTGGCCCAAGCTCCAAAGATGTAGCATTCAAGGCCTCAAAGTCAAAGAAGGGGAAGAAGGAATGACTATAGTGATGAGTTAGATGTGGAATCTGAATTGGCTCAATTGGTACGAAAGCTGAAGAGAGGATCTAAGCTTAAAGGCAAGTATCCTCTTATCTGTTTTAAATGTGGTAAAATAGGTCATTATTCATAAAAATGTCCTCATAAACATGACAGTGATGATGAAGGAAATTCTAAAAGAATGGCACATAAAAAGAAGGGGTTCAATAAGAAAAAATTCTTCTCCAAGCAAGATGAATCTGATGAGGATGAGTTTATGGTCATTAAAAAGAAATCAGATGAGGAAAGTGATCATGATGAAAGCCAAGAAGCATTATTCATGGCACTTGCAGATGATGATGGCTCAGTGCTGGAAGGAAATGTAGATGAACTATTAATAAGTTCCATTGAAGAAAATGAGAAACTACGGAACAAAATCATTTCTCTCAAAGTGGAATATGAGGAAATAAGAAGGAGAGAAGATCTCTTGGAAGAAAAGCTTAAAGAAAAGGAAGAGACTTGTGAAGAACACGAGGCCGAAATAGTGTCTCTGAGAAAGGAGTTGGAGCAAATTAAAAATTGCTGTAAAAGCTCTCAAATACTTGAGACTATTCTGAAAAATCAAAAACCTCAACATGACAAGTCTAGAATAGGTTTCAAAGGAGAATCCTCAAGCACTAAGAATAATGCGAAAAGCTATGCTGATGCACTTTCCTGCAATCCAAAAGATGAAAAAGTATGTTATTAAAAGTGCATCCCAGATCCCAAGAATGAAGAGAGAATTACTCCAAAGAAGAATGTGGAGTCGAATCATGGACACTACAGCAAATACAAACCTGTACTCCACTAAGGGCCCATCGCAAATCCAAAGAACGAGGGAGGAGTAATTCCCAGGAAGGAAATCGACTCAAACCGTGGTTGCTTCAACAAGTACAAAACCATCTTTCTTGGACATTTCTTTCACTGTAAAAACTTCGGTCATCAAGCCAAACATTGTATGGCTTGCAGAAGTGAAAAGACAAAGCTAAAGGACCGAATAATCAACTCATATGCCCCCAAAAGGCAGGGAAAAATCAAAACGTTCAATTCATTTGATCCCTTGACCAAATTTGATTTGATTTGCTCTTTCTGCTACAATAATGGACACTATGAACAAGACTGCCCACTCAAAGGAAGAAAGACGAGTAGCAAGAACTCCAGCATGGACAAATGCAACCTGGCTCTATATGCTCAAAATAATGAAAACCAGTGGTTTGTAGATAGTGGGTGCTCCAGACACATGACAGGAGACAGAAGGAAGTTTGTCTCACTAAGTAAAAAGGAAGGGAATGTGTCCTTTGGAAGTGGATCAGGAAAAATTGCAGGAAAAGGAACAGTTACTCTGATCAATGGAAAAGGAAAAGCTCAAGATGCTCTGCTAGTTGACGGGCTCAAACACAACCTCCTGAGTGTTAGCCAAATCTATGATCAAGGACATAAGGTCGTTTTCAACACCAAAGATTGTGAAATAAGGAACTCTTCCTTAGGGAAACTTGTGGAAAAAGGGGTGAGAACATCAGACAACATTTACATTCTGAACAAGATTCAAGATAAATGCTACTTAAGTCAAACAGATGAGAGTTGGCCGTGGCACAAGCAACTTGGACATACAAGCTTTGAAAATATGATCAATATCAGCAAGATCAAATATGTATGAGACATCCCAAGGTTGTCCAAACCAAATCAAGTAGTGTGTGGTCCATATCAACATGGAAAGTAGACTAGAACTAGCCACAAGACAAAGGAGCTCTATACATCGAAGCCCTTGGAGATCATCCATGCTGATGTGTGTGGGCCAACTAGAAATCAAGCACTCCAAGGAGAAAGGTACTTTGTGTTATTTGTTGATGATTATACTAGAATGATGTGGATATATTTCATAAAGTATAAATCTAAAACTTTTGAGTGTTTTAAGAATCTAAAAGCCCTTGTAGAAAATGAAAAAGATTCAAAAATTAAGTGCCTTAGAACAGACAGAGGAGGAGAATTCACATCAAACGAGTTTAGTGAGTTCTGTAATATTCATGGAATTAAAAGGGAATTCTCGGCTGCCAGAATACCTCAGCAAAATGGGGTATTTGAAAGAACAAACCGAACAGTCCAAGAAATGGCAAGAACTATGCTATTAGCAGCAGACTTACAACCTAAATTCTAGAGAGAACCAGTAGGAACAACTGTCTATACACTGAATCGAACTCAATTAAGACCAAATTGTGAAAAAACTCCCTATGAGCTATGGAAAGGAAGACCTACTTGAGTGAAGTACTTCAAGATCTTTGGAAGCAAGTGCTTCATAAAAATAAATGATGGCTCACTTGGAAAGTTTGATTCTCGGGTTGATGAAGGGATATTTCTTGGATACTCTACATGGAGCAAGGCTTACAATTGCTACAGTTATCGACTAAAGAAAATAGTGGAAAGCATTGATGTAAAGGTTGATGAAGATCTTCCAGAAAAGGAAATTGAAGAACATGAAGATGACTCTCTCATTGAAGAAGAAGAACCTAAAGAAGAAGAAATAGATGAGGAAGAAGAAGAAGAAGAAGAGGAAAGAGAACCACCTAATACCCCTTCAAAGATGAAGCATGTCCAAAGACATCGTCCAGAAGAGTAGATCATTGGCGATAAAGATGAAGGTGTGTAGACTCGAAGAAGGATAACAATTACACCCAAGAGAAAATTCATTGCCCTCCTATCTATGATAGAACCAGAAACATTTGCAGAAGCAAGTAAGGATCCTCATTGGGTAAAAGCCATGGAAGAAGAAATGACCCAAATTGAGAAGAACAAGACATGGGAGCTGGTACCTCGTCCAAAGGACAAAAACATAATAGGAACCAAATGGGTGTTCAAAAATAAAATGAATGAGGAAGGATAGGTTATCAGAAACAAGGTAAGACTTGTCTGCAAAGGCTATTCACAAATTGAAGGAATTGACTTTGAAGAGACATTTGCACTAGTGGCTCGTATGGAAGCTATCAAGATGTTCTTGGCATTTTCTTTCTCAAAAGGATTCAAAATCTATCAAATGGACATGAAATCAACATTTCTAAATGGGGAACTCAAGGAGGAAGTCTACATGGAGCAGCCATAAGGTTTTGATCTAATAGCAGGAAAGGACTTAGTTTGTAAGTTGAAAAAGGCTTTATATGGGTTCAAACAAGCTCCTAGAGCTTGGTATGCAAGACTGGATCACTATCTACAATAACAAGGCTTCAAAAAGGGAGTGGCTGGAAGTAATCTATCCATAAAGACAGATCAAGGTAAGTTACTAGCTACTCTTGTTTATGTCGATGATCTGATTTTTGCTAGTAATAATGATGAAATGAGCCATGAATTTTCTCAAAACATGTCAAAAGAGTTTGAGATGTCAATGATAGGAGCGCTGTCCCACTTCCTTGGACTTCAAATATCTCAAACCAGAGCAGGATTGTGCATATATCAAACCAAATATCTAAAAGACATGCTCAAAAAATATGGAATGGAGGATTGTGCACCCATGAGCACACCTATGACCACAAACTACAAACTGAGCAAAGATGATGACTCCCCTCTAGTAGATGCAACTCATTATAGGTCAATGATTGGAGCCCTTCTATACTTAACAGCTACACGACCAGACATAATGCGAGCAGTAGGAATGGTGGGAAGATTTCAATATGCTCCTAAAGAATCCCATTTATTAGCTATAAAAAGAATTCTTAGATATCTGAAGGGAACTTTTGATTTCGGTCTTTGGTACCCAAAGAACTCAACACTGACTGTAACTGCATACACCGACGCTGATTGGGCTGGAAGTATAGATGATCGGAAAAGTACTAGTGGAAATGCATTCTTCCTAGGAGACTGTTTGGTATCCTGGCTCAGCAAAAAACAGTCATCCATATCATTATCCATAGTCGAAGCCGAGTATATTGCTACAGTAGACTATTGTACTCAGATACTATGGATGAAGGAAGCTCTAAAAGATGTCGACATATGTACAGATCAACCAATTACCGTTTATTGTGACAACACAAGTGCTATCAGTCTCAGCAAAAATCCAGTGATGCACTCAAGAACCAAACACATACCAATCAAGTATCATTTCCTCCATGAGCAAGTAGCTGAACAAAACATCGTCCTGGAATATATCAGTACAAAGAAGCAGATAAATGATATTTTCACAAAACCTCTTCCTCGAGAAGCATTCGAACATCTGCGTCAAAAGATGGGGGTTATTTCTTTATCATCACTCAAGTTCATTCATAAAGATGCAGCAGGAGAGGGGGAGCAGTTTGACAGGGGGAGTCTGTATGCATTCCTTTGCCATTGATGTCAAAGGGGGAGAGAGAAAAATAATATTGCCATCAATAACAAAGGGGGAGATTGTTGGACACGCATTGTCATTGATGTCAATATGGCAATATTCAAGGAGTAGACAGAGCCACCAGAGGAGCAGATGGAGACGAGAAGAGCAGACAGAGCCAAAGAAGAGGAGCACACAGAGCCATCAGAGCCATAGAGGAAGTAGACAGAGTTATCAGGAGCTATTGGAGGAGCAGTGGACGCATTTAACAGCAAACAAACATGAGCCGTCAGATTTCTAGTGAAAAGATCCGACGGCTACCGGGCGATAAAGATGCACGGGAGATAGCGAGAGGGGATGGTGGTAAATGGTATTGTTTGCACTGCCTTTGGAGGGTGCGTAGTAATTGTACGCAGGAGACGATCACAATCACCGGGCAATGTGTGGCAGATGGGATAGGGCAAAAACTGCTTTATCGCGAGTTAACGCGTGGGTAGTTCGAGGGATCAGGAGGAGCAAACGTCGTCGGATTGCCTGATGAATGATCGGATGGTAGGTTTAACTTCACGTGTTTTTTGACTGATGTGACAGGAGAACGGCGTTACAGTGTGTCAAGTGGACCATTGCGATCACCGATAGCGATTATCGCATCGGGAATTCAGAGCGGAAGTCATACAGTGGTAAGCGGCCCCTTTGTGATCGCCGATAGCGATACATATATATGTAGACCCGTCGCAACATTGCAATATATGTTAATCTATTATCGCATCCGCCCATCGCAATGCTACACAGAGGGTTGTCTGACTAGAAGCGCCGATTGTGATAAAGCATGTGGACCCGATTAAACATTATAACATGGCTTAATATAATATCACGTCCAGTGGTGGATCGGCCGTCAGCCATCGGCGATGTCATGAGCCCAATGTATAAAGGGCCCCCAGAAGTCTTGAACGCCGATTGTGATTGCAAGAGTGGACCCGATGCTATATTGCAATTTGGCTTAATGTCTTATCGCATCCATCAGCCATCGACCATCGACCATATGCTGCGACTGTCGATTGCGATTTCACTGTGGACCCAACATAGGTATAGATACAGGTGCAATGATCCTTAAAGTCCGCCCTTTAGCACTTTCACCTGTTTTTGCTCATATTTCCTGTGTAATTGATATTTGGTCTGCGCGGGGTTTGGAGGCAGAAATGCAATACAATAATGCTCCCGATAGTTTAGGAGGCTGAAATAATGTCGATGGCGATTGCGATCAGGACGTGGCTGCCCGTTAAATGAAGCGATCCCTGTGTATGCCTGCTATCATGAGAAAACAGGAGCGCTGTTACAATTTTCTGCATATGTGTCCTTTGCATATGACTTAGTTCTTGCCATTGTTTCAATGTGTCCTATGAGCACGAATAGACAGAGGAAACCGAAAGCTGGGAAGTTGAAGAAGCAAGCGAGTACAGAGGAAATGACAACGAGCGTTGAGGAAGTCTAAGAGGCGGTGTAAGCAGAGACGAATGGACGAAGGCATGGGAATGCACAAAACAGTAAAAATAGAGGACTGTGGAGGCCGTTATTGTGGTGAAGAACCAGAGCATGAGGTAGCAGAAGCAGCAGAGGCAGAAGAGGCAACAGAAGCAGCGGAGGTTGTAGAAGTAGCAGAGGCAGGAGAGTAGGAGTGAGAGAACCTCAGCTGAATAGAGTGCAACAGCATACTAGTGTATACCAAGATTGGGTTGGAGCCCAAGAGGTTGGAGCCTCAGAACTGAACAGGACTAAAGTCATTAGGGGTAGGTGCTCCTAAGTGCAGAACCACTGCTAAACAGAGTTGGTGCTCTGGAGGTTGGAGCCTCACTGAAGTCCAAGTTGGAGCTTGGAAACTATTCACAGTCAAATATATACTTATATTGTATTTATTTCATTGTACTGTCTTGAGTTTTAATAAAATCATTTATTCCAACTGCTGGTTTCTATGTTTTGTGTATACATATACATATCTATATATGATTTTGGCAATCACTAGAATAAAAAAGTAAGAAATACTGATTCACCCCCCCTCTCAGTATTTCCAACAAACTTGACGAGGAAGGCAAAATCATATTGGAACCTGGAGTAGTCACAGAAACAAGAACCTGACAACTATGAAATCGATCAATTTCAGAGTATCTCATCAAGTGGAAGAACTTACCCACTGAATACTCCACATGGGAGGACAAGAACTTTATACAGAAGCATTGAGAACTACTCAAATGTTGAGGACAACACTTTTTGAAGGAGAGGGGCATGTTAGGTCCCTATACTACTAGTGTAACCCCTTATTGTTATTAGTACAACCCCCTTATTATATTGTTGTGCCCATGTACTACCCATATTGTTATTATTGTGCCCCATAGAAGCCCACTATTGTTATTATTGTGCCCTGTTACACAGTAATTTGTCACTGTCTCCCTGTCAGTCACCCTACTGTGTCAAGAGTTCACAATAATCAAGTTCATGCCTCCTGAACTAGCCAAAAACCCACTTTTTCCAAATTTTTCATCATCAGCGCGTCTGTTTCTAAAATACCCGCGCTGACTGGCGCTCCATAACAGATCGCGTGCGCTGCCAGCGCGGAAGAACACGGCTTTTCCGCGCTGGTCGAATTTCATGACCAGCGCAGCCTCTGCTCGTATTGACCCGCGCTGACATGGCCTTGATCGTTATTTCCTTGTGACGTCAGCGCGCCAGACCAGTTATGCACCCGCGCTGATCCAGTTTGGGCGAATTTGTTCCAACAGTCAGCCTTCCAGATAACTACAGGCTTGGTTGTTGGCCTTGTGAATATCGCCTCCCTTCTATGGCATGTCTGTTCGACCCTTTGAAACTACTTCCCTTGAAGATAAGCTCATCCTTCCACCTTTCAAGGAGACTCCTTCTCCTATATAAACCTCTACCATTACCATGAGCAGCTAGTTTGGAATAGCTTGGATTGTGTGGAGCTTATAGTGCTCAGATTGCTGCTACTATAGGTAGTTGGTGTGATAAGTGTGGAAGTGCTTGATAGCTTAGGGAAGGTTGTGTTGTGTTGCTTGTGTGAGAGAGAGAGTTTCTTGTCTTAGGGAGATTCATTTCCAAAGGTGAATGCTTAAGAGACTTGCTAACTGGGCCCTCCTGAGAAGGATATCGACGTCAGAACACTTGGTTGTACTCTTCTCTGTTATTGATTAATAATAGATGACTACTATTATTGTTCCATTCTCATTTGTCTCTGCAATGGTTAATGTGAATTACATCCTTTCTGACTGATGTATAGTTGCTTTTATTAGATTTCACGCTTGTGTTTGTCTTCTCTTCGTGTGTGCAGGTATCTATTCGCGGAGATCGCGGAGGATCGTGATCAGCCAGAGCGAAGGAGTGAAGGTGGCATCTCTTCATCAAACAACAGCGCTGGAATCCAAGTAGGTGTTCTTTGCCTACCTTTTAATTGCAATTAGGAACTTGCATAGTAGCATTGACTGATTGTTGCTAGACCCACTCTGGGCTAGTAGGGATCGCCTCTATCCGTAGAGGGGATTTGCCTCTCCAACAATTTGGCGACTCCGCTGGGGAGTTCAGCCTTTTGTCTCTTGCGTCCATTTTTGTGTTTGAGTTTGATTGTTCCCTCTTTTCGAGACTGGAGATTGGTTCTTTGTTTTTAGACTTCCTAGTTCAGTCTGGGAGGTGTATAAATTGTTTAAAGAGTTCTGGCCTTGGTTTGGGAGTCTTTGGCTTGTTTTTGCCTCTTTTTTAAGCTCAGCGCGGTTTATACCAAAACAGTTGCGCTGACAGCGCATAGTTGTTTCTTTAAACCTGTTGTCATCGCGCTTATACGTATAACAGTCGCGACGGTTCTGAAATCGAACCAGCGCGCTTAATCCGTGTCCTTCCGCGTTGACAACGCCAAGTTGCTACGCGTGACCTAGTGTCAGCGCACAATTGCTGAGCGCTACCCGCGCTGATCCTGTAAAATTGAAATTGTCTCAGTTTTACCTCCTGAGCCTGTTGGTTTGACTATCTCCAGCTCTTTCTACTTGGTTTGTGACTTGATATTCATTGTTTGAACTGTTGTGCACTTGCTTGCAAAGCTTTGTCGAACGAACTTCATTTTTGTGACCCGTGACCTAGTGCCATCGTCCAGTTTCCACTGGACTGTCCTTGTCTTGTTCACTTGTTCGCAAAAGTTCGTTGCTGCTTGCCTTTGCTATTACGCGAAACCTTCCTTTTTGCTGTCTTTGCTTGGTTGTTTAGGTGGTTGTCCTCGAACCAGTCCTTCGGTTGTTTCGGTCACTCCTCGCCACCCAGACATAGATTACAATTGCTTGGGTTCAACCAGCTCTTTTCACGCTTGTTGTGTGTTCCATTGAGTGATTTTTGTTTTCTTTACTCGGTGTTATTGTCTCTCAAAATTCATTGTAAGTGCATTATGTCATTGAAAAGAAAATCGAACTAAAATCTTTTGCATTCAATAGTTAATCAAAGGAAGAGCATTTTGTTAATTTGCATTCTCAAAAGAAAAGTCTCATTTCTTTGTCATTAGCTGCATTAGATTGTTTGATTGTTTGAGTTCGTTTTGTTTGATTAAAAGCTCTTAACCCTCTCATAGTTAGAATTCATCGAACGAAATGGTATTCTTTGGCATATAGCTTGCATCTAGGTAATTGTGAGAGATCACACAATAGGGCCTGAAATCAAAACTTAAATTCAAGATCAACCATAAAATGAACTGAATTAACCTAAAAACGCATTGGAACTAAACGCAAACATCTAGAGGTCTAGGTTAGAGACGTTTTTCGGCGTCTTTAAACATAGTCACTATTGTTTCACATTACGGTTGGGTGATTCCTCCTTCTGTGACTCGATAGTGGTCTAACACGGATTGTGCTCCCACGTACCGTCGCGTATATAGGGAGACCCCACTAGGCTTTTATCCTTGATCCATAGGAAGCCGAGTCTGCCGCCTTGTGAACCGTAACGCACCGAACACAGCATTCGGGAAGATTGACTGCAGTACGGAAAGTCCTTGGCTCTCATACGATTGCTAAGGTGTATAAGCAGTTTTACGGATCGCTTGGTAAACCCTTTACCTAGAGTCTCCAGAGTAGTCACTTTTGATCCCTTTCGGACTCCCTAAAAGAAAAGGTGCCTGTGAGCGTCTTGTCACTTCGTGCTCATTAAACATTCGAAGGAGACTGGAGTCACCTTTTCATCCTTTTCTCGACTCTTGAAACATGAAAAGGTCAAGTTTGGTTCCTGTGTCTTAAAAATTTATTCGGCCACGATAACATTACCTGGTTAGATCTTGTGTGCGTTAGCTTGAGTAGGGTCTTTATCGTTAGTTTCCTTTAGGTTTTCTAAGGGGTCTTGTCATCCTGGCTGACCCGTCAACTCCCGGTCCGAGTGATCAAGGTTCTCCATCTTCTGTTGCTCCTGAGACACCAGTTGTAAGCAGTACTCTTCCTATTGTCCAGAGTATCCAGCCTATCAACGTACGTGCCCCGGGCGACGAAGATTACATAGAAGATTGGAATCCTATCTGGGAGCCTGACAGCGACTATACCCCTCGTACTCCTCCCGGTATGTCGTCTCCGATGTCCACTTCCCACATGGATGAGACATCTCCCAGCACAGGTGAGACACCCGTGGTGTCAGATATTGAAACTCTGATCCCAGCTACTTCTCCACTCCCTCCACGATATCAGTCAGTGAGGGATAGAATAGCTGCTAGAACTACTTCTACGACTATATGGGATCCTAGTCTTATTGCCACCACGGGGCCCTTTATTTCGCGACCTCATAATACGCCTGTTACCTCAGTTCCTACCAATCCAACCGTTTGTGTAGCGCACTCGACTCCGGTCGTTAGTGCCGTGTCAGCGTCTTCGTCTATGAACGATGGTGCTGGTCCTTCTTACAGTCAGGGCCAGCCAGAGGTTTCATCTGGAGTCGTTGACCCTGCACAGAGTGCTCAACCCTCTTCTGGTGCTGTTCCAGGAGGGGGGCCCTATGATGTTCAGGGGCAGCCCATAGTGGATCCGAATTACCAAGGTCCCCTCTTTTATTATGACTCTACTGGTCAGTACCTTCAGTTCGCTCAATCCGCGCCTCTTCCACCTGTCGAAGAAGTCTCGGTACCATTGTCCATCTCTTACGATCCCAGTACTCATACTTTTCGGGGACGCCAGGTGATCCCTGGGCAGCCTCAAGGACCGCCAAATCAAGGCCAGCCACCTTATGTGCAAACCCCTCAAGGGCAACCACTTTATGGCCCGCCTTACCCAGGACAATCTAGGGCCCCACAGGGACAACCCTACCAGGGACAACCCTCGGCCGTTGGTGGTCCATCGTTTTCTTATCAGAGTCAACCTTCTGGTTACCCAGGGCAACCTGGTGCCCAACAAGGTTACCCAACTGGACAACCAGGGCAGCCTTATATCCAACAAGGCCAACCTGGTTTCCAGCAGGGGTACCCATCTGGACAAGCTGGGCAAGCTTACACTCCTCAAGGTCAACCAGCAGTCCAGCAGGGGTATCCTCTTGGGCAGGGGGGGCAACCCTACTTACAGCAGGGCCAACCTACTGCCCAGTCTGGTCATCTTTCTGGGCAAGGAGGGCAACCCTACGTTCAGCAGGGTCAACCCACTGCTCAATCCATGCATCCTCCTGGGCAAGGGGGGCAGCCTGCTATACAGCAAGGCCAACCCACTGCTTAGCCTGTGCACCCAGGGGGGCAGCCTGATATACAGCAAGGCCAACCCTCTACTCAGCCTGTGCACCCTGGGGGGCAGACGGGCCAACCTTCTATACAGCAAGGCCAACCCGCTGTCCGCCCTAGTCATCCATCTGGACAAGCTGGCCAACCTCAGGGTCAACCAGCCATCCAGCCGGCTCAGCCATCTGTTCCACAAGGACAACCCTTGGTGGTTCACGGACAACCTGGCGCCCAGCAAGTTCATCCTTCTAGGCAGGAAGGTCCATCCCAAACCCAACCAAGTCAACCTTCGGGCCAGATGATCCGAGCCCAACCGGTTCAAGGACATTATCCTGGGCCTCAAACTCAAATGGGTTATCAAATGCAAGGTGGGCCACAGCCTCAACCTTCTTACCAGATGCAGCCTCCTTATCAGGCTCAGTATGGGGCCCAGCAAACATATGGCTACCAGCAACCCCAGGGGCAAACTTAGTTTGCTCCTTATCAAAATTATCAACAACCGCAGGTCACTCCTTACCAAAATTATCAGTATGCTGCACCTGTAGGGCAAGTTGCTAATACCTGGGGAGCTGGGGGGCAGACACAGGGACAACTATCCGCATATGGCCAGAATCCGTATGGACAGAACTCCTATGGGCATGGTCCCTATGCACCAGGTCCTTTTGGGCCAGGTCCATCTGGACAGAGCCCATGGGGGCAACCACCACCTGGTTGGAACCCTAATACTGCCTCAAATCCGCAGCCACAAATGTCCTTTAACCCTCAGTTACCATTCTTAGCGACATTGGAACTTCCTGATGTGTCCAAGTTAACAAATGATCCTATTTTGCATAATCCATATTGGCCACCAGTTCCAACCAAAATACCAGGTGATTGTCCAAAATTTGATGGCAAAGCTGGTGAAGATCCTCAGGCCCATGTAATGACCTATCACCTTTGGTGTTCATCGAACTCATGGCTTGATGACTCTATCCGGCTCCGCCTCTTTCAGAGAACTCTCACTGGTTCAGCCGCTAAGTGGTACATCGAACTGAATCGCGGCATGTTTCAAGATTTCAACTCGTTGGCTATGGCTTTCTTGACTCATTTTCAGTTACCCATTCGGTACGAGACTGGGACACATCTCCTCACGTTTCTCAAACAGGATACGGCTACGCACATCTCTGATCATATACATGAATGGAGAAGGCGTCGACGCTTGATCAAATTTTGGATTCTTGATCAACTCCTGACCGATTGGTTCACGACTTCCTTTGTCCCTAAGATTGCAAAAGACATCGCAATGGGAGCGTGTGTAACTGAAGAGCAAGCAATCGCGCGAGCTCAGTACCTCGACTTAGTGTACTCTCAGTCAGGTACTTTATATGAGTATTTGCCAGATGCCCTGAGACCTGGACAGTCCAAGGCTCCACCGAAACCCTCTGTTGATGGAGTCATTGGCTCTGTGAATTCGTCATCAAAGAAATCGACCGCGAACCCTGGGAAGCAGAAACAAAACACTTCTAACGAAAATGCTTCTCAGGGCCAATCAATTTCTGGGAGTACCTCCGAGGTAAACGCCATCTAGTCCACCGCGGCGGATAAATCCTCAAAAGGGAAAAAGAAAGGGAAAGCTAAGGATAAATATGGACAGCCCAAGCAGGATCCCCCTAAGCCTCCCTCCGAGGAAGGAGCTAAACGAACCTAAGTATCCTTGTCTCATCTGTGATGAGGATCACTACACCAAGGACTGCCCGAGGCAGTCCGAAGTTAGTCGACTTTTGAAAGGTGCTCCTGGGCCTCCTGCCGTGCTTAAAGAGCCTTTCCCTTCCCAGCAAACTCAAATGGTGGCAGATCCGTCTCAATCCTCTTCCTCGTTCGGTTCTCAAGTGTTCATGGCTGGAACGATTCCCATCCATGTTTCAACTCGAGCGAAAGATTATCCATCTCAAGCCGGGAAAGAGCCGGAGGTTCCCTCCAGCACTCCTCCATCCAGTTCTGGTCCCCTTCACATCGAACGGCCCAGCACTGAGACGATCCCCCGACCCCCTCCCAAAGGTGTACTCAGGAAGTCATCTTATAACCCCAATGCTCGTGCCGCCCAGCACTATAGCATTGTCGAGGACTTAGCTCAGGCTCCGTCTGCTATGTCCGCGTTAGAAGTCCTCCAGAGCTGCCCCTCCCAGAGGAAGTCCTTGCTATCAGCTATTGGTGGCATCGACCCGGCAGATTCGGATTTAATTTCTTTTGATCTCGAGGGTTTCGCACAGAGATTGCCTCACCAAGTGGCTTTCCTTATACAAGTCATCATCAATGGCAAAACGATCCATCGTACAGTTATTGATGAGGGTGCCTCAACCTGCATCATGTCTGTTGCTTGCTGGAAGGCTATTGGTTCTCCTGCTTTGAGCCAGTCTCCTACAACCCTGGAAGCCTTCGACGGAAGAGAATCTCGTCCATATGGTATCCTCCAACGATTTCCTATCTCTTTAGAAGGGAAGACCATAGAGGTGGAGGTCGAAGTTGTTGATGCTAATCTCACTTACCACCTCCTCCTTGGACGAAGCTGGACTTACGCCATGCAAGCCGTGGCTTCCTCCTTGTTCCGCGTCGTTCGTTTCCCTCATCAGGGGAAGATCGTCACGGTGGACCAACTGTCCTTTTTTTCTTCCTCTTCTGAAGGTAATGTGCCATTCGTGGAGCATACCTCCAAGTCATTAGTGAGTGTGGGTGTCGGACTGTTCAAAGATCTCGCTTTAATGGGAGTCTTTCCCCTCCCACCTCCGAATCTCGCCCCTGTCAACATGATTTCAGTACATTCTGATCCATGGGTTCTTCCTCCCTTGAATCAGGAAGACTCTTGGGGTGATATGATGCCGTTGAGTCCTGTCGAGCTCAACTACATCGAGATTGTCACTGCATCGGCTCCCCCGCCTGAACCTGCTTTTCTAAGCAGCGTTCCCGATTCATATGATCATTTCCCTTGGCTGGGTGATGAGGCCACTTCAGATCCCCTGAAGGAAACATTCCCCTCTGATGAGGCCATCATAGAGACTATGTCTCTCGAAGAGCTCCCTTGGTCAGATCACCACCATCGCTCTTCGTTTCTCCCTCGGCCTTCGGAAATGGTCGCATGTCTCGAGCAGTTTGCTTCATGTGTCCCATCCCCGCCCCTCCAAACACCTGTTCAGCTATATCAAGTGTCTTCAGAGGGAAATATGGGCAACATCACGCAAACCCAGCCTATCGACATCTCTGTCAAACCAGGGGTTGTCGAGAATATTTTCATTGGAGTCACGTGCACTCCTGAGGAAGTTCATCTCTATACTGCCCTATTTCGCGAATTCCGTGATGTCTTCGCATGGTCCTATGAGGAAATGCCCAGCATTGACCCTAGTATCGTGGTGCACGAAATACCTACTTATCCAGACGCTAAGCCTGTTCGTCAGCGCTTACGTCCAGTGCACCCTCGAAAGGCTGCAGCCATCAAGGCCGAAGTCGAAAAGCTTCTTAGAGCTGGTTTCATCTACGCCATTCCTCTTACGGAGTGGGTGTCCAATATAGTCCCTGTGAATAAAAAGCAGGGCACTATCTGGGTCTGTGTTGACTACCGCGATATCAATCGTGCCTGTCCAAAAGATAACTTTCCCACGCCTTTCATTGATCAGCTTATTGATGACTGCGCAGGAAGCGAGATTTATTCGTTTATGGACGGCTTCTCTGGCTATAACCAGATTAACATAGCTCCTACAGACCAGCATAAGACAGCTTTCATTTGTCCTTGGGGCACCTTCGCCTATAAGAAGCTCCCTTTCGGTCTCAAAAATGCCGGTGCCACTTTCCAGCGTGCGATGTCGTATGCTTTTCATGATATTCGACACATCGTGCAGCCTTACCTGGATGACCTTCCGGCTCATTCAGCTAAGCGTCAGGACCATCCATCTCATCTACGTGAAAATTTTCTCCGCTGTCGACACTACTGTATTCGACTCAATCCGCACAAGTGTGTCTTCTACGTGGAATCTGGCCGACTGCTCGGGTTCATCGTCTCCCGGGAAGGTATCCGTCTGGATCCCCTCAAAGTCGAGGCCATCTTGAATCTTCCTCCCCCTGCCTCTTTGCAGCAGTTGCAGAGCTTGCAGGGCAAAGCTAATTTTCTTAGACGATTCATTCCGAATTATGCCGAGGTGGCTAAGGGTTTCACACGATTATTAAAGCGAGACACACCCTTTCGTTGGGATGCTATCGCCCAGGAGTCTTTCGAGCGCCTTAAAGACCTTCTTGTCTCAGCTCCGCTCTTAAGACCTCCGAACTACCACCGTGACTACACTCTCTATCTAGCTGCCGCTGACACCACCATCGGCATGGTTCTAGTGCAGGATGATGATGCCGGCACCGAGCACGTTATCTATTACCTTAGTCGCAACCTTCTGGATACGGAAACTCGCTACGCATATGTCGAGAAGTTGGCATTGGCAGCTGTCTGCGCCGTTCAACGTTTCCGGCATTATATCCTGTTGCGCACAACGACCGTGATCTCTAACTACAACCCCATGACCTACATTTTGTCGCGTCAACTGCTGGGGGGCAAATACTCAAAGTGGATTGTTATCCTCCAAGAGTTTGACTTGGAATTTACTGCGGCCAAGTCTAAGAAATCTCTGGTCTTTGCTGAACTGCTCTGTTCCTTGCCATCTCATTCTGCACCATCTCGTTCGGAGGAGCATATCCCGGATGAAACATTGTTTCTCATCAGTACCCTCGACCCATGGTACGGGGACATTATAGTATATTTACAAACGTCTTCCTTCCGTCCCAATGTGTCAAAAGATGCTCGACGGCGAATTCGTCACCAATCTCAACCCTATCGCATTTTGGGCGATACCCTGTACCGCCTCGGTGTTGATTCAGTTCTCTGCCGATGTCTGACTCTCGAGGAGGCTGAGTGAGTGTTGAATGACTGCCACTCTGGTGCTTGTGGCGGCCACATGTCCGGATATGCTACCGCCCAGAAAATTCTCCGTGCTGGTTACTTCTGGCCTTCTATCTTTAAAGATTGCATTCTTGCCGTTCGTGCATGCCATGAATGCCAGGTATACCACCGGAAAATGCGTGCACCTCCTGCACCACTGCACCCTGTTGTTACCGTAGGTCCATTTGCCAAATGGGGCATCGATTATACGTCCTGTAACCCTCGTTCGGCCGGGGGGCATGGGTATATCATCGTTGCCGTGGATTATTTCACCAAGTGGGCCGAAGCGATGCCTACATTGAACGAAGACGGTTACACAGCGGCGTAGTTTTTGTTTAATCATGTCATTACTCGTTTCGGAGTCCCTCAGGCTATCGTCACGGATCACGGAAAACATTTCCATAATCACATGATGACGGAACTAACAACCCAACTAGGCTTGCGTCAAGATAGTTCGACACCGTACTATCCACAATCCAACGGTCAAGTCGAGGCCGTGAACAAAGTTTTGATCATTATGCTTCAACGCACCGTCAATACGCATAAGTCTAATTGGCATCTGATGCTGTTCCCTGCCTTGTGGGCTTATCGGACCTCTGTAAAGGACGCCACCGGTTTCACGCCATTTCAGTTGGTTTATGGACTGGAGGCCACCCTTCCCGTTGAGTGTGAGATTCCTTCGTTGAAATTAGCGGTCGAGTTGCTTCCCAACACCACTCCGGTGGAGGAACAACTTCTTTACCTAGAACGGTTAGACGAGACCCGTCGTTTAGCTTCTCTAGCTATCGAAGCGCAAAAGAAGAGAGTCAAGGCTCACTTCGATCAGAATATTCAGCCTCGTTCCTTCGTTGAGGGAGATCTAGTATTGCTCTATGATCAAGCTAAAGATAAGCTGGGGGCAGGAAAACTCGAATCCATGTGGCTAGGCCCCTATATCGTGAAAAGAGTTTTATAGAAGGGCGCATATGAGTTGATTGATTACGAAGGAAATCCTCTTGACAAGCCCCGCAACGGGCTTTATTTGAAGAAATACTATGCATGATTTCGTGCACTCAGCTTGTGCATACGCGTGTTTTAGTGTGTTTTATGTGTGCATGATTTCACGTTTTGCTTTGGTGTGAAGGCGTGTTTGCCTCTTAGTGTGTTTTCTCCTTCTTGTGCAGATGTCTAGTGCACCCTATGTTGGTTTCGCTGATGGCGCCTGCCGTAGTACTTGCAATTTGTCTTCTGTGGCGTGGGCAATCTATGATCCTCACGGAGAGTTGCTGGACCTTCAAGGAGTCTGCCTCGGTCACACCACTAATAATATTGCCGAATACAGTGCCGTAATTGAGTTACTAGCCGAAGCAGTTGATCTCGGCATTCGTGCAATGACGGTAAACCTGGACTCCCAGCTTGTCGTCCATCAACTCAACGGGTGATATTCCGTCAGAGACCAACGCATTCTAAGGTTGTATCTACGTGTCAGATTGTTAGAAAGGAATTTTGACTATATCACATATCAACATATCCCGAGACGATTAAACACGTTGACTGATGCATTGGCAAATCGTGTGTTAGATAGACATTTGCGGGATAGATAAGCATCATACAAGAAAACGTAGAAAGCATAATAAGACCATAGAGTAAAGCATATGTAAATAAAATATTTTTCCAAGCATAGTTTGTGTTTAGTCAATTTAGTGTTGTCTAAATTGCTAGTATTAATTGTCAACCCGGGGCTCGTAAGCTGATGAAGTGAAGGTGTACTATATGTACTTAAGTAACCTCTTAGAGTTTTCTTATCGTTGGGGGTGTTGTTGTGGTTAATTATGTTCCTAAGATGGAATGATGATTTATAAACAAGTGAGTGATGTGTGTGTGTAGTGTGAATCCTAAATGGGTGAGAGTGTGTGATTAGTGATTTTTAACTACTTGCTTGAAAGGAAATGCTTGAAAGAAATAAATGACTTGAAAGATCTTGAAATAACTTTGAAAGCAAATAACCACTTCCAATGGCACTAGACACCATTCATGCAGCTGCAAATAAAAGAAAAGAAAGTCACTTTTAAAACCAAAGATAAAGATTATCTCTCTCTAACTCGCTGCTTCAAACACATGTACTGTGTAAAGCACGGAAAGAAAGTAGCTTAAGTTGAATTAGAAAAGTGATTAAAAATGAGAAAATCTGCTTTAAAGACTAGTGATAACGTTTTGCTCTTTCTAACTCTCTACTTCAGCCATATGTACTATGCAAAGTATGTTTAGAAAGTAGTGAAAGAATAGTCTAAAAAGCACTTAAAACCAAAAATCTACTTTAAAGACTAGTGATAACGTTTTGCTCTTTCTAACTCTCTACTTCAGCCATATGTACTATGCAAAGTATGATTAGAAAGTAGTGAAAGAATAGTCTAAAAAGCACTCAAAGCCAGCTGCAAGTTAGTGGTATTTTGATCTTAAAAGATAACAATTTATGATAGAAGATCATTCATGTGTTAGCAGCTCTTTGAGAAATAAGATTAAAAATCAGCTATAAAAACAAAGGCAGCAACTTGAATCTGTCAACTTCAAATACCATTAGTTTGTAAAGCAAACACACACACATAAAAACAAATCCCGGGCTAAAAGAAACCTGCAAAGAAGTAATACTGATCAGCTTGAAAGAAAAGAAATCAAATAAATGAAACTATACATGTTTAAAGGAATGCTGAATGAGAAAATAAGTAAATACTGAACATAAAATACTTTACAGAGGCTAAGATGAACAGGGGCCCTCTATTCATTCAGCCACAAGAAAACTCAGAGATCTGGAAGCTTCAAAACAGCACTATGTCTATTCCTTCATTTGCAAAAGTGTACAAAACAGAGTGCTAGAATAGCACTAAAAAAACAGAGTTCACAACGCTCTTAAAATTAACACAAGTTCAGAAATTACAACTGATAAAAAGTCTGTTGAGCGTACGCAGACGCAACTATTTATAGGCATTTCTAGGATAGCCTAACACGTACAGCTACTAACTGAAAAACAACTAACTGTAATGCGTAATTATGGTTCCTGGACACATCATACAGCTGCGTGGATGAGCTGGTGCTTCTGTCGTCATGGGCAATGAATCCCATGTTGGATCATGTCCCCTACCATCTGCAAAACGTGGACAAGTCACCGTTTAAGCTGACGTGACCTAGCAGCTCACAATCACCGTTAAACAGCCTTTAGTTGACCGTAACTTGACCAGCTTTGACTAGGGGTAAAGATGACGTGGATGGCTGGAAAAATGGGATAGGAACCTCGAGCACGTTGATACCTAAGTGCCCATGTGGCTCATCTGGCAAACTGACACGTGGAACCTTGCGTTTAACAAAAAGGCTGCAGGATCATCAGATAGCTGCGGGATCATCAGATAGCTGTGGGATTCCTGCAAGTATGTCAAAATCTAAACAAACAGTCACCCATTAGCAAAACTTACTTGATCATGCCTAATGACACCTAATGTAATGATCTGGGTGGTTTTACAGTGAAAATGAGGCAAAAGTGAAGAAAAGCTGAGGAAAAACTGAGGGAAATGATAGTCAAGTAGGTGTAAAGTAGAGACTCTACATACCCCTACTACGAGGGTATTGCATGTCCTCATGCAATGAAAACACAGCTCAATCCATCTGCTGGGATGCCTCTACTAGGACATCCAACCTCCTCTTCTTCCTCTGTGTAGAGATATTGACTTTTGGTCTTTTGAACAAGCATCTGAATTTCAAATTGATTAGTGCTCTGTTTAGCCTTCTACATTTCTTCTTCAGTTCACTGCTTTTCTTTTTGCAGACGGCTAGGTGCAGCATGGTGTTATTATGAAGCATTTTGTCAATGTTTTCTTGTTCCTTCAATTTCTCATTTTCCTGCCTAATGTGGCCATTTAGCACTTCAAGTTCAAAGATCTCTTGTTTGAGTACATTTATTTGCTGCTCATGAGGTAGGATATTACTTGGACCAGCAGTGGTCTACTCCAATGTTTCAAAATAATTGTATGCTTCTTGCTGCGCTGGATCAATCATTGGTGATTTTCTTGGACTGTGTGCATGCTCAATTTCTGTTTCAAACTCCTGCTGAAATGGACTGTCCTCCCTTGGAGGGGTAGCTTCATCATGTTGTGGACTACCTTCAAAATCTGATTTTATAGCACCCTTCTCAGGTGTGCTTAGATCAATGAAAAGTGTCCTTGTGGTTTTATCTTTATTCTGCAATCTGCTACTCCTTCTTACAGTGGCAACACTCTGTGTTTCTCTTTGTGCCTTTTTCCTTGGTTTTTGTACTTTTACTTTCTTGGAGAGGGCAATTTTCTCATGGAGTTTAGCTAACCTTTGTGCTAAGGGCTGGCTATCTCTCTCTTCATCACTAGAATGCTCTGGAGTCTGATAAGTTTCTTGAACTATGGATTTTCCCTTGTCTTGCTTTTGTTTCTTTTTATCTTCTCTTCTCTTTTTGGCAGCTTCTTTGGCAAGTTCAGAGAGGGTTTCTGAGATAATCTCTTGAGCACTGTCCACAGTAGGTTCAGGCTCAATCTCATGTTCAGGATGATGTACTTCTATTTCCTCTACAGTCTGTCCTTGGACAGTTCCCTCTAAGATATCAGTTTCAGGGGTATCCTCTTTTCTTTTTCTTCTACTTTTTCTAGGCACAGAGGTTTCTCCAGCTTCTTCAAAATGATTTCTCACAAGGAATCTCTCCCAGGTGTCTCGTTTGGCTTTTAATTGTTCCTCCACTAACAACTTGACAAGACTATGATGACCAAGATATGCTTCAATGTTTCATGGATTCTTTTGAGCCATGGAACACATTTTTCTAAGGCTTTGGAATAGAAAGTAGGGAAGATTTATATCATGTTCTCCTTGAAATTGCAGCATAATTTTACCATGATAAACGTATAAAACCCCAAATCTCCCTTCACATGTGAAAAACTTTTGCACTAACAACAGTAAAATTTTCCATTCTTCTTTAACATGAGAGACAGGGATTCCTTTGGTGAAGATACTTGTGTCCATACCTGGGTTTTTAAAAATCTGCTTCCATTGTTGATCCTGGACTGCCCGGTTTTTGAACCACCGTTCTCCGGTTTGTGGAAGAGATGTAGCTTTTGCTATGCTCCCCTCACTGACTGCAAATGTTAAATCACCCACCTCCACTTGACTGTCTTTATCTTTGAATGACCTTGCAAAGGCTTTTGTTACTTCCTTGTGGTAGCCTTTAAACTTCTTGATGCACTGTAGCCAATTGGCTTTTTGCAATGCCTCCTCAACTTGAGGATATGCCTCCAAGAATTTCGAACCTTCTGGTTCAGCCCTTAAAAGTTTTCCCATTGACCCTACGGCTCTGTCTTAAAACACGATTTTGATGGTGGCTTTACACAGAAAATCCTCGGCTCTTGTTCAGAATTTTATGGAACAGAGGATGTATGGGTTCAGCAACAGCCTTAGACTCAGAGAATTTACGGCTTGAACAGAGTTAAATGGTGGACAAACAGTGTGAACACAGTGAAACGGTGGCTTTACTGGCTATACGTATTCACTGTTTCTCAGAATGAGCAGAGAGGAAAAACAGAGTATGGTTTATGGAGGCAATCGTAGTGAGTGAAACGGAATGAGGGAGATGAGAGAATGGAACAACGTGAAATGGAGTGTTATAAGCGTAGAGGGTTTCGAAATAATGAGTGAAACGGCTAGATTCTCAGATTTCGGTTGTAGGTTAACACATGGCTGTGGGATGAGGACTGAGAGAGTCGTAATACGGTAGGTTACGTCACTAGGGTACGAAAGCCTTAATGACAGAAGCAGCCGACGGTGATTTTCGAAATCGTGGTTATCATGAACTGATAGACGTGGAGGATTCGTGGATATGTGGTCGCATGGTAGAGAAAATGGGTAATCATTACAATTAGTGGCCAAAAAGACATAACCCAGAAAATTCTGCGTAATGAAATAACTATAGGTTTAAGATTTAAAACGTACCTCAGATCCGCGTTTGATTTGCTTTCTGATAATTTGCCACTAACCCTTTGTCAACTTTATTGCTATTACATGATTCTTTCCTACTTGTCATTGATGATTTTTGAACTGTAAATATTTCTCAGACAGACTGTGTTTCTCTGTGCAGGTGCAGAGGGCTGCAGAAAGGCTAAATGGCTGCAGAATTGCCAAATAGCTGCGGGAACTGCAATGGTGTCCTTCAGCTACACAAAATAACTTTAGTTCCTGAAAAAAACTTTATTAATGAAATGAAATGGAATGAATGAATGGATGAATGGGTGGAAAACAGTGAGGTGAAGTGAGGATGGTGAGATGGAATGGCGAAATGAGATGAGAGAGAGAGATTTTTTTTTTTTGGAAAACATGAGGTGTCAGGTGACCCTGATTTTCACCTTATGTTTTCTGCATGAGACTGCCAATCAGAGATTGGTTTTCAGGCTCATACATTTATTCTTTTTTTTTTTTTTTTTCATTGAAATTGAAAGAAACAGAGATTAGGCTGATGGAGGAGAAGAATTCTTCTCCACCAGCCTCGTTTCAAAATCGCCTTGGAACAACTTAACAAACTCCTCTTTTGAGAGTGGCTTGTGGTAAATTTTCAACCGGTGGCCATTCACAATAAAGGGAGTTTGAAGTTCATCAATAGTCTTCACTCTAACTGCTCCATTATTAAAGACTTCATCAATCTCATATGGCCCAAGCCAATGAGTTTGAAATTTTCCTTTGAAGTCCTTAAATTTTGAATCAAACAAGAGTGCCCAATCACCCTTTTGAAACTTCTTTTCTTTGATATGTCGATCATGCCATTTGCTTCTTTGGTGCTGAACTAGATCAGTCCTTAGAATTGCATCTTGTCTCATTTCATCTAGTTCATTTAACTGGTCCATTCTGTGCTTCTGGGCTTCTGATAAGCTCATCCCCAATTGAACTGCTGTCTTGAAGGTCTTGATTTGGAACTCAATGGGAAACAGGACTTCCTTCCCATAAACAAGTTCATAGGGAGAATGTCCTGTGGTGTTCCTCCATGTAGTTCTATAGGCCCATAAGGCTTCAGGAAGCCTTTCCGCCCAATCTCTTCTATGAAGATGAACAGTCTTTGTGATGATGCTTTCAAGAACTTTATTTGTAGATTCTACTTAACCATTCGCTTGCGGATGGTATGGAGTAGATGTTCTATGCTTGATCTTATACTCCTCCATCAGCTTCTCCATCATTCTTGATGTAAATTGGCTCCCCTGATCTGTTACAATTTCTCTTGGGACACCAAAACGAGTGAAAATATCCTTAAAAAGAAATTGAACAACTGAATTTTCAGTAGCAGAAGTCAATGCTATAGCTTCTACCCACTTAGTAACATAATCAATACAAACCAATATATATCTGTTTTGCTTGGATGGCGGATTAATTGGTCCAACAAAATCTAGAGCCCATTTCTCGAAGGGTTCGATGCATACCTGTGGCTGTAGTGGCATTTCATTTGAAAGAGTTGGTTTCCCAACTCTCTGACAACTGTCACACCTTTTAACATATTGCTTTGCATCCTTAAAGAGAGAAGGCCAATAATATCCTAATGAAAGGATTTTATAGGCAGTCCTCTTATCAGCAAAGTGTCCGCCACAAGGTTCGTCATGACATGCCTTAAGGATGTCAGGCATTTCATCCTCCCGTACACATCTTCTGATCATCAAATCTGGCCCTGTTCTGAACAATTCATTAGAAATCCAAGAATAATGTGAACTATCCTGAATGATTTTCCTTTTCTCATTAGGAAATAAATGTAAAGGTAACTTTCCAGTAACTAAATAATTAGCAATATCAGCATACCAAGGGGTTTTGGTAGTTACTGCAAACAAATACTCATCTGGAAATTTATCCTCTACAGGAGAGTCCTCATTAGTGTTTTGGATTCTAGACAAGAAATCAGCTACTGTGTTCTGTTTACCTGGTCGATCTAACACAGTTATGTTGAATTCTTGTAAAAGCAAAAGCCATCTTTTAACTCTACCATTAGTGACTGGTTTGTTCATGAGGTATCTAATGGCAGAGTGATCAGTGTGGACAAAGGTTTCATAGCCGGTTATATAGTGTCTAAACTTGTTTATCGCATGAACAACGGCTAGAAATTCCTTTTCAGTAACAGTGTAATTTAACTCAGTGGGAGTCAAATTCTTACTTGTGTAATAAATGGCATAAGGGATCAAATCCTTTTGTCCCAAAACAGCTCCTAAAGCTGTATCTGAAGCATCAGTAGAAATGTGAAAAGGGAGTTTCCAATTTGGACCCCTTAGAATGGGTGCTTCAGATATTCTAGTCTTTAAGGCTTCAAAGGCAGATTGACATTCAGGATCCCACTTAAATTCACAATCTTTAGTAAGGAGTTTGAAAAGAGGGGATGCTATCTTAGTGAAGTTTTCAATAAATCTTCTATAATAACCAGTAAATCCAAGAAAACTTCTAACATCCCTTTGGCAATTAGGAATAGGTAACTTAGAGATGACTTCGACTTTAGATCTATCAACTTTGATTCCATCTCCTGAAATATGATGTCCTAAAACAATCCCTTCAGTAAACATCATAAAACACTTTTCATGACTTAAAGAAAGATTTGTTTCCTTGCATCTTACCAGTACTTTTTCCAAATTTGCCAAAGCTTCTTCAAATGTATTACCATAAACTGTGAAATCGTCCATGTATACCTCTACACAATCATGAATCAGATCTGAAAAGATTCCTAGTACAGCCCTTTGAAATGTAGCGGGTGCATTGCACAATCCAAAAGGGAGTACTCGATAGGAAAAAGTTCCCCAAGGACAAGTAAATGTGGTTTTGTCTTGATCTTCAGGTGCTACCTGAATTTGATTGTAACCACTAAAACCATCCAAGAATGAGAAATACTTTTTACCTGCTAAAGTGTCTAGTACCTGATCAATAAAAGGTAAAGGGAAATGATCCTTTAAGGTTGCTTTGTTCAATTCTCGATAATCAATGCAAACTCTCCATTTACCATTCTTTTTGAGCACTATAACCAAGGGAGAAACCCATTGGCTATCTGAAATGGGGTAAATGAAGTTTACCTTGAGCAATTTCTGAAGTTCTTCTTTCACAATTTCCCTAAGATTTGGATTCATCTGTCTTTGTGGCTGCCTAATAGGTCTGCTGTTTTCTTCAATATAAATGTGATGAATACAAGTCTTAGGGTTGATTCCTTTCATGTCAGTGTATTTCCATGCAAAGGCAGTGGAATGTTTTTGCAACAGTTTAGTTAATTCTTCTTGTTGTAGTCTTTCCAAGTTCTTGTTAATGTTTAATGTTTTTCCTGGAAAGATTTCAACTGTAGAACTACCAAACTCTTCCATTGAGAAGAGAGACATCTGTCTAGAGGAGAGATATTCAATGTCTGCATCTAACTGAAACTGTGAAGAGTCATATTCTAAAGGTATCTCAAAATTTTCTAATGTATTTAGAATTTGACTGTCCTCACTAATCTCAGAGATGGTTAGAACAGGTTGAAGGGTATCCTCATCATCAATCCACTCATCTTCTCATATTTCTGTTATTGCCTTTGCGGGAGGATACAAGTTGAATTTCTTGGTAGAATTACCATCTGATATGTACATGTCCCCAGACCTACAACTTATGAAAGCATCAGCTGTGGCCAGCCAAGGTCTTCCTAAAATAAGAGGATGTCCTCCTAGATTGTTCTTGGGAGTTAAAATCATAAAATCAACTGGATATTCCCAAGAATCTAGAGAGACAGGAATGTCTTCTAATACACCATCAGGTTTAATAATTAATCTATCTGCAAGTTGCAGCAAAGTAGGTGTAAAGAGAAGGTTAGGAAGCTTTAACTGATCCATGGTCTGTCTACTCATGATGTTGATAGCGGCTCCTAAGTCAATCAAGGTATTTGGGATTTCAACCCCATTAATATGAGTTTTGACAATAGGACTACCGGGATCCACATACTTTTGCATGGTAATCTCACCCATCATAATGTCTACAATTTTTCCAACTAGATGTATCCTTTTGGTATCTCTGGTTCTTTTTATTGTTTTTTTCAAACTCAACTCCTTTATCGTCTTTGCTAGAATGGGAATCTCCTTAATGGCTGTTAACAAGGGAATCTTGATACAGACATTTTTCAATTCATCTAGAAAGCTATAGTCAGGCAACCAAATCTACTTCTCCACTCCTTTGTCAATTTGCAATCTTTCAGGAAAAGGAGGAGTAGCTGAAGATGTGGGTTGCTCAACTAAGGGAGTTGATTCTTTTTCTTTTTGGGTTTGAAGTGATACTTCAGAACCTTTATTGACTTTGAGAGATTCTTCCTCAGAAATGCTTGGTTCTTGAACACTTGTGGAAGGTTGATCTAAGATTCTACCTGATCTGAGTTGTACTTCATTGAGAGGAACAACCATATAGGTAGGGAATGGTTGACCTTCCATCACATAAGCATTTTGAGGGTTCCTATTATTTGGGTTTGGTAATGGCTGAGAGGGAAGTTGATTTGACTTCTGCTGGGTGAGTTGAGAATTTTGATTTTGTGGAGGAGTTTGTTGTTGTTGAGGGTACGACAATGATAATTGTTGACCTTGATTTGGAAGTTGGGGAGCTTGCTGATTCTGAAATGATGGAGGATATTGATAGAATTGAGCAAGTCTCGCATAAGGATTTTGCATGCTTTGCAACCATGCTTGAAAAGCATTTTGTGGTTGAGGCCAAGGTTGTTGCCAAGGATTCCAATTTGGTTGGGATTGAGAATTCATAGAGTTGTTAAACCCTTGATTCTGTTGTCCTTGCCAAGGTCTCCTTGCAACAAAACAGAGAGATTCAAGTGTGTTTGGATCCTCTTGAAAGACTGCTTTGAGGCTAGGGATTGAAGGACAATCCTTGGTCTCATGAGTTTCTGAGCAAATGACACATGTTTCTACAACATTTGCTTCCAAGGGACATTCCCTTAAAGCATGCTTCTTTCTACACTTCGGGCAAAAAATGGTCATAGCCTCAGCTTCTGCTTTTTGTTTGTTTTGGATCTTAAGGGTATCAATTTGTTCACTAAGACTCCCTAAGATGTCAGTTTTAAATTCATCAAGCATACTGCCGATTTCAGCCCTACTCACGGATCCTGTTGCAGATTTATTTGCCCTAAGGAGAGAAGGATCTCTAGGCCCTTTTTGAGTTTTTGATTTGCCCCTTGAGAGATGGATACAAAGTTCTGCTATATCATTGAGAGAAAGTTGAGAGATATCCCCTTTCCCCATCATGTTTAAGATATCTATCCATTCATCCCTAATGGCTTTTAATAAGAGGGCTTTTAAGGTCTCTTCATCCAGGCTACTCATCTTTGCTCTTTTTAAGTTATATTGAAACCTTTCAAGCAAATCTTCTAAGCTCTCATCTTCTTTTTGCATCATTTTAAATACCTCGTCCTTGTGATTAGTAGGCATACAATAGTCCAAATACCTATCCAAAAAGGTTTGTTTCATTTCATCCCAAGTCCTAATGGATTGAGTAAGTAACCCCATGAACCATTTCAAAGCTTGATCTTTTAATGTTGAGGGGAACAACTTGAGTTTCTGAGTATCATCCAGATAGTCATAGGTTCGACACACAACTTCAAATTCAAACAAGAATGTTTCAGGGTCCTCAGTTCTTAACCCATGGAAATTTGGGAGGACGGATGGTGATATGTTTTTCATAGTGGCTCGGGAATCCTCATTAACAATGGGAAACCCAAATGAATTATCCCCATCTCTATTTCCTCCTCCAATGGGACCTCTACCTCCTCCATTATTATTGTTATTTCCTCCTCCTCCTCTACCTCTACCTCTACCACCTCCTTCTTCCTCTGCCATGATGATTCTCCTAGGGATTTCAAAATCTTCTGGTTCCTCTACAAAGGGTGAATGAGAAGAGATTTCTCCTTCTTCTTCAGATGAGTCTATTTCCTCAATTACAATTGGTTTTCCTGTAGGAGAAAGAGAAGAGTCTCTTCCTGGTTCAAACTCAATAGAAGGTGTAGGAGAATCAACTCTAGGCTCTTGAATTCCAAGAATTCTAGGACTAGGAGTTTCGGTTGGAGATAAGGGAGGTGTCTCTTGTCTCTCTCTTGAAGCAGATGGACTTGAAAAGATTGAACTTCGAGCTCTAGCTAAAAACCTTCCTCTAGAATCTCTAGCTCTATGCATGTCATTTTTTTATTTTTCTTCAAGTCAAGTTAATAGTTCTTTTTCTGATCTTCCAGGTCACTCTAGGTGCAAGAAGAGAGCATACTCAAGAAACTACTAAATCAATAACTTTCTCCTTTCTGATCCTCCAGATCACTTTGAAGTGCAAGAGGAGAGCATACTTAGATAGGCTATTAACTTCTTTCCTTGAAATTTTTTTTTTATGTTTTTTTTTTCTAAGAATATGGCTACTTAATTTCACTTCCCCGGCAACGGCGCCAAAATGTTTAGTCAATTTAGTGTTGTCTAAATTGCTAGTATTAATTGTCAACCCGGGGCTCGTAAGCTGATGAAGTGAAGGTGTACTATATGTACTTAAGTAACCTCTTAGAGTTTTCTTATCGTTGGGGGTGTTGTTGTGGTTAATTATGTTCCTAAGATGGAATGATGATTTATAAACAAGTGAGTGATGTGTGTGTGTAGTGTGAATCCTAAATGGGTGAGAGTGTGTGATTAGTGATTTTTAACTACTTGCTTGAAAGGAAATGCTTGAAAGAAATAAATGACTTGAAAGATCTTGAAATAACTTTGAAAGCAAATAACCACTTCCAATGGCACTAGACACCATTCATGCAGCTGCAAATAAAAGAAAAGAAAGTCACTTTTAAAACCAAAGATAAAGATTATCTCTCTCTAACTCGCTGCTTCAAACACATGTACTGTGTAAAGCACGGAAAGAAAGTAGCTTAAGTTGAATTAGAAAAGTGATTAAAAATGAGAAAATCTGCTTTAAAGACTAGTGATAAAGTTTTGCTCTTTCTAACTCTCTACTTCAGCCATATGTACTATGCAAAGTATGTTTAGAAAGTAGTGAAAGAATAGTCTAAAAAGCACTTAAAACCAAAAATCTACTTTAAAGACTAGTGATAACGTTTTGCTCTTTCTAACTCTCTACTTCAGCCATATGTACTATGCAAAGTATGATTAGAAAGTAGTGAAAGAATAGTCTAAAAAGCACTCAAAGCCAGCTGCAAGTTAGTGGTATTTTGATCTTAAAAGATAACAATTTATGATAGAAGATCATTCATGTGTTAGCAGCTCTTTGAGAAATAAGATTAAAAATCAGCTATAAAAACAAAGGCAGCAACTTGAATCTGTCAACTTCAAATACCATTAGTTTGTAAAGCAAACACACACACATAAAAACAAATCCCGGGCTAAAAGAAACCTGCAAAGAAGTAATACTGATCAGCTTGAAAGAAAAGAAATCAAATAAATGAAACTATACATGTTTAAAGGAATGCTGAATGAGAAAATAAGTAAATACTAAACATAAAATACTTTACAGAGGCTAAGATGAACAGGGGCCCTCTATTCATTCAGCCACAAGAAAACTCAGAGATCTGGAAGCTTCAAAACAGCACTATGTCTATTCCTTCATTTGCAAAAGTGTACAAAACAGAGTGCTAGAATAGCACTAAAAAAACAGAGTTCACAACGCTCTTAAAATTAACACAAGTTCATAAATTACAACTGATAAAAAGTCTGTTGAGCGTACGCAGACGCAGCTATTTATAGGCATTTCTAGGATAGCCTAACACGTACAGCTACTAACTGAAAAACAACTAACTGTAATGCATAATTATGGTTCTTGGACACATCATACAGCTGCGTGGATGAGCTGGTGCTTCTGTCGTCATGGGCAATGAATCCCATGTTGGATCATGTCCCCTACCATCTGCAAAACGTGGACAAGTCACCGTTTAAGCTGACGTGACCTAGCAGCTCACAATCACCGTTAAATAGCCTTTAGTTGACCGTAACTTGACCAGCTTTGACCAGGGGTAAAGATGACGTGGATGGCTGGAAAAATGGGATAGGAACCTCGAGCACGTTGATACCTAAGTGCCCATGTGGCTCATCTGGCAAACTGACACGTGGAACCTTGCGTTTAACAAAAAGGCTGCAGGATCATCAGATAGCTGCGGGATCATCAGATAGCTGCGGGATTCCTGCAAGTATGTCAAAATCTAAACAAACAATCACCCATTAGCAAAACTTACTTGATCATGCCTAATGACACCTAATGTAATGATCTGGGTGGTTTTACAGTGAAAATGAGGCAAAAGTGAAGAAAAGCTGAGGAAAAACTGAGGGAAATGATAGTCAAGTAGGTGTAAAGTAGAGACTCTACAGTTTGCATGTGTGTCATGTGTGCTTTTAAGCTTGCATTTAAAAAATTAAAATACATGGGTCGTGTGTTGTGCAATTCATACATGAGATTACATTTGTACTGAACATTTGCATAGCATAAACAAAACATCATCACATGAAACAAGATCCATCCAAAAAATCGGTATGTATATATATATATATATCATGTGGCGCACTAAGGCGCTCAAAAATAAATGTATATGTCAAAAATAAAGTCAGTGTCCTCAGTACATCCGAGACATATGTCTCTCAAAACATCAGTGGAAGTAAAACCTAGGTGACTACTGTGCTGGGTTATGCTCTCTGTAGCATACAGCTGCTCGTGCCACCCGCCTCAAAAGGCGGTGCATCCTGGGTGCCACCCCCACTGTGTGGATCTGATGCTCTATGGGGACCTCCTCGACCCCCTGGTAATCCGGTACCCCCTCCAGCAAACCCTCAAGGTTGCGAGCTATAGTCTCCGTTGTGTCAACTCCTGGAGGAACTAAGGCTAGGGCTCCAGCTCCTTGCCCCTCCCTCCGTGCCGTTGGGGCTAGGCCAATGGGTCTCACGGGTCCCACATCTGCACACCGTGACATCTATCAAGACATGTACATGAAAAACCAAAAACATCAAAAAATATTAAAATGAGATCAAGTGACATACCTCCATCATCCCAATGCTCTCCTGCGGGCAGTGGCATGTCAGGATCGTTGCGGAAGTCCATACCCGCATATGGCCAGTCCTCGACGAAGATGACCTGCCGGTCCAACCACTCTCGAAAATACACCCCCCAAGCCACTGGGCGACCACCACCTCCACGTGGCATGACGCGGGCCCATCGGCTGGCCCTCGTCTCCCGAGGACCTCTAGGTGGATCCACAGCCATGGTCTGTAACTGTAAAGCCGGCACCCGCTCCAGCATGAGCGGAAGGAGAAGCGACCCATATGCAAACTACTTCGTCTCTCCGCGACGGCAGTTGCTTAGTTGCCTCTTCATGCTGGTAGTCACAGCTGTCGCCCAGTTGAAAATGGTGGGCTGTAGGCACTCCATAGCTAGTAATAGTTGGTTCTTCGAGGCCTCATGATTGGCCAAAGAACCCGCTGCCCGTGTCACTAGGAAGAGTATAGTGCGAAGGGGTATGTCTCGCACTGTCGGGATACCAACCTTCCCGTTCCGTGTTTTTACGGCTCCTGGGCATACTCGAGCCATCAATTGGTCCAGAGTCTCACCGCTGGGTCGCTGCCCCTCCAAGATGGGCATCTGGCCCCGGTTTGACAATCCAGTCAAAAAGTAGATGTCCGTGGAGTCAAACTCGATATCCTGGCCACGGATCGTGAATTTTCCATCCACTGGGTTCCAAGCTCTGATTAGGAACTCTAGCAAGTCAGGTTGCGCCCTCAGGTGCGGAGTCAGGAAGAATTTTAGGAACCCGCATGCCCGCATCGCATTCCGGCATTCGGCAAGTGCATACGCGGCTATATCCTCATCATCATGGGCTCTCTCTTGCCAAACAAAAGCCATTTTGCCCTGCAAGACCATGAAAAAACATTAGAGTGCTAATTGTGGAAGTTTGAACGTTCATTTTATTAAAAACAAAAATTTTCCGCGCCAGCGCGACTGTTTTTAAAACAGTCGCGCTGAAAATGGCGCCCCTTTGTTTTTTCCTTGGGTCAGCGCGGAAGCACACGTGTTTTCCGCGCTGACCCAAGAGGTGGTACGTGTAAATATAATTTGATCAGCGCGGACCCGAGCGGGAAATCCGCGCTGACCGGGAGCGCACCAACGCTCAAAGAATTTGCCCAAATGGCCAAATTCCACCATGGAATTGCTATCAAAAAGGATCAAAATGAAACGCAGGGAGAGGAGAACCTACCTGGAAGAAGCTGCCGGATGAATGGTGTTCACACGGGCTGGAAATCGCTCTGTCAACCTTGCAGCTCCTCAACGTTCTTCACGACCCAAAATGGTAACAATGGTAAAAAATGACTTTTACCCCCCTATTTATGGTAAAAATTCATAATTGACTATAATTTCTTATCCATATGGGTTTTTGTCACCTTTTCACCATGGATTTAGCACTAATGTCACTGTATTATGCCTTTATGCATGTTTTAATATGTTTTTTACACATATCGAACGGATTTATGCGGGTGGTGTTCTTGTGCAGGTTCAGGTAACCAGCATGGTCATAACGGTTCTTCGTGCACTTGGTCCCAAAAATGTCGTCTTTAAAGCTCTTTTCCGACATGAATCAAGAAAAGATGGCCGAGTTTCCTTTTGGCTCATTAAAAGGAATGAAAGGCGGTCGTTTTAAGCTCTTTTTCGACCGTTGAACTTAAAAAGATTGCCGGGTGTTTGTCGTTTCGCGCTCGTTATTGGCTCTAAAACGACGTGCTTCCGACCGCTTTTTTACTTTTTCGGGTCGAAGGCACTATTTACGAAAAGTACTCCTCGATCGTAATGGTCGGGTGGTTCTTTTGAGCATTGTTTTATACTTTTTTCGGGCTCGAGAGACACAACTTTACGAAAAAGGACCCCCCTGGAGTCTCCTTTTCCGCTGTCTTTTCAGACTCTCTAAACAATAAAAGACGCCGAGTTTTTCCTTTGTCAGGCTCGTTAAACACTTGATGACATCGGGCACCGTCGAAATGACGCTCTCCAAGCATATGTTATCCCCGTCAAGCTTGTCATTCAAAAAATAATCGGGGTACCTGCCAGAAATGGTGGGGAAAATGGAACTGTAATAATTGTCGTGTCGGCAGTATGTCGCTCTTGAACATGGCACTGGTCTGCATTCGTGTCGGGTGGGGATCTATCATTTTATTTCACGCTGACCTCCGTGGGTATGGGTTATCCTATTTGACCTCTCATTTGCTCATTGCCTCGTCATCATACCCTCTGCCCATTTGATGTCAAATACTGCCAAATCCACTGTCGTGCCGCCGATATGTTCAAGAGAAGTTGACCTCTGCAACAATGCAACCTTATCTGCTATCTCACACAAATCATTTTACCTCTATCTCATGTCGATGATGTGGGAAACATCATGGCCCACCTTTAATCAAGGTCACTTCCTGTCGACTTCAACTCATTATCCAGGAAGGTGACTTAGAGACTCCCTTCAGGTGCCTTGGAGCCTGCATGCCTCAATGGCAGGTTCTTCGTGTTCGACGAGAGGTTTTCATCATTGGCCTCCGATCGAACGATTCTGCGGGTGTTCGACACTAGCTCATTGATTCACACGCCGCGGATTGTACCTATAGTACCTTGAGGACCATTGTCATTATTGGTGGTACCTCTCGCGTCTGTTAACAATTTTCATCATTGACTGGTAATCAGACGATGTCCACGCATGTTCGACTTCAGCTCATGTATTCACATGCTTGGACTTGTACTTTGTTTGAGTCGGGACAGAGCGCAAGACCCTGGATCTCTGTCTGTTATGGTCCAGGTTGCGATTTTGTGGATGATCATTACATGACTCATTGATGGATGGCTGCGCCCATACCTGAGTCTTCATGGATGGCTGCGACCATACCTTGTCATTATTCTGGTCTCTTTAGCTGGGTGGCTGCGTCCATTCCACAGACCTTTCGCATGTCTTTCGGATGGCTGCACCCATGCCTAGACTGCATGTACTTGATTATCAGAGATATTCGGTCCTTCCTGGTGGTATTCCAGTTCGGCAAGTTTTGTAAAGCATTTCACCCCTCCCACTCTCTCGGTCTTCATGCTTTAGGGGGCATCTGTTACACAGTAATTTGTCACTGTCTCCCTGTCAGTCACCCTACTGTGTCAAGAGTTCACAATAATCAAGTTCATGCCTTCTGAACTGGCCAAAAACCCACTTTTTCCAAAGTTTTCATCATCAGCGCGTCTGTTTCTAAAATACCCGCGCTGACTGGCGCTCCATAACAGATCGCGTGCGCTGCCAGCACGGAAGAACACGGCTTTTCCGTGCTGGTCGAATTTCATGACCAGCGCAGCCTCTGCTCGTATTGACCCGCGCTGACATGGCCTTGACCGTTATTGCCTTGCGACGTCAGCGCGCCAGACCAGTTATGCACCTGCGCTGATCCAGTTTGGGCGAATTTGTTCCAACAGTCAGCCTTCCAGATAACTACAGGCTTGGTTGTTGGCCTTGTGAATATCGCCTCCCTTCTATGGCATGTTTGTTCGACCCTTTGAAACTACTTCCCTTGAAGATAAGCTCATCCTTCCACCTTTCAAGGAGACTTCTTCTCCTATATAAACCTCTACCATTATCATGAGCAGCTAGTTTGAAATAGCTTGGATTGTGTGGAGCTTATAGTGCTCAGATTGCTGCTACTATAGGTAGTTGGTGTGATAAGTGTGGAAGTGCTTGATAGCTTAGGGAAGGTTGTGTTGTGTTGCTTGTGTGAGAGAGAGAGTTTCTTGTCTTGGGAGATTCATTTCCAAAGGTGAATGCTTAAGAGACTTGCTGACTGGGCCCTCCTGAGAAGGATATCGACGTCAGAACACTTGGTTGTACTCTTCTCTGTTATTGATTAATAATAGATGACTACTATTATTGTTCCATTCTCATTTGTCTCTGCAATGGTTAATGTGAATTACATCCTTTCTGACTGATGTATAGTTGCTTTTATTAGATTTCACGCTTGTGTTTGTCTTCTCTTCGTGTGTGCAGGTATCTATTCGCGGAGATCGCGGAGGATCGTGACCAGCCAGAGCGAAGGAGCGAAGGTGGCATCTCTTCATCAAACAACAGTGCTGGAATCCAAGTAGGTGTTCTTTGCCTACCTTTTAATTGCAATTAGGAACTTGCATAGTAGCATTGACTGATTGTTGCTAGACCCACTCTGGGCTAGTAGGGATCGCCTCTATCCGTAGAGGGGATTTGCCTCTCCAACATGCCCTTACATTATTATTGTTATGTCGGATTTGATTATATGATGACCCATTAGACTCCTTTACATAGAAAGGAGGTCTTGTCATTTGTATCATCCAAGAATTGTTCATTTGTGTAATGTAAAGGAGGTTGCCCCCTCGAAGAGGCTTTTTTTGAAGGTGTTTATCTATCTTTTCTTCTATTTTGTGAGCTAGTTTCATAACAACAATGGCCTTTGAGAGAAACAATATATTTAATATTCATGTACTTGGTTGTGTTGGCTCAAAAGTCAAACTAAGAGGGTGGGGGTTGGTGTGTATCAATGTGACAACAATTTTACCATCTCATAACTTTTCATGATTGATAAATGAATCATATAATAATCAATCATAACCATAACTTTAATAAGCGTTAAAGACATATTTTATGACTTATATGCATTATAATTTTGTTTATTGTTGAAAATGGGAAAAATACATTTGCCGAAATTTTATTTTATTTTTTAACATGAGAATATAATTAATGAGAATATTGTGTTAAAATAGTTAATCCTCTCATGAATATGTTAAAGGCTAACATGAGAGACTAACCTTTAACTGTCAGAGAAACAATTAATTGGTTATGCCTAAGAAGGAAGAAAGGAATAGAAAGGGGGGACCAATTAATTGGTCATGGATAAGAAGGAAGAAAGGAAGAGAAAGGAAAAACTCTCTTTGTTATTTTTTTTGGATGGTATGGCTGACACATACTGTTTCTTTTTGTTTTGTAGAAGAAGAATCCTGAACCAGTCCAAGAAAGAGAGAGAATTTCTAGACTACCAAAGTAGAAAATAGGGTGGGAGAGAAAGACCTTGCTTTGGAGTTTGGATGAGATACTATGGGAGATAAATAAAATATTTGTTTACCCTTACCAGTGGGAGAGAAAGGCTAGTAAATTCAAGGAATGTTGGGTTGTGTTATATTCTTTCCACATAGTTAATAGGGGGTTTGAAGGGCACTCGTAACCCCACTTTATGGGGTCTGGGGCAGCGCCCCGAAAAAATTTGGTTTTGGACCCTACGCTAGGTTGGGTGGACCCACCTATGGTTTTCGGTCCATGGTATTGGATGCGATGGTTTTTTGGTCCATGGTATTGGATGCTTCGGCATGTATAAATATGTATTATAACATTGAAAGGAAAATAATGAAAAATCAAGCTGGTAGTCTCGGTTTTGGGATCCAGGGGAAAATCTCTGTGTATATGTGTTTTATTTTTTCTGCTCTTGCATTATTTATTTTCTATGTTTTAGAATTCGTATGCAGGTAATTTCTCTACAAGGTTAAAACCTACATTTGGTATCAGAGCAGATTTGGCTTCAAGGGGACGCCTTTGTTGCTGAGGGGTTTCGCTCAGGCCTGTGGTAGACCCTGTTCAGTGGGAGATCTGCGAGATCGATTCTGGTTGTGAAAGAAGATGGCAAGCAGTGGAAAGATAGAGATCGAGAAATTTAATGGTCAAAATTTTGAGTTGTGGAAACTCAAGATGGAGGATTTGTTGGTGGATAAAGATCAGTGGATCGCAGTAGATCCGGGTACTAAACCAACGAGAGTGTCCGATGAAGAATGGAAGAATTTGGATTGGAAGGCAAAGAGCACAATACGATTGCGTGTCTTAGATTCAGTACTGCTAAATGTATCAGGGGAAGCTACGATGAAGCCTTTGTGGGACAAATTAGGGACTTTGTACCAATCTAAGTCTATGGGGAATAAACTGTTCCTGTGGGAAAAGCTATATAACTTGAGGATGAAAGATGGAGACTCAGTGACAGAGCATCTGAACGCATTTAATACTGTGGTAAGTTATTTAGCATATGTTGATATTAAAATTTCAAATGAAGATAAGTGCATCAGTTTGTTGTGTTCTCTACCAGATTCGTGGGATAGTCTGGTTATTGCAATAGGTAGCAATGCAACTACCTTGTAGTTTGATGAAATAGTCTTAGCCTTGTTGACAGAGGAGATGAGATGGAAAAATATGGAGAGCCAAAATGGTGATGCCTTTTCTGTACGAGGACGGTCCCAGAACAGAAACAAAAATAAGTCATTTAGTGGGAGATTTAAATCTCCAGGAAAACCTGTAAAGGTGGTGCGCTGGAAATGCAGAAAGGAAGGCCACTTCAAAAGGGACTGTAAATCTAAAGCTCCTGAAAAAGGAAAGGGATCTAATGGGGCTCCTTCTGTAGAGGGGAAAACCACTTCAGATGAAGGTGGGGATGTGTACTTGGCTTCTTCAAGTACACATGTAGATCATGAGGCATGGTTGATTGACTAAGGTGCATCCTTTCACTTCACTCCCCATAGAGAATGGTTCTGCGAGTATGAGAAATATGATCGTGGTGATGTGTTCTTGGGGGATGACAGGAAGGCTAGAATCATTGGTCGTGGAAAAGTAAAGTTGAAGTTGCAAGGTGGAAGGGTTAGAACACTTCTAGGTGTTCTACATATTCCTGCATTAGCTAGAAATCTGATTTCTGTAAGCAATCTGGATGATGCAGGTGTAAAAACAGTGTTCGAGAAGGATACCTGCAAAATGGTTCGGGGAGCACTGGTATTGATGTGGGGAGTTCGGATTGGAACTTTTTACAAGCTGCAATGTAGCACTATTATTGATAGGTGCAATAGTTCTATGGTTCCTGAAAGTGGAGCAGAAAATCTAGTGGTCTCTAGAGAGAAGACCATGCTATGGTGTCAAAGGCTTGGACATATTGGAGAGAAGGGCCTTCGAATACTTCATGGTAAAGGTATGGTAGAAGGTATGAGTAATAGCTCTCTGGATTTTGATTTCTGTGAAAATTATGTGTATGGGAAGCAGAATCGGGTGAGTTTCCCCTCTGGTAGTGTTACACAAAAATATCGTCACCATGATTATTTGCAGTCAATATGGGTCTATCATCACTTGTACTGTCCTCTTAAGCAAGTCTCAGACCTCAGCTCTTCAAGTCAAGCTTTGAAAATGAGAGGAAGACATTGAAAATCAATGAAACTCTGGTTCCGCACTTTCTCTCACTATTACCTGCGGTCCCGCACCTTCTGTTTACAAAAACTGCGGACCTGCCCGCTCTGTCCCTAAAGGTGTTGGTGCGGACCCCTGTGAAATTCAAAAAGGCGCAAGTTTATTCTAAAAAACTCACTTTGGGTTAATTCTAGATGATTCTAGAAGGAATTTTGACGTGGATTTGCCGCTCATAGGTGGTTCATGCATCCCAAAAGAGAAGGAGCTAATCCCTTGATGAGAGGAGCTATCCCTTTGAAGGAGGGCTTTATCCCTTTGAAGGAGGACCTAGTAACTTCCCTCCATTGCACTATAAATTCAGGCATTGGGCTGGTTGCTAGGGAGGTTAGAAGCTGAACATTTTTGAGGGTAAATGCTGGTGAAATTAAGACTTCCTAGTTGAGCTTAAGAGGAGAGATCACATACCTTTTTGGCTTCATTGGGAAGAGAGTTGTTGTTGGGAAAAGTATCCAATACGGAATGACCCTATCCCACTCTAAGGGTGATAGTACCTCAGCAACAACCGAAGCAAAGCTATCTAAGATTTCTTCTTTATGAAAGTAAAATAGGGGAGAAAGGGATCCACTAACCGATGTCTTTCACTAATGATTGATCCAATCTTCTCTCCTTGCTGCTTGCTCCCAACTCCTTGCTCTTTCACTGGCCCAGCTACACAACGATCCTGCAAAAAGGCAAGAGAGGGAAACTACAAGAAGCATACATTCATAATTGATTCAAGGATTAGAATAAATCAAATACACAAGTATAACAATACACCATTGAGACACATGCATATAGAAGAACCTCAAATGCTTTATTAATGGAAGAAGTAAAGTTCAGGAAGTGTTACAACCATAAGAGGCCCAATCCAGCAACACCTCCTAGCAAAAAGAAATCTCCTCTTCACCTCCTTCAAAGCAATCACCCAATAGCTCTAAACTCAAACCAACAACACTTCCTTGCATTCACAATATTCCAGCCTCCCTAGACCTCATGAGAGAGCTCTATATATAGGAGTTTTGGAGAAAGGATGAGTCAGCTTGAGGCTGGCATGAAGCTGACTAGTGTCCTCTCCCACTTCAGTTATTCTTCAGTTCTTGAGTCCACTTGGAGATCCTTGCTTCCACTTGGAGTTTAAGAACCTCTTACTCATCACTAGGCGAATTCCCTGATCCAAGTGTCATTTTGGAAGCTTCCTGGGCATTGACACCTTGAGGAATGACTGTGCCACTTGTCCAAGTACGCTCAGCGCAGGTGGCCTTCTTTGCAGTTGACATTCAGCGCAGGTACAGAGAGGAGCAGTTGACATTCAGCGCAGATGCTCAGTGGAGCAGTTGACATGATCCAGAATTTGCTTGTTTTTGAGTGTTTTTAGGTGGAGAACTGATTTTCAGTGCTGTGGTTTGCTGACCTTGTTCCTCTAGGGGTAGGAACAACATGTTTAGGGACTTTGGATCCCTTAGATTATGGACATTTCATGCTTCATGCTGTAAGGCACAAAAATGTCTATAACAGTTGCCCCCTAAAGTATGAGGTCGTTTATCGGGTGAAATGCTTTATCCGGAGGATCCAAAGTTCATTCAATCGCTGAGAGGTGACCTGTAATAAAATACAATATAACACATTATTTTTCATTCAGCTTTCATGATCTAGCTGAGGCGGGCATTCCCATGCTCAGCTTTATAATTTCATTTTGGTACATAGAACAGACGATCGTCTGATGGTAGACTGATAATTCTCTGCTGAAATTATCATCCTTTGAGTAGGATGATCATCTGCTGCAATGATGTACACGACAAATGTCTTTATATCTCCTGAATATATATCGCAGCCCGGATGGATGAAACTAGATCTGGGGTCTTCAAACTCGTTTGATCTTCACTCTAAGTACAAGTCGATCCATGTGAGAACTGCGCTGAAGTCGAACATGGAAAGACATCGCTTGATTACCGGTCAATGATGTAAACCGTTAACAAGCGCGAGAGGAATCACCGATAATGATAATGACCCTCAAGGTACTGCAGTACAATTCACGTGATGTGAATAAAGGACTTGGCGTCGAACACCACGCAAAATCTTCTGGTCGAAGGTCATTGATGTATACCTGTCGCCGGAAGTGAGAAACTTGCCATTGAGGCATGCAAGCTTCAAAGTACTGAAGAGGTTGTTCCTAGATCAACTTCTTGGATAATGAGCTGAAGTCGACAAGAAGCGATCCGTCAAAGGAGGGCCTTAATGAATCCCACATCAGTGACACGGAATGGAGCTAATGATTTTAGTGGAGGTGAAAACAATCTGTGACATATGATTCAGGGTGGCGGTCATGAATGGATGAAGGATAATGTACGGTAGTGGATGGGACACGGTTGACTCTTTCTGAATGACATCTCTTGAACATATAACGACACTGATGTGATGGATTGGTAGCATTACCCCAAATGTGGATGGTTTGGCGAAGACCATGGTAATGAGACCGGTGAATGAAACAACCCAACCCGATGTGGTACGGAGGAAAAGTGTCATGTTCAAGAGCGACTTGCTACCATTAAAGCTTTGAGGTTCTCCCAATTTTTCCCCAGTCATTTCTGACCAGTACCTCTTTATTTTTGTCAAGCTTGAGGAGGATAACATATGCTTGTTCTATAACCTGCCCTTCGGGCAAGCCCATCGCTATGTTTTAACGAGCCTAGCGATAGGGAAACTCGTTCTCGTCTAAAGACAAGTTTGTCGCTATTTAATCATTTTAACGAGTCTAACGACAAGGAAAACTCGGTCCTTTTCATTTTTAGAGAGTCTGAAAAGGTACAGAAAGTTAACTCCAAAATTCCTTTTTCGTCATCTAATCCCTTAAGTCCGAAAAAGTGTAAAACAATACAGAAGGGATGAGTTTTCGATAACTTTAACGAGCCGAATAAAACAAGCGCTCGACCTTTTTGTGCAATAATCCCTCAGGTCCAAAAAGATTAAAATCTAGAGGAGGGATAGCTCTTCCGGTCACTTTAACGAGCTGGTAGGCCAAAACTCGGCAAACTTTTCATATTTTACGAGTCAGATGAAAAGAGCTCAAAGAAGACTCATTTTTTGAGGAACGAGTGATAAACAGGGATAGCAGCAGATTCCAGGTACAGGTTGGAATTTTCCAATCACGGCAGTGTCATGAGGATGGCTAGGTGAAATCACTCTTCGCAGCTGTTCCTCAAAATGGGTAAACAATCATATGGAGGTGAACGATCGGCCAAATGACGGTGGAGGTGACAGGTGCAAACACGACCAAGGCTTTTTATGGCTGATGAATTTACGATCACAATGGTTATTTACCGGTTCATTTTTTCTGGATGAGCTTGAACTCTAAGGGAAAGCCTGCTCACAATCTTATGTTTATTTTTTAACGAGCATGAACTATGTGCTAAAACTGCTCGGATCTTGCGTTTATTTTTTAACGAGCATGAACTATGTGCTAAAATTGCTCGATATACCAGTCATAAGATAAGAATGTCTCCTGTGAGATAGCTATTTTTTATGGAGCTTTATCTCACGAAGCTATGCTCCATATTCTTTCTTTATGCAAGTTCGGAAACGGCTAATCCTACGAGTTTAAAGGGTTAGACCTACAGGTTTAAAGGGAGGACCTAAAAATTTAAAAAATAAATAGACGTCCCTTGCTTGCACTCCAAAAGATTGCATGCCCCCAGGTATAAAGTACAATTTCAAGGCTGCCCCTACTTATCCGCTAAAACATTTGTTTTAACGGGTGAGGCTTACCTCTTTCTGGTTACCCAAAGATTGTTTTGTTAACTTCTTCAAACGAAAACATTTCTTCGGCGACGTCTACCTAAATAGACAACGGTGAATGAAAAGCAGATTATTCCACTCACATAACCTTGACAAAAGAATCTAGAACAACCCTCTCTCCTCTTCGGATGGGGTACGGACTAGTCATATTCTCCCGCGGAAATTCTACCTTATACCCGAGGTTTTCTCTGCCTAAAGCAGACCAGGATGCATGCCCCCTGGGTTCCAGTCCTATTTTTCCGAATCACTCGCACTCATCGGGAAGAAGGACTGGGGGTGGAGACATTTCTTGATTGAATAGACCATTCAGGGTTGGTATTTGACTATTTGCGATGCGTGATCCCGGAAATGAAAGTTGGTCTACGAGCTTGACCATTCTTCCTTCGTGTGGAAAACACATTACTCTAAAGAGTGAGGAGACTATTGCTCCCATGCAATATATATAGTCTCGTCCAAGGAGTAGATTATAATCCAAGGGTCCTTGAACGACCATCACGTTCATTTGAACGGTCTTCCCTTTCAATGTAACAGGCACATTGGGGAGGATCCCTAATGGTCGACTGGTTCCTTTGTCGAAACCCGAGAGATTTCTTATCTCAGGCAAAAGCGCCGGGGAACCCAGTGCTTTCCAAGCAATAGAGGAAAGGATACTCACAGATGCCCCTTCATCAATGATAGTGCCAGCCATTACCATTCTGTAGATTTGGACTATGATTCTGAATGGTATACTGGCTGGCAACCGGGGTCTGCCTAGTTGATTCCAATCAAAGGATACAACTAGGTTGCTTGGTGGTGGAACCGAATATACGGCCGGACATGACCCTGACGATGTTCCTTCCTGCGATAAAGGAATGGGCGCATTGCCCTGATGCTCATCAGAGTCTGTGTTGATGAAAAGAATCCGGATGGTGTCATCCTTATTCTCTTCAGTGAGGGTGTCATTTGAAGATGAGTCTTCAGTGACGGTGTCATTTGAAGATGAAACTTCTGAAGGGAGAACCGGGTCAACTACCGTTTCGACCTTTGGACTTTCGTCCGGTCTGGATTCAGTAGGTTCATTTTCAGTGACTGACGCTTCAGCCGACCACTTGAGCGGGCCAGCTATATTCTCAACCAACGAAGGATTTGGCACGAGTTTTTTGTATCCAGGAGGAAGTCTTAATGGTGAAACCGGACGATCTTCCAAAACTCTCTTCGCTTCGTCTAAGAAGGGACAACGGTGGATGGTGTGATCGCCTTCACACAGTCTGCAGGGGGATCTTACTCCCCCTCTTTGTCTTGAACCTTCACTTTCGCTGGTTGACGGTAAGCATTCAACATGGCTATCAGAGGTTGATGCTCCCGAATTGTGCAAACGAGGGGACCAGTCCCTTAGTATCTGGGGAATACAGGGACAATCTCTATGGAAGTGGTCTCCTCTACATATGACACATGGCGATTTAGGCCCAGTCTGTGCTGTGTGTGGATTTTTGTCAGATGTCTTTTGCTTGCCCCCAGTCGCCTTAGGCTCCTTCTTCTTCTTCTCCCTCTTCTTCTTCTCCTTCTTCTCCATGGGAGCTTGGCTTTTGCCGGCTCTACCTTGCGAAGATGAAGGATTGGAGGAAGGGTTATAGGAAGTAGAAGGCTGGTGGGCAGCTCTAGACTGATCTAACTGTTGACTCGACTGTTCAGGAACCGTGGTGTTCTGAACTACATTGGTTGAGAATAGCCAAATTGGCAGGCCAATTGTCAGTCCTGGAAGCGACAATGTGGCCATGTGGGGCGCACCAACTTCTCCCCAAGAGGAGAAAGGACTAGGATTTCCATCATGAGGAATTCCTTGGTTGGGGCGTTCCATGTTCTCAACCTAAAGATCAACGCAGGAATAGGAGGTGATTATGTTCCGTTTAAAATAAATTTTATAACAACGCTTTAGACACAACTTGCTTTTTCACTTTTTAAGAGTCGAGAAAAAGCTAAAGATGACTCTAGTCTCCTTCGATGTTTTAACGAGCCCAAAGTGACAAATTCTCGGATGGACTTTTTCAGTTATAGAGTTTGAAAAAGGCCAAAAGAAACTGCTCTGGAGATCTAGGCAGAGGGTGTGCCAAACTTTTCGCAAAACCACAGAATACGTTTTACGGTACGGGTGGTCGATCTTCGTGAATGCTGTGTTCACTGCATTGCGATCAGTAGGGCGGCCGACACGGCTTCCTATGGATAAAGGCTTTGTTCCTATAGGGGTCTCCCAATATATACGCGACGGTACGTGGGAGCACAAGTCCGTATTGATACTTATCGCTTCACCGTGGAGGAATCACCCAACCACTCAACGCTAAGATATCACGTTTAACGACGCCGGAACACGTCTCTAGCTTAGACCTCTATGTGTTTGCGTTATGTTTCAAAGCGTTGTTATGTAAATTCAATTCATTTTAAGTTGATCTTGTTTAGCAGTTTGCCTTTATGGATCACCACGAGATGTATAATACAACTTCCTAAATGCAGTCTAAGATGATAAGGAAGCTTTTCAATCTTTCAACTTTGAAAATCTTAACTACTGAGGGAAAAGAAAGACATCATCTTTTCACACAGATCATAGAGCACACACTAATGCACTTTCTCCTAAATCAGCATGCAAACTGTCAAAATGCACATGCACAATGCAATTATTTATTTTCTCTTTCTTAATGTTGATGTATTACAAAAAGAAAGCTGTTGTATAATTTTGAATTCAATTTCAAGTGAAAGCAAACAAGCTTGTCCAAAATCAAAAGACACCTTAAGATTTACTTGTTTCAACACTAGAAATACATAAATTCAAACCATATGACGAAAGCAAAAGCTCAATCAGCTATGAACAACAAACAAATTAACTCTTAAGATCAATACGACACTTATCACAGGTCTAGATCTAAGAGGCCACAACAAGACTAGTTCGCTTTTCGTTATGGGAAACTGTAAATGATGTAAGAAATACACAAAGAACAATCACAGTTTCTTTATACAACCAAGGCGGAATAGTGGCAAGGAAAGTTGGTTTCAGATAGGTACATTGACTGACAACAGGCTGCAAAAACAAGGATGAAAACAGGGCAAGAAACAGCAGGGAACCCCAGTAGCACAAGGCAAGACTAGTTCAGCGCAGGTAGTACACTGTCAGTTTGACATTCAGCGTAGGTAGCCCCTTCGGGAACTGCGCTGAAATGCAGACTGCCTTCACAGTGCTTGCACTGAAGAGAGAAACTTGCGTTTCTCTTGGTTTCTGGGTCACAGATTGCTCAAAAATTCACAGTTTTTGGCCAAATCAGAAGCTATCAATCAAGTACACACTAAAGGGTAATTAGGAGGATGAAAAGCTATCACTAAGAGTTGTTCAGAGTCCTTGTGGATCAGCTCTTCAACTCATAAACATGCCCAGAAACTGAGCTAGAGTAGCTGCCCTCTACTTCGCATTTGAAAGATCCAAATGCAGTTCGATTCGGTACTCCCTGTGTTTAGGAAATGAATAGCAAAAACACAAGTAACCAACAAGATACGATCCCCAGTGGAGTCGCCAATTTGTTGTTGGGAAAAGTATCCAATACGGAATGACCTTATCCCACTCTAAGGGTGATAGTACCTCAGCAACAACCGAAGCAAAGCTATCTAAGATTTCTTCTTTATGAAAGTAAAATAGGGGAGAAAGGGATCCACTAACTGATGTCTTTCGCTAATGATTGATCCAATCTTCTCTCCTTGCTGCTTGCTCCCAGCTCCTTGCTCTTTCACTGGCCCAGCTACACAACGATCCTGCAAAAAGGCAAGAGAGGGAAACTACAAGAAGCATACATTCATAATTGATTCAAGGATTAGAGTAAATCAAATACATAAGTATAACAATACACCATTGAGACACATGCATATAGAAGAACCTCAAATTCTTTATTAATGGAAGAAGTAAAGTTCAGGAAGTGTTACAACCATAAGAGGCCCAATCCAGCAACACCTCCCAGCAGAAATAAATCTCCTCTTCACCTCCTTCAAAGCAATCACCCAATAGCTCTAAACTCAAACCAACAGCACTTCCTTGCATTCACAATATTCCAGCCTCCCTAGACCTCATGAGAGAGCTCTATATATAGGAGTTTTGGAGAAAGGATGAGTCAGCTTGAGGCTGGCATGAAGCTGACTAGTGTCCTCTCCCACTTCAGTTATTCTTCAGTTCTTGAGTCCACTTGGAGATCCTTGCTTCCACTTGGAGTTTAAGAACCTCTTACTCATCACTAGGCGAATTCCCTGATCCAAGTGTCATTTTGGAAGCTTCCTGGGCATTGACACCTTGAGGAATGACTGTGCCACTTGTCCAAGTACGCTCAGCGCAGGTGGCCTTCTTTGCAGTTGACATTCAGCGCAGGTACAGAGAGGAGCAGTTGACATTCAGCGCAGATGCTCAGTGGAGCAGTTGACATGATCCAGAATTTGCTTGTTTTTGAGTGTTTTCAGGTGGAGAACTGATTTTCAGTGCTGTGGTTTGCTGACCTTGTTCCTCTAGGGGTAGGAACAACATGTTTAGGGACTTTGGATCCCTTAGATTATGGACATTTCATGCTTCATGCTGTAAGGCAAAAAAATGTCTATAACAAGAGTGAAACTTTTCAAAGTAGAGGAGACTTCTTGCTGGACCCTGGGAGGAGCTTGTGCAGCGTCAAGGCACAGGTTGTAAAATTCTTCTTCTTTTGAATTAATACAATCAAACTCATTTTTCTCAACAAGTATCTCATGTTATTTGTTTCATGAATTCCTTGACTTTCATGTTAAATATGTTTTATGATATTGGCTTTTCAGGAGCTATTTAATTTGTTTGCTTGTTTGTGTTTGCAAATTCGCAACAAAGGATCTCATTTGGATCGAAGGAGCGAAGGCTTCCACAAACTCGCATTGGACGTAAGGTAGGCCCTAAAACACTTGTTTGCCTTTGTTTATAAAAGCATATTTAGAGAAAGATAATGTGTGATTGGTTTGCTTGTCATTAGGTCTTCTTTAGATTCTAGGAAGGTCTATCTTGTCCGCAAGATCGACTTATTTCGTGTGACAAAATGGCGACCATACTGGGGACTTCATTTTTTCCTTATTTTTACTTTGACCTGAGAAACTGTGTTTTTTGTTTCTGTTTTTGGCTTGTTGTGTGTGGAATTGGGTAGAGTTTGTAGATCCAGGGTTATTTTTCGTTTTTCATAGCTTTGGGAGAGGACCGCACCCTAGCCTTTTAAAACAGTGCGTACTTATCCACACTTTTGATTTTAGCACAGAGCGGGACCGCACCTGTGTTAACTGTGGGCCTGCAAACCTTGTCAAAATTTTGAAAAACCTAAGATTTCCTCTGTTAGTCAGCTTAGTTTTTGTTTAGAAGTTATTATCCACTCCCCAGACCTGCATATAACCTGTCAGAAGCTTTCCTTAGGTTGATTTCATTAGTGTTAGGGTTTTAGGTGAAATTCCTAGGAGTTTTGCTTGTTGGGCTTGTTTTTCATTTTGGTCTTGTAGTAGCTCTGAGCTTAGACGCTGTAGAGACCTCAAATCACCTTGGTGTCTACTAGCCTTCTTATGAGTCTGACCATTTATGAAATCTCCCCTTGTTGACGAATCCGCTTTGTGTTTTCTCTTTACAAAACTTCGAAAAGCTTGTGTTTAAAAGTTTGGATTTTCATTTTTAAAAAGAAAACAAAATTGGTTGTTTTTGACTGATTTGTAAAACATCCTTAAAAAGACATTTTGTAGGCTTTGACTTCAAGTAGGTTTTATAATTTATAGATCTCAAAGTTAGTCACTTGCATAGTTTTGAGTGTTTTATAAAAAATAAAAAAATCTCTTTTGAAAAAAGTTTGTTTTTTGTAGTGGTTGAGTGCTTTGAAAAGAAAAGGGAAATTTTTGTGAAATAACTAGTTGTCTCGCTTTGAGTGCATTTGGAAGGACAAAAGCTCTTCTTTGAATTTGTGCGTTAACAAAGATTTGTGTTTACAAAGTATTTTGCATTCTCAAACTCTTTCCTAGCTAGAAGTTCATCGAAGAGAAAAGATTGTTTAAATCATCTTAGGTGCATTTTTAGTGATTTTGAGTCGAGTCTTCATACCACGAGTTTCATCTTCGCACCTTTTGAGTTAAACAAAAACCAATAAAAAATAACGCTTAAAGTAAAATTCATCTAGCAACATTTTTATTTCTAGGGCTCTGATACACCAACTTAGCTTAGGCTAGTGTCTTGGAGTAGGAGAGTAATTAACTCTCCAAGATAGTAAAAACAAACAAGTAGCTATATCTTGTGGTAGGGAAGAAATCCAATTGTTGCATTTATGCTCTGGGAAAGCTCCTCTTAAAGGAGAAGCATGAGATCGTGTCCGAACCAGTGTGGGAATCAATCCTTCCTCATTAGGAACGATGCCAGATATTCACGTATTAAAAATGGTAAACCTCGGATTAACCATTGTCAAGGAGCCTGGGGTCACTTGTTGGTAAACCTTGGATTATGTCAAGGAGCCTTCAAGGGGATTGAGCTTGCTACTCTGCCCTTGCATGTGTATTGGATCGTAGACTGTTCCCCCAGGTATATTTGTTTCAGTTGGTAACCTTAGTGGCCATATTCTTTAGGATTCTTCCTGAGGTGACAGTGGTGGGAAGATCCCACTGTACCTGGAGCAGATGTCAGCTAGACTCACTTGGATTTTCTGGGGGGTTCTCTTCACTCGAGATGGTTATGTGGAGGAACTTGTGCCAGTCTATTCATTAAGCAGGTTGCCGGGGTAACTCTTCCAACCGCCATTTCTGTATTGAACTTTGTGACGTTGGATTTCATCACCAACTAGTGTTTTCAGTATGGAAAGTTACTGTTTGTGTGTGTTTGATCTCCTAGATTCTTTAGGCGTGTGATTCAAATTTGTTTGGTTCTTTAGAGGCGTTAGGTGATTTTCATTGAGATTTTACTTTGTTTGCGTGTGAAGTAGTTAAAAGTTTTTAACCGTGGCTGAATTACCGAGGAAGTCCCGTAGACTTCGGGGCCAACCTCCTGAGTTTTCACCGAGCCAGCTTGAAGGCTTGAAAGTCCTCGTAACTCCTAGAGACAGTAGAGTTGGGCCACCTGAAGAAGGAGAGTCTTCTTTGGTGGTACATCCTGATTTTCAAGCTTTAGTAGCAGATTATAATCCACAGTCAGTGTCTGTTTCTGAAGTTACTGGTAGCTTTTCATCTACTAGTGATATAGGTGAGGAACCTGAAATATCTTAACCTGAAAGTGAATTTGCTACTACTCCGACATCGGGGTTTGCTTCTCCAGCTTCTAGTGGTCCTGGTTCACCTAAGGTAGAAAGAGTAATCACACAAGATCTTCCTTTTGGACTTATAGCTATTGAAGAACTTGCTACTCCAGAAGAAGAAGTAGGCATCCCTATCCTTGAAAATCAACCTGTTATTGAGCTAAGGGAGCGTGAATCAATTTTTTTACAGTCCACCTAGGAGTAGTACTTGGTATCTTTCTTTGACTAATTTCTTAGAAAACCCAGGGTTAAGTTTTTCACCACCTCGTGTTCCTTATCACCCAAAACCTAGAGGTTATTATCCTCCATTAAATATGTCAAGACAGTCGTCCATGTTTATTAAATCGCCTGAATCCTTCTTGTACGGCAGTCCTTTTGTTCCCTTTGGGTATCAGTCACTTTCTGGTACTTTTTCAGGAGCATTTCCTCAACCCACTGAGCAAGGGTTATTAACTGGAAGCAATGGTACTAAGCCGTTGAGCATAGAAGATATTCTCATGATGTCAAGTTCTATTCCCAATCCTCAACCTCAAGGTGGCCAGTTACCACCTGGGGGGCAGCCTCAATTATCGCCTAGGGGGCAACCTCAAGGTACCCAATTTGTGTCAGGGGGGCAACCTCAAGGATAGTACATACCTATGGGACAATACATTCCTCACGGTCAACCCCAGACTCAATATGTACCCCAAGGTCAACCCCAGTATCAATTTATACCTCAAGGTCAACCCCAGTATCAGTACGTGCCTCAAGGGTATCAACCCCAAGGTCAGTACTCGAACCAAGGTTTCCAACCACCCTCCGGTCAATCGTATGTTCAAGGAACGGGAAATGTACCTTTGAATTATCAATCCTACCCTCAACCCGGTTATGGTCCTCAATATTCTCAACCTGTTATGGGTCCGTACCCCGAAATGAATTTAGTGTGGGATCCATCGCAAACTCAACAGGTGTTGCAGCCAAATGTACAGTTGTCATCTCAAACTGGACAACCCTTAGTTTCTGGTACACCCCAGCAACCAGTCCAGTCTAATATTCAAACTTCTGTACCTTCGGTAGTTTCTCAGCCTGGGCCTAGTACGCCTCGTACTCCGCCTCAAACGACTGCTGCAACTACCGCAACATCTGTTCAATCTACCCCACCTACTTCTGGAGTATCGACAGCTCCAGTTTCTACTGTTCCTGTATCTACTCCTCAGACATCTTTACCACCGTCTGGATCCACGATTCAAACTTCGGTTCAGATGCCTGTAGGACAACCTGGTTCAAGTACGGTTGTCACAAGTCAACCACAATTTACTTATCAACCATACCAGGGATAGTACCAATTCGGTCCTGCTGTGCAGCAGCCAGTCTATCAGTATCAACCGTACCCTGGGTACACTTATCAACAACCTCAGCAACCCTAGTATGGTCCGGTTAATCCTGGTTTTCCGAGAGGATACAATATCCCAAATGCAATTCCTATTCCTAGTTATCCTGGATATCCTCCTCCTGGGGCTGGTCTCATGACCCAAAGTTTTAGGGACCCTAATCGTTAGTTACCGTTTATCGCAACTTTGAACTGCCTAACTTGTCGCACCTAACGAACGATCCCATTAATTATCTTTAGTTTTGGCCGCCAATGCCGAATAAGTTGCCTAGTGATATTCCTAAGTTTGAAGGCAAATCAGGAGAGGACTCGTCGAACCATGTGATGACTTATCACCTCTGGTGTGCGTCTAACTCCATTTCAGATGATTCGATCCATCTAAGACTTTTCCAGCGCACTCTAATTGGTCTTGCGGCCAAGTGGTACATTGAGTTACCACGAGGCACTTTTTATAATTTTAGTCAGTTAGCTACCTCGTTTTTAACTCATTTTCAGTTGCCAGTCAGATATGACAATGGCACGGAATTGTTAACTTAGTTAAAACAATTGACGTCCACTTACATTTCAGATCATATTCATGAGTGGAGACGTCGACAACGTTTAGTGAAGGTTTTTATTCCGGATCAGATCTTGGCTGAGTGGTTTGTAAAATATTTGTTGCCAAAGATCACTGAAGATGTAGCTAAAGTCGGAGTTGTTACTGAGGAGCAAGTAATTGCTCAAGCACAGTACCTTGACTTGGTCTATACTCAGTTAGGTACGTTACACGAGAAAATCCCCGATCTTCCCAAGCAAAATCAAATCGCTGCAGCTCCTTCGGGATCTCATGCCGCCGATGGTATGATTGGTGCGGTTAACACTAAAAGTAAGAAGAATTCTTCCAAGAATTCTTCTCCTATCATAACCTTGCCTGATTCCCCAACAGGAGATTCTTCTGCAGAGATTTCCGCCGATATTCACGTTGTAGAGTCATCTACAGCCAAATCAAAATCTGGTGGGAAGAAGAAAGGAAAGAAGAAGAATAAAACGGACAAAAATTCAAAGGAGAAACCTGAAAAATCGGAATCCAATGATGAAAAACGAAAACCTCATTATCCTTGTCTCATTTGTGACGATGAACATTTTACAAGAGACTGCCCTCTTCTGCAGAGGTTGCGAAGATTGTCAAAGGTTCCCAAACGCCTGTTGTTTTGAAGGATCTTTTTCCGGCTCAAGACAATAAGATGATAGGTTCTTCCTCGAGTGCCAATGAAGAACCCATATTGATGATGTCCCATGTTAGGATTGCGACTCGATCGCATGATTATGGTAGTAAAAGCCCTGTTGATGGTAAAGAAGTAGAATCTTCTCATTGTAATCCATCAACCTCAGCTCCCGGTTCCGATCCAATACAGATCGAGAAACCTAATCCAGACTTGGTAATCAAACCGCCCACCAAGGGTATACTTCAGAAGTCAGCTTTCAATCCACATGCGAGAGCGGCTCAGAATTATAACATTGTTAAGGATTTAGCTATTTCACCCTCAGCAATGTCGGCTTTGGAAGTGCTGCAATCATGTCCAGCACAGCGTAAATTACTTTTGTCGGCTATAGGAGCTGTTGACGTTCAGGACTCGAACCTAATAATTTTCGATCTAGAAAATAGTACACTGCGCTTACCTCATCAAATGGATTTCCAGATTCCAGTGATAGTCAAAAACAGGCCTATTCATCGGGCTGTGATTGATGAGGGAGCCTCAACGTGTATTATGTCGATACAGTGTTGGAGATCACTTGGTTCTCCTTCGCTAAATCAATCCCTGATGATTCTAAAGGCCTTTGATGGCTATGGGTTTCATCCTTTTGGCATTCTACAGGATTTGCCTATAGGGGTTGAAGGAAAAACCGTCAATCTAGATGTGGAGGTGGTTGATGCCCCTCTAGATTACAACCTTCTCTTGGGTCGAAGTTGGTCTTACGCTATGACAGCTGTCGTTTCATCGGTCTTTCGGGTCATAAAGTTTCCACATAATGGAAAGATCGTAACAATAGACCAGCTGGCTTACTTTTCATCCAACCCAGCCTCTTCTGAAAGTATTCAGCATGTCGGTAAAATGACTATCCCGTATAAGGATGTTGGAGTAGGACTAGTTAAAGATGCCAGTTTACTGGGAACTTTTCCTTTTCCTCTGATCAATGCATCGTCTTCATTTGCAACCATTCATATGATTACGTCAGACACCATTGTTTATGATGATCCTTGGATCATTCCTTCTAAATCTGAGGTAGACTCATTTGGTGATGTCATGCCTTTGAGTCCATATGAAATTGCGTATGAGGCCGTGCAATCGTTTACCGACCCATTTTCAACCAAAATTGACCTAATGAATGTGGTCCGTGAAGAATCACTTTTCACATCAAGCTCGGATTCGATCACGTTTTCTGAACTTGTTCACTCTGATGAGAAAATTCGTGAAATCCTATGTGTAGATGATTTACCATGGGAAGATCTCCATCACAGATCTTCGTTTTTACCCGAGAATGATCATTTTGAAAATGATTTTTCATCAATTTTTACGACTGAATATGTCAAGGAACCTTAGAATCCAATGAAACATCCCGATTCAGAGTTAAATTTGGGAAACATCTCTCGAACTATTCCTATTGACATTTCGGTTAAGCCTGGAATTGTTGAGAACATTCATATAGGTGCCTCATGTACAGATGACGAAATTCAAATATATAAGGCCCTATTTCAAGAATTCCGTGATGTGTTTGCCTGGTCCTATAATGAAATGCCAGGAATTGATCCGGCGATTGTTGTTCATGAGATCAAGACTTACCCGGACGCTAAACCCGTCCGGCAACGTTTGCGTCAGATTCACCCAAGAAAAGTTGCTGCAATTAAAGCAGAAGTTGAAAAATTACTCAAAGCATGTTTCATTTATCCGATCCTGTTAACGGATTGGGTATCGAATATTGTTCCGGTTAACAAAAAGCAGGGAACAATAAGAATATGTATCGATTATAGGGACATTAATCAAGCCTGTCCAAAGGACAATTACCCAACTCCCTATATCGATCAAATCATTGATGATTGTGCCGGCAGCGAAATATTCTCCTTCATGGATGGTTTTTCCGGATACAATCAAATCAATATTCTACCTGCCGATCAACCAAAAACGGCTTTCATTTGTCCATGGGGGACATTTTCTTATTGCAAGTTACCTTTTGGGCTCAAGAATGCCGGAGCAACGTTTCAAAGGGCCATGTCTTATGCGTTTCATGACATCATTCACACTGTGCAACCCTATCTCGATGACTTGCCTGCTCATTCATTACATCGAGCTAATCACCTCGTCCATTTACGAGCAATCTTTATGAGGTGTAGGCATTATCGGATTCGGTTGAACCCACACAAATGTGTCTTCTGTATAGAAACGGGTCGATTGCTAGGGTTTGTAGTTTCGAAAGCTGACATTCACGTCGATCCCTCAAAGGTCGAAGCTATTGTCAAATTGCGTCCTCCTTCGAGTCTTCGCCAACTCCAAAGTTTGCAAGGGAAAGAAAACTTTTTACGACGATTCATTCCTAACTACGCCGAGGTTACAAAGGGTTTTACCCGGTTGTTGAAACAGAATACTCCATTCTATTGGGATGAGATAGCTCAGAAATCTTTTGATGCACTCAAACACGCGTTGACCCATGCACAGTTATTGCATCCTCCCAACTACAACCAGGATTACTTCTTGTATCTCGCTGCCTCTCATTCCACCATTGGAATGGTCTTAGTTCAGGAATATGAATTCGGTACTGAACATGTGATATATTACCTTAGTCGAACTTTAAATCCAACTAAGCTAAGATACTCACATGTGGAGAAATTGGCATTGGCAGCTATTCAAGCTGTCCAACGTTTTCATCGCTACATTTTACTACGTAAAACTACAGTGATTTCGGATTGCAACCCTATGATCTACATTTTGACCAAACAATTGCTAGGGGGCAAGTACTCTAAATGGATCTTCATCCTGTAAGAGTTCGACTTGGAGTTTGAAAAATCTAAGTCTAATAAATCTTTAGTTCTTGCGGAATTAATGTGTGATTTCCCGCGTGCTGACACGGAAACTGTGGCAGAGGAGCCCATTGCAGACGAATCCTTGTTTCTAATCAACACTTTAGATCCATGGTATGGGGATATCATCGTTTATCTCCAGACCCAATCCTTTCAGCCAGAAATTTCAAGGTCAGAACGTAAAAAAAAACGATTCCAGTCCCAACAATTTAGGATTATTGGAGATACTCTTTATCGTCGTGGGGCGGACTCTGTTTTTCGATGTTGCTTAACTCACGAAGAAGCTGAAATGGTTATAAATGACTCTCACTCTGGAGCGTGTGGCGGTCATATGTCTGGGTATGCCACAGCCCAAAAGATATTGCGCGTTGGCTACTTCTGGCCGTCTTTGTTTAAATATTGTATTACTGCGGTCCGAAAATGCCACAACTACCAAATTTTTGATCGAAAGATGGTATCAATTTATTACATGTAACCCTCACTCGGCCGGGGGGCATGCGTATATCATCCTTGCGGTAGATTATTTTACCAAGTGGGCCGAGGCAATGCCTACATTTGAGGCAGACGGCAAGACAACTGCAATTTTTGTGTTCAATCATATAATTGCCAGGTTTGGTGTCCCACAAGAGATAATCACTGATCATGGGCGTCATTTTCAAAATGTTATGATGACCGAACTTACAGGCCAGCTTGGTTTGCGTCACGATAGTTCAAACCCTTATTATCCACAAGCTAATGGTCTGGTTGAATCCATCAACAAAGTTTTAGTCATCATGATCCGACGAATCATTGGGATTCATCGGTCGAATTGGCATAACATGCTATTTTCAGCACTTTGGGCATATCGAACTTCAGTGAAAACATCAACAGGGTTCACTCCTTTCCAACTAGTCTATGGTCTGGAAGCTGTGTTACCCATTGAATGCGAAATCCCGTCACTGCAAATGGCCATCGAGTTACTTCCATCCACTTCCAAAGAGGAAAAGCGTTTGTTATACTTGGCTCAATTAGATGAGAATCGACGTGATGCTGCATTGGCGATCGAGACTCACGTAAAACGTATGAAAGCTCAGTATGACCGAAATGTGACCCCTTGAAATTTTTCGGAAGGAGATCTAGTCTTAGTTTACGATCAAGCTAATGATAAATTAGGTGTTGGAAAATTCGTTCCTATGTGGCATGGTCCCTATGTTGTCAAGCGAAAGCTAGCAAAAGGGGCCTATGAATTGGTAGACTTTGACGGGGACTCTTAAGGTAAACCCATAAATGGTCTTTACCTGAAGAGGTATTATGCTTAAAGAATGGGTATGGAGATTTTTAGTTAGGATAGTTTTTCTTTCTAGCTGGTGTGTTTTAGTTTAAACAGTGTGCTTAGCTTAGAGAGTGTTTTTCATCATTATTCCTGCTTATCTTGGTTTTACTCTTGATATTGCAGATGTCGATGCCTCTCCAAACATACATTGGTTTCGCTGATGGTGCTTGTCGTAATACACGGAACATTTCTTCCGTAGCTTGGGTTATCTATTCGCCCTCTGACAAGTTAGTATCTATGCATGGGGTAAGACTCGATCAAACAACGAACAACATTTCCGAGTATAGTGCAGTGATTGAGTTATTATCTGAATCTATTTCATTTGGGATTCGGAGTTTGATAGTGAGGTTAGATTCTGAACTCGTTGTATTACAGCTTAATAGAGTGTATGCCATTAGAAATCCAGTGTTATTAAGATTATTTTTGAGAGTGCGTCTCTTGGAACGTGAATTTGATTATATTGAATATCAGCATATTCCAAGATCTTTAAATACATTAGTAGATGCAATTGCTTCTCAAATGTTAAGTAGACATTTGCAATAATCATACATGTAAATTTAAAACCATTCCATAACATGATTTACAAGATAAGCTGGTAATAGTGATATATATATATATATATATATATATATATATATATATATATATATAGGAGTGTGTCAAAAAATACATTGTCCTCGATCATAGGTTGAAGAACACCTTATGATCGGCAAAAATGATAAGTACAAAAAACAAAAATGTCATATGTGCCCACAATAGGCGATCATCCTATCACTGGTGATGATCTCGATAAGAAACCACTGCACGGGCCACCTTGCAAAAGAACCTCCTAAAAGGTCCTGGGACCCCAATCACATAGCGCTGAAGTCAACGAGGAATGTCATCTATAGTGGTCTCCGGAATATCTCCTGTCAAGCGCTCGAGATGACCCTCCAACTCGGCCAAAACCTCTGCTGATTCGTCCTGTGGGGCTGGCGCGGCTGCAACTGGTTGTTTCCTCTCGTAAGGCTGGAGAGCGGCTGGTCGCTATGGACCCACATCTGCATTTGAAACTTTTGCTATCAGTTTTGGGACGATGAAAAATAATAAAAAAATTAAAATAGGAAAAATGTTGAAAATGATTTTACCTGAGTCATCCCACTGCTCTCCTGGTGGAAGAGCCATGTCTGGGTCACCACGAAAATCTACCCTAGCGTAAGGGAAGTCCTGGATAGAAAAGACCTGGTTTTCCAACCATTGGAAATACTCAGGTTTGAATCGAGCAACCTCTGTCCTCTCGTCCTGATGACGGGCCATAACTGCGACCCATCGCATCAGTTTGGGCTCTCGAGGAAGCCCAACTCCAACATTAAGGTGCTGCGGGATCAACATGGGAACCCTCTCCAGACCAAAAATCACAACCAAAGCCCCATAACCAAAGGTATTTAGTTGTCCGTTCTTGGCCCTGGTCAGTTGGCCTTTCACATTGGCCAACACAACATCGCAATAGTTGAAGATGGTGCCTCGAAAGCAATCAACTGCCATACGCATCTGGGATCCGGTGGCAATATGTAATGCAACACTCTCGCAAAGTTTGGTGACAGTAAACGCGATCACCATGAGTTTAGGAAGGGATATGGTTTTTACATCTATCCCTTTGTCTCTAGCCTGGCTGTTGTAGAACTCTAGCCGGAGGCTATCGACAGACTGGCCACCTGGCCTAGCCCCGAATAGAGTCAAGTCTTCGCCTCTCTTAGGCAAACCAGTCAAGAAATGTATGTCTGCCAGCTCGATTTCGAGCTGGTGGCCACCAATGAAAAAGCACTGGTCCTGTATGCTCCATCTATCAACCAGCCACTGTAAGAAATCCACCTGAGCCCTCATGCTAGGAATGGCCCAGAATTTGTATAAGCCGCACGCCTTCAAAGCATCAAGCAAAGGTTGATGATTCCATGCGGCAACATCCACGTCCTCATGCTCTCGTTCATGCCAATCTAGAATGATGTACTCTCTGCATCAAGTAAAAAGATAAATTAGAATGCTAGAAATTGTTTTGTTTGGGCCACTTTTGAGAAATTTTTGGTTAAAAACCCTTGCGGCAGGGACTGCACCCTCCGGGTTAGACACAGTGCGTGGGACTGCACCTTGTCTACATGGAAGGTGCGGATCCCTGACTTTTTCCCAATGGAGAAAAAGTCGGGGTCCGCAGGCCAGCAGTGGTACACCTGCGGGCCTGCGCACGGGGGTTTTAAGCCTAAAAACCCTCCAAAAAATGAAATGAAAGCCTAAAACAAGAAATGAAACGGTTAAAAATGAAGAGTAGGATGATGTGGATTACCTGGAGAAGACGGCGTCCGATTTCGACGATTGGATTTTCCGCAATCTTCACGGGAAGTTTTCTGAACAAAAGCACTATTTTCTCACCCAAAACTCGAACGGTAGAAATGAATTGACGAAGGCCCTTTTTATAAGTTTTTTGAGTAAATAAATTGCAAATTTTTTTATGTTTCACTTTGGAAAGGTATTTCTGCAACATTTTTATCCATTTCAAATAGGTATGAGTAATGTTTGCATTTTTATTCAGGATAACGGATTATTCAGGCAAAATCTATCATTTTCGACGGAAAAACATTTAGAGTCACCTTTAAGCTCTTTTCTGACTCCTAAAACATGAAAAGATCGCCGAGTTTTTCTTTTAAACTCGTTAAAAAGGAATTAAAAGACAGTCCACTTACAACTCTTTTCTGACTGTAAAAACATGAAAAGATTGCCGGATTTTTGTCGTTTCAAATTCGATATTGGTTATAAAACAACGTGTCGTTGATCGCTTTTTTACTTTTTCGGATCAAGGGCACTAATTACGAAAAGTACTCCTTGGTCGTAAAGATCAAGCGGTTCTCTCAGGTATTATTTTATACTTTTTCGGGCTTGGGAGACACAAATTTACGAAAAAGGTCAACCCTGGAGTCTTCTTAAGTTTTTTCAGACTCTCTAAAATTGAAAAACGCCGAGTTTCTCCTGTACTGGACTTGTTAAAATTTCACAGTAAAGGACCTGTTCAATTACAAACAGGAACGAACCACTCCTTCTTAGGGTTCAAATTTAAACTAAGTTGGACTCATCCGAAGGATGAGCTTATAATCAAGCAAATGTTATCGTCCTCAAGCTTGTCAAAAATAAAGAGGTACTTGCCAGAAATGGTGGGGGAAAAGAGAGAAAAATGAGCCTGTTTGTCATACTTTGTAACCACTCTTGAACATGACACTTTTATTCACCTGGGTTGGGAAATCCTTTGCCAAATAGTTGATCAAACCACATTGAAAGTCTTCAGCCGATTTCTCGGTATTAACTTTGGGTCAATTGTCACCAAGCCATCTGTCATGTCGTTATGTCTTCAAGAGGTCACTGCCAATAAGCCATTCATCTACAAAATATCTGTCATCCATCTTGACTATCCCTGAGTCAGTCCTTGCAACTAAATTTCTTCAACTTGATCTATGATTTCGTGTTGTGGGCTTGCCTGCGACGGATCGCTTTCTATCGACTTCAGCTCATTATCTAGAAAGATGATCTAGAAATCGTCAGTACCTTGGGATCTGCATGCCTCAATGGCAGGTTTCTCGCCTTTGACGACAGGTTGCATCATTGACCTTCGATCAAAGGATTCCGTGACATGTTCAACATCAACACATTTATTCACATCTCATGGATTGTACTGGGTACTTTGAGAACCATTGACATCACTGGTGGTTTCTCTCACACTTGTTAATAGTTTACATCATTGACTGGTAATCAAGTGGTTTCTACCATGTTCGACTTCAACACATTTATTCGCATGGATAGAATCGTACTATGTCGAGAAGTAGAAATGAAGACCCTGGATCTAGTTTCCACAATCCAGGCTGCGAGGAATTTTGTATTCATTATATAATGGACTATTCATAAACAGATGGCTGCGTCCATACTGTGTCCACATGAGTCTGTACTTGTGATGTATCACAAGATCATTCCTGTATCAGAGCAGTAGTTAGTTTTCTAAGTCAGTTTTGATCTGAGTATGGGAATGCCTACCTCAGTGATGATATGATCTCATATATATATCTTGCATTGAATGTTTTTACAGGTTCCAACCGGGCTCTTCACAAGATGATCCTTGAAATGATAAAGTACTTCACTCTTCCTAAATGAAAAATGAAATCCTCATCTACTACAGACTTCGCACTTTAGGGGAAATCTGTTACACAAAAATATCATCACCATGATCATTTGCAATCAGTATGGGTCTATCATCACTTGTACTGTCCTCCTAAGCAAGTCTCAGACCCCAGCTCTTCAAGTCAAGCTTTGAAAATGAGAGAAAGACATTGAAAATCAATGAAACTATGGTTCCGCACTTTCTTTCACTGTTACCTGCGGTCCCGCACCTTCTGTTTACAAAAGCTGCGGACCTGCCCACTTTGTCCCTAAATGTGTGGGTGCGGACCCCTATGAAAGTCAAAAAGGCGCAAGTTTATTCTAAAAAACTCACTTTGGGTTAATTCTAGATGTTTCTAGAAGGAACTTTGACGTGGATTTTCCACTCTTAGGTGGTTCATGCATCCCAAAAGAGAAGGAGCTAATCCCTTGATGAGAGGAGCTATCCCTTTGAAGGAGGGCTTTATCCCTTTGAAGGAGGACCTAGTAACTTGCCTCCATTGCACTATAAATTCAGGCATTGGGCTGGTTGCTAGGGAGGTTAGAAGCTGAACATTTTTGAGGGTAAATGCTGGTGAAATTAAGACTTCCTAGTTGAGCTTAAGAGGTTTTGGCTTCATTTGGAAGAGAGTGAAACTTGTCAAAGTAGAGGAGACTTCTTGCTGGACCCTGGGAGGAGCTTGTACAGTGTCAATGCATAGGTTGTAAAGTTCTTCTTCTTTTGAATTAATACAATCAAACTCATTTTTCTCAACAAGTATCTCATGTTATTTGTTTCATGAATTCCTTGACTTTCATGTTAAATATGTTTTATGATATTGGATTTTCAGGTGCTATTTAATTTGTTTGCTTTTTTGTGTTTGCAGATTCGCAACAAAGGAGCTTATCTGGATCGAAGGAGCGAAGGCTTCCACAAACTCACATTGGACCTAAGGTAGGCCCTAAAACACTTGTTTGCCTTTGTTTATAAAAGCATATTTAGAGAAAGATAGTGTGATATTGGTTTGCTTGTCATTAGGTCTTCTTTAGATTCTAGGAAGGTTTATCTTGTCCGCAAGATCGACTTATTCTGTGTGACAGGTAGTAAGAGGGCGAAACAGATATTAGAGCTTGTGCACAGTGATGTGTTTGGACCTATGAAGGTTCCATAACTAGGTAAGTCTATGTACTATGTATCATTTATAGATGACTTCTCAAGGAATACATAAATATGTTTCCTTAAGAAGAAATCTGAAGTCTTTGACAGGTTTAAAGAATTTAAGGCTCTGGTGGAAAACTAGACAGAAAAGAAGATAAAGGTGTTGAGGACAGATAATGGTGGAGAGTTTTGTAGCAAGGAATTTGAAGAATTTTGTAAGAAGTGTGGTATATCACGGTAGAAGAATACTCCATATACACCTCAACAAAATGGAGTTACAGAAAGAATGAATAAGACGTTGATGGAAAGGGCAAGAATCATGCTCAGTGGTGTCGGGTTAGGACAGGAATTCTGGGCAGAGGCGGTGGATATTGCATGTTACCTGGTCAACAAATCACCTTCATTAGCATTGGAGGATAAGACTCCACAAGAGGTATGGACTGGTAAGAAACCCTCTCTTTCACATCTAAGGGTATTTGGATGTGATGCATATGTACATGTTCCAAAGGAGAAAAGAACAAAGTTGGATAGTAAATTTGAAAGGTGCATCTTTATTGGGTATAAGGATGGTTTAAAGGGTTATAAGCTTTGGAACCTAGTAATAGGAAGGTTGTGTACAGCCGAGTTGTGGTGTTCAGAGAGGTGAAAGATGTTATTAAACATGAAGTCCAAGCAAAGGAACCTGAGAAGATAGAGTTTGAGCTAAAGGAGGAAGAATCAGACTCTACAACAGAGGAGGAATCAGAAGATGAAGAGCCACAAACTCCGGCTGTGAGAAGATCAGTTCGAGAAAGAAGGCAGCTAGAAAGGTATAGTCCATCTGCTTTCTGTTCAAATTTTTCTTTGTCTGTTACTGATGATGATCCCAGAACTGTGAAGGAAGCAGTGAATTCAGAGGATGGAAAACTCTGGAAAGAGGCCATGATTGATGAAATGGCATCTTTGCTCAAAAATGAGGCTAGGGATCTAGTGGAGTTGTCGGCTAGAAGGAAACCCATTGGCAGCAAATGGGTGTTCAAAAAGAAGACAAATGCAGTAGGAAAAGTGGAGAAATACAAAACTTGGTTAGTAGCAAAAGGTTATTCCCAGGTGCCGGGAATTGATTTTTGTGATATTTTTTCTCCTGTTGCTGTGCTTTTGATTTTGAGGTAGAACAGATGGATGTGAAGACAACATTTCTTCACGGGGATCTGGAAGAGGAGATCTACATGAATCAACCTGAAGGCTTTGTGGTGAAGGGTAAGAAAGAACTGGTATGCAAGGTAAAGAAGTATTTATATGGGTTAAAACAATCACCAAGGATGTGGTATCAGAAATTTGATACATTTATACGGGGACTTGGCTTCACCAGAAGCAAAGCAGATCACTTTGTGTATTTTAAATTAATTGGTGATCGTGTTATTTATCTAGTCTTGTATGTGGATGATATGTTGCTGGTTGGAAATGACAAAGAAATTATCCAGGATTTGAAGACCCAATTGTCCTCCAAATTCAACATGAAAGATCTTGGTGCTGCAAACTATATTTTGGGCATGGAAATTAAAAGAGATTGTACAAAGAGGAAGCTCTGGTTAAACTAGAGGAAGTATGTCGAGAAAATACTGCAGATGTTTAATATGCAGGATAGTAAACCGATGAAGGTTCCTATTCCTGTAGGTGTGAGGTTATATGTTCAACAGTGTCCCAAGACACAAGAAAAGGAAGAGAACATGTCCCGTGTTCCATATGCAAGTGCAATCAGTAGCCTGATGTATGCAATGTTCTGTACTAGACCAGACATTGCACATGCAGTGGGAGTATTGAGCAGGTTTATGTCAAAACCAGGGAAGGAGCATTAGACAACAGTGAAGCGGGTTTTCAGGTATTTGCGTGGCACTAGTGATTATGGTTTGTGCTACCAAGGAAGACTAGGATTAGACAGAGTGTTGGATATTCATGGCTTTGTTGATGCAGACTGGGCTGGAGATCTGGATCAGAGAATATCTACAAGTGGGTATGTGTTTAACCTATTTGGAGGTGCAGTCAGTTGGATGAGTAAGAAACAATCTATAGTGGCACTATCAACTACAAAGGCAGAATACATGGCAGCCACTCATGCAAGCAAGGAAGCAGTTTGGTTACAGAGATTGTGTTCAAGTATGGGGTTAGTATAGGAAGCTATAATGATAGACTGTGACAGCCAAAGTGCAATTTTCTTGGCAAAGAACCCTGCATATCATTCAAAGACAAAGCACATTGATGTTCAGTATCACTTTGTGAGGGATATGATAGAAGACAAAAAAGTGTTGTTGGTAAAGGTGGACACTTTGTAGAATACTGTAGATGCATTGACAAAATCTATGAGCTCTAAGAAGTTCTCTTGGTGTATAAAAATAATGGGCATTGCAGGGCTGGGAAAATGACTAAGCTCTCTTGTGGCCCCCTGTGGAAAGAAAAAACAAGTGGGAGAATGTTGGGTTGTGTTATATTCTTTCCACGTAGTTAACAGGGGGTTTGAAGGGCACCCGTAACCTGACTTTATGGGGCACGGGGCAGCGCCCCGGAAAATTTTGGTTTTGGACCCTATGTTAGGTTGGGTGGACCCACCTATGGTTTTGTGCATGATTTTCACACATCTTTTTGGACGCGATGGTTTTCGGTCCATGGTATTGGACGCGATGGTTTTTCAATCCATGGTATTGGATGCTTCGACATGTATAAATATGTATTATAACATTGAAAGGAAAATAATGAAAAATCAAGCCGGTAGTCCCGATTTTGGGATCCAGGGGAAAATCTCTGTGTATATGTGTTTTATGTGTTTTGCTCTCGCATTATTTATTTTCTGTGTTTTATAATTCTTATGCAGGTAATTTCTATACAGGGTTAAAACCTACAAGGAAGGGATTGCAGGAGGTTGCACAAAGTGTGGAGTATACAATTGGAAATCTTCTGAAAAAATTTACCTGAAAGTTAGGGGGAAGGATCACGGTGAGAGAGAAAGAACCTTCTTTGGAGTTTGGATGAGATACTATGGGAGGTAAATACAATATTTGTTTACCCTTACTAGTGGGAGGGAAAGGCTATTAAATTAAAGGAAGGGTTTGTAGGAGGTTGGACAAAGTGTGGAGTATACAATTGGAAATCTTCTGAAAAATTTTACCAAAAAATTAGAGGGAAGGATCAGGGGAATTGACTGCAAAATATAGTTCATGGTTGGGTGGATTGTGGAGGCCTCTGGCTTATTCGTAGAAGAAAGATAAATATATTCCTCTTCAGTTAAGTGGGAAAAAATGTAGCTTAGGATTCTTTACAATTGTGCTGACAATATGGTTGTAGGTTGATAAATGAATAAAACGTGTAAGGAAGCTGACAAAATGTTGCATGGAAGAGTACAAGAAACATGTTGTAGGGTTAAATAAAAAGGAAATAATTGAAGAAAAAATTATATTTCATGAAACTCAAGTTAAATAGGAAAATATCGAGACTATAGCAGTAAACAAATCTGTAAAACAAGAAAAAATATTGTCCTAATTATGTGTATATTATTACTTTAGTTCATTCACTAAATGTGGTGGAAGAGAATGGGATTTGAACCCAGGTTGGATCCCCACGAATCCTTGGAAAGGATGTGTTTCCTCTAGGGTTTCTATAGTCTATTCTTGGGTTCTATAAGAAAGGTCCCACATATCTAACATGATTTTCTCGGTTATAGGAAACTATGGAGCCTTGGAATAATTAACAATTAAATAGAAGCTATATCTGTGTGTGTGTGTGTATTAAAACTATATTGGTACTGTTTTCAGTTATGCACATTTAAAATATATAGAATAGGCATTTTTAAGTTAACAAGAAGAGATAATAAGAAACAATAGAATGTGGAGTAAAATAACTAGCCATTAAAGTAAACAAAAGAAAATAAACAACTTATTCCATTATCATAAGTGGACAATATTAATGCCTTAACTGTAAGAAGAATTTGATTAGAGAGGTTTCTTTACACATATAGACTAAAAGAGACAACCCATTCCAAATAAGGGTTACAAGAATGATTTATTTTCAAAAACATGGCCAAGAAAGGCTTGAGAAATTTAATGCTAAAATTAAAATACAAAATTTCATTACTATCAACACTGAAATGATATATAAGTGTTTGAAATTCTAAAAAAGAAAACCTTCTTCTAAGCATACAACCCTAACCCAAAGGGTTCATAATGAAGCAAAATCAGATCAAGAATATTACATAAAAGTACAACCCATTTATTTTAGTGTTAATACAGTGCATGTGGCCATGATGGACTGAGAAGTTAAACAGTTTAAGGAAATTGAAGAGAGACCATATAATACTTCAATCGTAGCCACTATCTTTCCATCGATTAATTTATAATTTTGTATAAATATACAATTAACTACGAAACATAGGAGTTTATTGAGTCAAAGGACACCCTACTACATCAATGCAAAGGATGTAGCCTCAAATCAAAATAACCTGGCGGCCCAAGTGGAAAGTAAGGAATAAAAAGTTGGGATCTAAATGTGAACATTCAATGTCAAATTCTTTTGAAAACTCTCGAAATTTTTTCCCTCTAATCCTAGCTTGTTTATTCTTGTGCCTGGGCAAGTAATATGACATTAGGTTAGGAAGGTATAACCCCTATAAACTCTAATAGAAAACCGAGAGTTAAATTTACATATGAGCCAGAGTTTATACCTGCCAAGGTCGATAGTATGGTACTCCTCCAGGTAAATGCACTGCAAAGGAATGCATGGAAGTTCAACAGTGAAAAAAAACTTAAGGAAATTGACAACTATACCAATATTAACAATGCAAAATTTATCTTTTTTGTTGGAAGAAAAACCCCAAGTCCCATCCTCTGTAATAGGTGCAAAGATGTTAGAGTGATCCAAAGCTCCAACACAATCCATGGAGAGGGTTGATAACCTATAAAATTCCATTTCCAAGAAATCATAAGGCTAAGATGTCGAAAGAAAAAAACACCAAAATGTAAAACAAAAAACCCTAAATTTAACTACCCAAGATATGTTGAAAACAAGAATTGTACCATCAAAATTCTACTAGAAAATATCATGGCCACAAAATCCATCATAGAGCTTAAGAAATTTACTAGCGTATAATTCGTATCACGAACATTAGAAGTAGAAAATTTGCAAAAGGGTATGAACACTAGAGCAAAGATCCATGCTCATTGGCGAAACAACACAATGAGGAAATGCCAATAAGTTTGGGTAGGGTGGTTACCCTAACCCTTTTTCCATTCTTGTCGTTTCTCCTAAAGGAAAATCTTGTGTGTTAGAAATGCGAGCTAACCCTATCCCCACGTGGACAGTAGGGCCATCTTGTGAAGGAATCAAGCAATTAGTGTATGGTTCAAACTATTCAGAAGCCATAATTAATGCAGGACAAACATCATAAATTTGATCAAAATATTTATATATGTGTACTTCACGAACCACCAGCTACATACATGCCACATACAAAGAGCAGGCTTAACTTATATATATATATATAAAAGTCTCTACCATTGTGCTTTAGCAATGAGTGGAGAGTTCATTTACATATAAAAGGAGTTATGAAATATATCATAAAGAGACGTGTTTGTAAACGTCAACAACATAATATTAATTAATAACATAATGTTGAACAAAGCGAAGCACTGATCAACAAAAGGTGGCAATGTTTATAATAATTTTTGGTCGAAGACATGGTAGGTATAGGCTTACTCAAAGGGGTGATGAAGTCAATGAACCATATTAGAGTGTTATGGAACTAATAAAAATAATAGGAGAAGAGTAATAACAATTGCTAAGTTGAACAACTTTTAGAGATAGGCTTGGTTGTTGATGACATTTGGAAAAAAGAAAAAGTAAACCAATGCATCTAATAACCATACGTAATGAGCAAGAACTGAATCCAAGAGTTGTGTATAGATCCATATGCATATAATGTGATTAAATGAAATAAGTAGTTAATTCTTGGAATACTAGTGAAGAAAAAGTGTAAACTAAAGATTTGAATGGAAGTATATTTTGTAAATAAAAACCATGTCAACCTTTTTGTGCCTTTTAACTATTTTATTACCTTTCTTTATTTATGATTGTAAGGGAGAGATGACACATGGTATCAAAAGTGAGGTTTCAGCCTTGACAGCTTGAGCTAATTACATTGATAATTAATGGTTGATGTTTTTCTTTTTTCACCCAAAAAAAAGAATATTAAAAGAAGAAATAATTGAACAAAGTACCAATGGATGAGAGGCAAGAGGGGACCCACATAGGTGAAGATGAAATTTGTGTATATCTAGGACAACATATGTAAGCACCCAATAGAGAATTGATGGAAATGATAAGAATCTTGGAAACAAAACTGGTAAATTTAAGAGCCATTCATGAAAAACTTTTGAAGGCTAATGCAGTACATGAATTACCCATTAGAAATCTAACAGAAAGGTCAAACCCCAAGACAATAGAGAAAATAAGGGATGAAGAAAATCGGGGTGAAACCTTAAAAAAAATACTACACAAAAAGTGGCATAAAGATAGGAGATGGGAATGGAGGGTGGATAGGAACACAATTCCTAAAAAGTGCAGCCTAAAACAAAGAAGGTAGAACGACAAGGAGAATTTAGAAAGATTTGATCCCAACTTTTGACGAGGAAAAGAAGAGGTTGTTGAACATTAATAGGCATTTCTAGGTATATGAATATTCCTTTGAATTAAAGGCCAAGATGGCCACTTACCGTCTATAAGGAAAGGCTTTTGTGTGGTGGGAATAAATGAGAATAATTCACAATTTTGAGGGGAAGGTGGTTAATTAGGAGGAGTTTCAATGATTCTTTAAAGACAAATACTTGACAAAGATATATTTTTAGTTTCCACTCTCTTTTAAGGAGATGATTGAGTACGATAACCCTAAAACCATGAATGGGGTGATTAGGAAAGCCCAAATATGCTACCAACATTCCAAATAGAAGAATGAAAATATGAAAAATTGGCCCAATAAGAAAAGAGAACGAGTGAACCAAGGAGGAAAAAGTGGTAAATTGGGGTCATTTAAACAATCAAGAAGGAATAGCCGGAATTAGAATGGAACAAAAATATAAATTAGGCGAACCAAACATCAAGTCAACCTCAAGTTGGGTCAAACAAGCTAAAGTGGAAAAGGGGCTAAATGATAAAGAGAGGGAGCCATTAAAGTGATAGGGTTTTGGAGAACCTCACCTATTACAGAATTTCTCCTATAACACTCGATATGTAAAAAATTTATAGCATATTCAGGAGGGCTCTACAGTTAATGACGTTTCTTGGAACATACCACAAATTAATGTAGTGCTAGCTAGATGCCTGGTAAAGCATCAATCCACAATGGTGGAAATTGAAGGTGCCCTTTTTAACCATTCTATTTTTGTAATGATAGATCTAGGTGCTAGTCTAAGCTATATTATCCCCCAAGTGGTAGAAATGTCTAAACTAAAATGTGAAGAAATAAAAATGCCTGACTAGTCTAGTTATCCATAGGGAAAAAAGGAAGGGTTGTAAATAGTGTAAAAGTGTGCCTAGTGACTCTAAATGGGGTACACAATTCCTTAGACTTAAATGTTTTAATTTTGGGATATTATGGTGTTTTAATAGGTATGCATTGGTTAGAGAAGCAAAGGTAAATTATGAACTATGTGGAAAAAAATGTTCCCCGTATAGATGAGAACGAAGGAATGCATGTTGTGAGGTGAACACCGAGACCCATGTCTATGTGACAAATATCAACCTTACAACTAAAAGGAGCTACAAGGAATGGATGTCAATTTTTTTCCATCCAAGTGGAAATTCATTCTCAAAGTCAAAAGAACAAAATGGTAAATGATGTAGATTTCATCCAAGATTATCCAAATGTGTTCCTGGATAAAATTCCTGGACTACCTCCATAAAGAGAAATAGATTTTCCTATAGAGTTAGTACTAGGATTACCATTGATGTCGAAGGCATCCTATCGAATAAGCATGCTTGATAAAGTTTTGGGAAATTCTTAATAAATGTTACATTCAACCTACCATGTCACCGTGGGGTGCATTTGTTATTTTTGTCAAAGGGAAAGATGTGACTTTTTGACTATGTATAGACTACTGTCAATTAAATAAATTGGTTGTTAAGAATAATTACCCTCTCCTGAGGATAAATGATTTGCTCGATCAAGTGAGGGGTGGGGACTATGTTCTCAAAACTTGATATTAGATCTGGATACTACCAGTTGAGAATAAATAAAGAAGATATATCAAAAATTTCTTTTCACACAAGGTATGGGAATTAGGAAATTATTGTATTACCGCTTGGGCTTACTAATGCCCCCACTACATTCATGTGTTTAATGAATAACACATTCAATAAATTTCTGGATAAGTTTCTGCTCATTTTTATAGATGACATACTAATTGATTCAAAAGCATGGGAGGAACACAAATAACACTCAGAGATAGTGTTGTAGACCCTACGGGAGCATCAATTATATGCCAAATTCAGTAAATTTGATTTCTTTGAAGATAAAATATAGTACCTTGGACATGTAATTTTAGGAGAAGGTATAATGTTGGACTTGGAAAGGGTAAAATTCAACCTTGATTGGCCATTTTCGAAATATGTAACAAACATAAACTCCTTTATGGGGATCATGAGGTACTGTCATGAGTTTATTAAAGGATTTTCCAAGATAGCGCACCACATTACTTCCTTGCAAAAAAAGGGTATGAAATTTGTTTGTCCACAAAAGTGCCAGGAAATTTTTGAAAAATTAAAGTATCTTCTAACAGTATGCCCCATACTAAAGATAACTGATCCAGGTAAGGAATATGGTGTTCACAAATTCCTATCCAGAAGGCCTTGGGGGATTCCTTATGTAGGAAGGACATGTAATAGCTTATGAGTCATAGAAACTGAAAGAACATGAAAATAATTATGTAGTGTATGATATAGAGTTAGCATCAGTCATTCATGCTTTAAGAATGTGGAGGTGTTATTTAATTGTTAAAAAAATTATTTTAATCACGAATCACATAAGCTTGAAATACTTTTTCAACCAACTAGAAATGAATGCGAGACAAGCTTGATGGATGACATTTTTAAGTGATTATGATTTTGAAATTATGCACATAAAGGGAAAAGAGAATAAAGTATCTCATGCATTGAGTTGCAACCTAAAGCACTTAGGTGTGGTAATGATGAGTAAAAGTGACACAAATTTTGCTGAAAGGATAAAAAATAGAGCTCTAAAAGATCAGGATTATAATATGATTTGCAGTAAATTAAAAGGGGAAAATGGTGCAAAATAATAATCAAAATTTGAGATCAGCAAGGAAGGATTACTAGTATAAAAGAATAGATTATATGTAACACCCTCCTCCCAAACTTACTCAAGTTCACCAGTCCACTGGGGTAAATATGTGACAAAGAGTTACTAGGATATGACTCAACCTCCTAGGTACAATTAAGCAAGTGGATTTCACAAACCGAAACCTTACTGACCTTCCTCAGGAGCAACAGATCCACAGGAGTTAAACCACCCCTTTAGGTGCCCAAAACTTGAGTTAGATTGATTTTTCACTGACCTAGACTCCTAGTCACATGAATAAGCTTGCATTCATGCAACTGTAGGCCTCCATTTGCATGAATGAGCCTACCTCCCAATGGCTATAATCTAATTTACTTAGTTTTTCTCCTGTGACCCCGAGATTTGAGCCACTTTTTTAGGGCTAGGATCCAAACCTCTACCCAAAACTTGATAAAACTTTCCAAAATCATGAATAATACTAGGGAAAAGCCACTAACATAAACATTAGGCACGAACTTGACCTAGCAAGGCCTAACCATGAGAGGCATTTCGTCAATCACATTGTAAACATACAATAAATAACTCATAAATGCATATCTAAACATAGGGGTCTCATACTTATCTGAGAATAAAAAATAAGGTCTAATGCCCTTTCATAATAGCTAGAAAGTCATATATTAGGTCATGCATCTAATAACCATTCACTTACTAATCAAAACATGATGAAAGCCCTAATTAAATTTTGTCTTAAAACCTTTCTTATACCCATCATATAACCAGAATAATAACAATGATAGAAAAAGAATCAAAGCCACATAATAACAAGTATAAATACTCATGAATTACAAGAGGAAATGAGTTCATGTTAACATATGCAAATCTAACCAAGTCAAGGACTTCCACGTACCACCTGACCATAGATTGGATTGTGGTAGTGTTTTTGTGGAAATGGTGTACCAAAAGACACCTGCTTAGCAGTTGATTGTTCCCTGCAAAGGATCACAAGCATAATTGGTGTTGTTAGTGGACATACTTAAATAAATACAACATTGTAAATAGTGGAAACAATGCATACATAAACATAAATTAAATAAAGAGGTAAATACACAAACAATGCTCACAAGTCAACAAATAATTGAAAAATCTCCCTTTATTGACTATTGGTAGTAGACATTGAATACAATAGATGAATCTTAGACAATTGAAGAGAATTATTTGAGCTATGGTGCTAAAAAATCCTCAGCAAGGGGGTTTCTTTTCCTCAATCTCTTTGCAAATTTCTCCTCTCTCTCAAATAAGTATGAATAATATCCAATGGTGGATTCCTCTTTTCTCACTAGGATGATGGATTGCTTAGAAGAAATATGGCCAACATGCTAGTGCTCTTCCCTTCTTCGGCTTCAACAATGGAATGGTGGTTTTCTATGATAACAATTTGGCTAGCATAACAATGTCTCATATTTTGGCTCTCCCATGGCCTGTTTATATAGAATTTTTTTAATCCATCTTCCCCCTGTTGGTTCGTGCATGATAATGACACATGAGTAGGATAAGATGATTCCATTGAGGGGTGCATATCTTCAACTCGACTTGAATTCGGATGTATTGGATTGAGCTCATGTCATAGAATTGACCGCAAGTGTATGGAGTGGTCCTGAATCGCTAAGTCATCCATTTCTACAACTACATGGATTTTCAAGGATATTATGTGCGCGCGCTTTTATCGAATAAATTACTGCACGACATCAATTATTTTTATCTTTATAAAATTTGGACCTTAGAGAAATTTAATTCTCTAAACTTCATGATGTATTCATCTGGAAATATTCACTTGTTCATTCTATTGAACACATTTTAGTGTCTTCTGGATTGTGCCAACATGTGTACGATTTTATGGTGTTAACAGTTGCCCCCTGATGTATGAGGCTAGGAGCAAACGTATAGCCGAAATACATCACATTTTCTTTCTTGACGAAGAGTCTGATCAAAGTTTTGAGAGAGACAATAACTTGTTATGAAAATGACTAGAGAAACCCCTTGACTGAGTATAAATGGTAACCATGCTCTGGTGAAAACCTAAAGAGTGAAAAATTGTGTCTATATGAGGTGGGCATGTCCCATTCTAGTTATGATGACTAATATTAAATTATTACAATCAGACAAAGAATGGTCCTATCTAGTCAACGTTATGGTGGTTGACGTGCTGATAGCTGATGATGATAACTGCTGACACCCTCAAGGGCACTTCCTGGTCAAATAGATTGAATTTGGTTCCCCCATGCATAATAGAGGTGAAGCATTGTTGAAAGAGGTGTTGCAGTATGCATGGGTCTTTGACTATGGGTACCTCCCCCATATTATGGTGTAAGCACTGTTGAATGAGGTGCTTAGTGATGTGGGGGTCTTCGACTAAATGAAATAAATGCAATAGTATCTAAGTATGACACCAACTGGACATGAAATTTTGTGTTGGTGTCGAATGTCAAGGGGACTGATGACATTAGTGGGAAATAGTGATTCCCATTATGCCACCTGAGGATATCCCTTCAAGGGGGGAGTATCCAAGGTACTATCCTTATCTTGGAATATGAATGTTGATGTTGATAGGAAAGGAGCATTAACCACGTGACATGCTATGTCAAGGAATCAATATGAGATTTAAACAAACTGTAATAGTGTGGGTCAGATAAGGCATGATAGTGAGAGCTAGCTATATAAGAGAATATGGACAACTGGTCTGTGGTTAGAAATTTTGTGTAGACAGTGGAAGTCAAAACATGTTTACTAATAGGGATGGCCCTAGAGCTGATAGGATTTAGAGGGTGGGGGTTAGTATGTTCTGACTGACATGAAGATGAGAAATGACTATTGGTGATGTGCAAGCTCCGACTAAGGTTGAATAGAAATTTTTTCTGGGTAAAAGACATGAATAAAAAAAATGTGGGTGGGAGTCTCTTTCCTAAAAAAATTCTTTGTACACTTGCCAAAATAATATGAGGGTGATTTGGATGTAAATCCACGAAGACGGGTGCCCCATAATGACGGTTACCTGTATAGAGGAGTTTTTTTTTTTTGCTGAGGGTGCAAGACCCATTGGTTGGTCTTCATGTTGTGTTAGTGAGGCACATGAAGTGAAATAGATGGGCTATACAATGTGAATGATAGACGAAATGTTGAACGTGGAGGTGAATCCTTCTTGGTCTTCCATAAAGTACCAAGGATGGCCTAGGAAATGGGGTGTATGTGCAATGAGTGTATAATAATGAGGGTAAACTTTAAGGCATGTAAGTGGAGTGGTTCTTGGGTCAAAGTAAGTGGTCATCGCTCTGATAGTGAATAGAGCTCTACAAACATGAAGCGATCCATTAGTGGGAGGGCTCTATTGACCGAGGTAGATGTTTATCATATGCCAAGGGAAAATGGTGATAAACATGGTTGAGATAAGGAAACTGATGGTGAATTTTGGAGAAATGATGTTAGGATATGAAAATATTAGGAGCAAGTCTATCATGCTAAGAGGAGAATGATACTTTGTTATTTTGCTGTCGGGGTGTTTGGTCGAAGTAGATCAAGTGTGATGTACCTGCAATATACATGAACAATACTCCAAGTGAAGGATTATGTTTAAAACATACATATAATCTATGACTCATTGAATGTTATGAATTAATGAAGTAGAGGAGTACTTGACATGAATTTCTGAGTGTGAGACGGGCCCAAAAATGAGTTTTAGCATGTACTAGAATGGAGAGTTCCATGATGAAGATGGTGTGGTACTGATACTTGCGTCTCTTCCGGTTTTGTCAATGGATGTTCCAATCTTCTGTAATGGACTCCAAAAAATGGTGGAAAGGGATATAGATAGGGCTAAGGGGGCCAAATATCACTTCATTTCCATTGTTAAGTTGTATATGTCAGAGCAAGTTTTCAGAGCCTTTATTTCCATTGTGGTCATTGAGAGCACCAAATATGCACGCGGGGAGAGCTAGGTAAGGGTTTGTACCCTACTCTTTATCATTTTGGTAGTCTTAGGGTAGACAAGCTATACAGGGGTCCCCTATATGACCTTTTAAGTTTGAATTTTCTTGGTTGCATGAGCGACTCCTTTGGATTCGTGTGGTTACCATGCAAAACTAAGGGTTTTTCATGGAAACTCCCCACAAAAGTCAACCTCAGATTCCCATTTTGTGATTTTGAGGTGAGGTATGCCATGGAGAAACCCTTTGGGGGTCACCATGGCTTGCTTGGTGGAGTGCGCGATCGCAACACATTTGTGTGAAACATAGATGTGTAGATCGTGCACCTGTTTGGAAAACATGCGCACAGTATTCTATGCTGAGACGTCGTCACTTAGGGGCATGATAGATGTGAATTTGAGTGTCTGTTGGGTAAATAGGCACGTGAAATTGCATCTATTAGGCTCATAGGGATGCAGTTATGAGAAAAAAGGGGTGCTCTTGTCTCTCTCTCTCTTTTTTTTTGATAGCCTAGGGAGTTATAAATTGATACATGGTATCCTAGATGGCAGGATGATTTGGAGGGAGAGAGACTAGGAGTTCTTCCATATAAATGTTGTAGGGGATCCAGCTGCTAGCCAGTTGATGGCATAGTGGGGGCTTCAAAATTTTCTTCAGAACCCTCTTTTGAGGTCGCATGATAGGTTCCTGTGCTTTTTGACTGGATGTTGGGATGTGGATTGACAAGTTATGGTTATTCATTTGACGGATTTGACGATATCGCTCCGTATTGATATTTATTTTGTTATTGGTCTACTTCCTCGTGGGGAGGCTTTTCCATATCCACTACTAGATGGGCATGTGGATATCCATCGATGGGTAGAGGTTGAGGGTGACACTCACTGTGGGTGTAACTCATATAAGGAGGGATGCATCAAGATTTTGGTTGTGATGGATCTCACTGAGAGAGTGACACTAGTGATGATTGCGAGATTGGTGGGATCAACATCCCCCAACAGAGGATGGGGCCCCATATAGCGGTCTTCTAGCAGCGGTAGGTGGTTTCTCAAGGGGATGTTGTCCCAGTTGACATAGGTGCAGCATGGTACACTTTAGAGTTTTTGTTATATGAGTGTACTTTGCAGTATTATGTATGAGAGCGTGGTTATGCTGTGTTTGATCTTAGCAGTGTCGGTGGTGCCCGTCAGGGATCCACGTATACGCCATTGGGCACCTTCAATGTCGTGAGCTGGGGGTGGTGCAGTGGGGAATTATTGGAACACCACCATAGAGGATTGGTTTAATTCCAATACTCAGTTGATTCTAGAGTATCCCTATCATGGCATGGACTTCTGGGGAGTTCTAGACATGGGGCTTCCTCCGGGTGATTCCTGGGGACCAGTAGCTATATTTTTCTTTCTGCATGTGTATACATATATTTATTTTCATGTATTGGTATGATGTTTTATTTATGATGATTATGATACTATGTTTTTTTACTTGCAGATGCGGCGCCGTAAGGGTGACCATTGACCTATTTTGTAGACCATGATCCTATGCATATGGGTGTCACATGGGATGCACTCATACCACAAAAACCAAGGGTTGTGAGGCCACCAACTGGGCCTAAGTGACCGGCACAATGATGCCGGTTAGAGATTGGTGGATCCTCTGGAGAGGGTAGCAGCATAGTAGTGAGCGGGGATGCAGAGCGATGATGTGAGCATGATGAGGCCATAGCGGTGTGTTTGGCAGCTATAGAGTCTGATCTGTAGAGTTATCGGGACACCTGGGGCAAACCGAAGGCCCTAAGTAGAGGGTTTCACATTGATGGATGGGCTAGGTTGGCGGAGGTTGTTGTAGAGATGACGATGTCATGGGAGCTAGTGCACCGACCAGTTTTGCTTGCACAACCATGGCGATGACTACAACTGATCTGATTTTGGCTCTAGAGGTAGGATTAGGCTGTGGGAGCCCTAGATAGACTTGGTGGTCTCCTTTTTGGATGAGATTATGTATGTACCAGGGAAAGCACCCATTATGAGGATGCTCCCCTATATTTTTTGACTTATTTATCCTGGTCATGAGCCAGTGGACTATGTGGATATTTTTTGTACTCATACATATTTTTTTATGTATATATGAGATTATTTTTTGGTGTTTCTCATGATATGTCACATGCGTCTATAATTTTTAATGTATTTCTACATTCTATTTGAGATGATCTTATGTTGATGTTTTATATATTTTGATGGTTATATATATGTGATGCATGCTAGTCTAGAATTTAATTAGCGATGTGGTTAAATGTGTGATTTTGATCGCTTGGTATATGTGTAAATGTGATATGATCAAAATGTTTAGATAACCTTTATGCGTGCAGATACTTATAGAAAAGGCATGTATCACGGACATGAAAGGTCTTGTTTAACTGCGATACAACTAGTTGGGAATCAAGGAATAGACGCAGGTGATGGATACCTAGTTGGTGGGCATCGAACAAGAGGCCTATGATTGCATCATATTCTTCTTTATTGTTGGTGGTTAACCTGATACAAATTCCATTAAAGAGACAAGGTGTCTAGTCAGGAGAGTATATGGCCTAGGTTGTAGTAGCGAGGTTTTGCAACCATCAAGATGCACCATTAGAAAGCCCATGTTGATAAGCTGGAGGAGGATCCATCTTATAGCACATGATGAGAGAACAATATTTAGAGTGAATCTATGATGAGGTGATCACCATAAACAATAAGTAATGGTGCATACATTTCTATTCTAACATTTTATCTGTGAAATTTTTTGAGGTAGAGACCATTAACAAGATTTTTTAAGCAAGTCCCACCGGGCTCTGACAATATGTATGCCTCCTTTAGGAGGCAATGTTTGAGGATGTATGAGCCCTTTCACAGGGTTTCAAACCTCCCAGGTCCTATCATTTCTTGGGCAACATCGTAGTGGAGGAATAACTCCCCCTTGGTAAATGTCCAAGGGGTGATGTTGCGACCGAATAAGGCATTGACCCTATTTTTGTGTGCTTCATTATTCTAGAGGGATTCCCATTGGACTCATAAACTATATCCATCGATACTAACCTTTGTTCCAAAGGTTTGGTGTTCATTAAAATTTTGATGGCCGAGTGTAAGGTGCGGATTTCACACTCAATGGGAAGTACTACTTCTACACCATATACTAGTTGGAAGGCTATAAACCTTGTGTATGCCTTGACTATTGTGCGGTACGGCCATAGGGAGGAGAACACCATATGGTGCCAATTGGTTTTATGATTGTTCACCATACATTGTAACATGGTTTTTAAGATTTTTTTAACGACTTCCACTTGTACATTGGACTGTGGGTAGTATGGTGAAGAAAAATCATGAGAGAAACCAAGGTGTTGGGATAGCTCTTTAAAGATTTATTTTTTGAAATGTTTACCATGGCCTAAAACCAACTCCTTGGGAACACTGAAGCATGTTATGACATGGTCAAAGAAAAACCATGCGACGCTTTCAGCAGTGTTATTATATGTGGGCATTGCTTCTACCCATTTGGTGAAATAGTCTAGTGTGACAACAATGTATTTGTGTTTGCCAAATGATGGGGGGTTAGAGGTCATGAAGTTGATGCCCCACTTATAGAAGGGGATGGCTACTATGAATGGATATAAGGGAACAAGTGGTGCTCGGGCCTTATGAGCGTGTCGTTGGCATCACTCATAGTTTTGACTGCTTGTATGCAATCGTGGAAGAGGGTGGGCCAAAAATAACCCGTATGAAGGATTTTTTGGGCAGTGGCCACTGCAAACGCCGCTATGGAAGTAATTTAAGGCTTTCTCAAATTTTTTGTGATCGAGGCATCAGCATAGGATTGTGTCAATGCCTCGTCAATAGAGGACATCCCTCGATAGGAGGTAGTGTGGAGGGCAGGGGGTGTATTGGCGTATGCAACTCAAATCATCACGAGTAAGTTGTCATTTGAAATTTTGAGTTTGTAAAAAGAGGAGGATATCACCATACCAAGGGTCATCCATAGATACTAAAAATAGATGTTCATCGAGAAGAGCCTTGGGATGCTGTTGGGAGGTCTATGATGAACTCAAAAAAGATGAGTGCTTTTTTTCTCTTAGGGGAGTTAAACTGTAGATCAAATTATTGTAGAATAAAAACCCATCAAGCATACTTATTCATGATATGGTGAGTGAGTAGATACCTCAAGGGGCTAATGGTTTCTATTACAATAGTGGTTTGAAGGATGATATAATGCCGAAGATTTTGTATAGAATGTATGAGGGCTAGAGCAATTTTTTCTTCTAGATTGTACTTTAATGTAGGCCTAGGTAAGTTCTTGCTAACATAATAAATTGTGTGCAGCTATCTGGTCCATCTTGGACTAATACCCAGGAAATGACTACCTTCAATCTAGATAGGTATAGGGTATATAATTTGTTGTGGTCAGGGGGGTTAATCAAAGGAGCTTGAGATAATGCATCTTTTAAAGCATCAAATGGTTTTTTGGCTTGATCATCCCACTTGAAGGCGATATCTTGATGAAGGATGCATAGGAAACCCTGCATGAAAGTAGCATAATTGGTTACAAAGCGTCGTGATAAATTGGCCTTAACTTGTAAGCCTAGTAATTATTTTTAATGTCTTTAAGGGAGGTACCTCTTTAATGGATTGGAATTTGAGAGGGTTGACTTTGATACCTTGTTGGGAAACTATGAAACCTAGAAGTCATCTGGCATTGACACAAAATACATACTTGAGAGGGTTCAAGCATAGGTTATATTGTCGACATCTTTGAAAAAATAGGTGGAGGTTCTCTAAATGGTTGGCACATTTTTTGGAATGTACTGTAAGGTCATCCAGGTAAGCAAGGATGAGATGAGATAGATCATGGAATATGTAGTTCATGTCTTCCATGAAGTTGGCACCAACATTTTTAAGATGGAAAGGCATAGCTTGGTATGTGAATGTACCCCAAGGGGCTATGAATACAATTTTGTGTTGATCTGTATGGAGAATATTAATTTGTTTGTAACCAGTGAACCCATCCATGAAGGATAACACCTCTTGATTAGCACAAGAATTGATGACTTTGTCGATGGATGGCATTGGGTAATTATCCTTAGGGCATGCTTTGTTTAGATCCCTAAAATTAGTACAAATGTGAATGGTGCCCTATTTTTCATGACTGGTACAGGGTTGGAAACCCAAGACGTGTAAGAAATCAGATAGATGAACCCAAATTTGTGAAGTTTATTGATTTCTTGTTTGATTTCTACTGCCCTAGAAGGATGTAATTGGAATTTTTTTTGTCAGATGAGATGGGCATCAGGGAATGTGTCATTGTGATGTTCCACTATGGTAGGATTGATACCTGAAATTTCTTAGTAATCCCATGCAAAAATATCCCTATATTTTTGGAATAGGGATGTATATGCGGTTATTTCTTTTGGAGAGCATGTTGCCCCCAAGGAGATCTCTTCAAATTTTCCATGTTTGTTTGAAATATTCACCTTGATGATAGGTGAAATGTTGGACATGTTCCCTTCCTCAAATGCATCAGGTGCTGAGATGGGATTTTTGAACCAATCAACCTTCCTTGGTGAGAGGAAATATTTTGATTCAATGGCGCAAATATTTTGAGTTTGTGCACTGTTGGGAACAAATGTTTTTTTAGCGATGGTGTATGGCATCCCAAAGACATTTAGGTTTTTTCATGGCTTCTAGAATATCTTCATCTGAGTGAAAAGATTATTTAGTGTTGTCTTGGGTTGCTCCAAGTCGTGAAGCTGAGGTTTAGACTTGGTTGTGCTGGTGGAAAAGCAAGAATATGATTCATTGTTTGATGGCATAGAACCAAGAGAGGTTGAAAAAGTGAAGATTGGGTGGTTCTACATAGTTAGTGATGTTACCACTGTTGAGGTGGATTTTGCAGCCTTGACACAAAAAAATGATGAGCGGACATCATGAATCATGGTTCCTATGGATGAGGAAATGAATCGTATATGATGTTGTGTGTTGTCAGTGTTGGGTGGTGGGAGAACTCCAGTTATGGTGGGTTGAGGGTGTGTAGGAGGATGTTCTTGCACTCTTGTTGGTGTACAAGGGGAAAAAGTAGCTTCCTCGATATGATGTTGATGTTGAATCCTAAGCTGCTAAAATGTGTGTAACATAGGGCATGCCTTAGTGTTGTGAGAGGTATCACTTCAGATTCCACATACCGGTTTAGAACTAACTGAGTAGATAGTATGGGAGGTGGTACTGCTCATAGCATGGGATGTTGATGCCTCGTCATGTGATGGAATATGTTATGTCAGTATCCATCTATAGGCTATGGTATTAGCGTGACATGGCTTCCTGTTGTGGATTGGCCTTAACACTTCTCTTGATGCATGAAAACATGGAAGATACTAACAATTTATTTTGTGGTGGAATTTAGAGTAGATGTGACAATAACAGCGTGTGATCTTCTCTTGGTTGGAGAGATTCCTATGTGGAATTTGGACCACTAAGGGAAATATGTTATTGAACTTACTCAGTTCATGGAATTTGTTCACCAAATGGTTGGGTTTATCACATAGGGTGTATGTGATGGGTGATATTCTTTTCCAAGTGGTTTTAGATCGTTTTTTGTCTGAAATGGATGATGGTGGTGATGGGAGATGAAATGATGGGGGCCTTGCCTTGTTGTTGGCTACCATTTCTCCTCAAACACACATTAAATGGACCTAGATGCTTCATTCCTGGATGGTGGTGAATGATTTGATGGTTGAGTATTTAATTTGACTAAATTAGAATTCTCATCGACGAATCACCACGTGAATCCTAAAAAAGAACATAATCAAGAAAGATGGGGATAGTGTCACACATGATGATTTCCTGCACAAATATGACAAGTGTGACGTCTGTACCTAGGTCTTGTGTATTGAGCGATGTGGGGTACCAGATATAATCGGTTAAATTCCCTTAATTCGGGGCATTGGTTGATAAAATGATTTGGTACATCTCATAATTTTCAAGTGGGTGGTGGAAAGGTGTGTTGAGATTGCAACATGATGATGGAGCTTAGTGAAAAGAGTCGCCTTCACTAAGTGGGCCCGCAGGCTATTTTTGGCGCAAGTCTATTTTTTAGACTATGTCTATTTTTAGACATATGGATCATGTCTATGGATTGCAGGTTGCTGTTTATGGATGATTGATCAAGTTGGGAAAAAATAGATGGACTTCTATTTTTGATGAAAGTGTGAGTGATCACAGTGTGAGTGATCAAAGTCTATTTTTAGACTGGCTGTCAAAAATAGAAAAGTCAAATATTATTATCTCACAATAATATTTGGACTATAAACTTAATCTTATTCTCTTGGAGCACTTCAGTTTGAGCTACAGAGGTGGCACATGCAGCTGTCAGAAGGAAATACGCTTTTCTTATGAGTCAGTTGAGTTGTTGCATGCATGACTTCAGTTAGAACTCAATCAGTTGAGTTTGGTGGAGTTGATTGTGGAGTTGATGGAGTTGTGTTCAGTTTAGCTTTGTTAAACTGGTTGTATTTAGTCTAACTGGCAAATAGACTAGAGATGAGTTGGGTGAATTAGTTATTAATTAATTCACAAGTTATTAACTCATAATACAACTAATGAATACATCAGTTAACTTAGTTGCATGTTCAGTTCAACAGGGACAGGTGGTAGAGAATCAGATTGCTATCAGTTGTGACTATAGTTGTGCACCAGATCTTGCACAATAAAGGGATTGAGTATGCCAATGAGTTTGCTCACGTATTTTCCCACATTATAGCTTGTGCTCACGTCCAACAAAGTGTGAGTGACTATTTTGTAGGTGAAAAATGAGTTTGGTGAGCCATTCTCATCGTTTTCTTGAGCAGGTATTGAGCAGTGGAGGCAGGCAAGCAGTGGAAGAGATTTGGAGATCAGATTTGAGCTGTATTGTGTGTAACAGAGGTGGAGATGCTTGTGAGAAGTATTATGCTGTGTAATGTTACATGACTCAATCATTAATATACAGATAGTTGGGGTTTTTAGCGAGATGCTTTCCCCGGGATACATACTGTGTTAATGTGTGAATGCTCTTGATGTTTTATTGTTATTGATGCTGCTATATTGATGATCAACGTAGAGGAGCTTATGTATTGTGTATGTTTTCCCCAATAGTACATGATCAGGATAATCTCCATTGAATATGTGTTAAATTATTCAAAATTTCTACAAGGTGGTTGTTGGTTAAGTTTGCCTTCGATCATGGAGAGAGGTTGATGGACCAGATGAGGGATAGGAGAAAGAAGCTTCTTCCCTTACAACATAAAAAATGTTTTTGGACCCATTCTTTGTGTAAATTAATGGGTTATTATATTGGGTGAGTGCACCTTACACATCTTGATATCAAGGAATTTCAAGGAAATGATGATTATAATGGACATAATCTATGCAGATGGTACATTGAGTGTGGTTGGTGCATAATGCCTTAAGGCACTGTTGTAGTGGCTACAACCAGCCTCAATTTTTCCTTAGCTTCATTTTGGAGCCTCCCTACCAACCATCCTCATCAGCATGTTTTTCACTGTCAAGTACATGAGCTTCAGTGGTTTTCTAGCAGCTTTCTAGCCTGTGCATGATAGCTTGCTTCACTCCCCTCATAGGCTGCTACTGCAGACTTGATCCAACTACTGGATGAGCAGATCCCTTAAGAAATTGGGCAACTCTAGAGGGGAACCAGCCTTCCCTCTAGAAATTGGGAAAATCTGACTAACAACCTACTCAGCTCAGAAATTGCGCAATCTTGTCAGCCAACCTTCCTAATGAAAACTGCACATTTGGGCCCAACAGTGATGCTCAACCTAGAAATTGTGCAATTATGGGCAACAGTCAGCGTCTCCTCCAAAAAATTTTGCAATCCTTCTAGACAACTAGCCTAACTTCCTCTTAGAAACTGCGCAAAAATCTCCCTCAATCAAGTAGGATGTTGCATGTGCCTTCAAGCTAACTGGTTCCACTGGGGACCGAGAAAACTTGACTTGCATGCATGGGCTAATTTTTCCAGAAAAAGAGAAAAGCAACATGAAAAAGCATCCCTAGATTTTAGGGAGCTATTTTTAGTAACTGGAGGTTACATGCAAAGATCATTTTAGAAACTTTCCTCCAAGTGTCACTTTTTCCTAGATTTGTGGCATGCATGTCATGAGCCTCAAACTTATTTATTCAATGCTTCAGAGCTCATTCTTCACATTGATCTTGGAACTCTGACATCCCACAACACAACAAGGAGTCTTCAACACATCCAACTTAGCTATTTCCGGGCAAGTCTGCTTAACTTGTCTTTTGCAGCATTTCTGTCGCTTTTTGTGTTTTGGCTTGTGCGAGTGTTGTTTGCTTGATTTCTGTGAATTCTTGCTGTCATTTTCATGCATATTAATTTGTAAAAGCACCGTTTCAATTTTCGTTAGCATCTCACTTCTGTCACATGCATGACACTATTTTTCACAAACATTCACTGATTCAGTGACTCATCTCACACACATGCATGTTGTTTCATTTTCTGAATCTTGCTTTAACTGTTTGCATGTATGACCATTCACCTCTGCTTACACTCAGTATCTCCATGAATTCACATCTTCATTTACTTTGATTTGCCCATCGGCGGGTCTGGGAAACCTTGGCCCATACTCTGCCTCACTAAGACAACATTGTGCAATTCTAAGAGGGAAGGCTCTGCCTTCCTCCCAGAAAATGCGCAATTATGGCCAGTGATTGTCCTCTAGTCTTACCTTTCACAATTCTAAGGGGTAGTGACTGCTAGACCATAAAATTGTGCAATGCAGTCTGTGGGCCTTTAGCACTTGCTAGCTGAAATTGCACATTGCACAATCCCAGTACCTAACAGGCTAGTCTGGATTGGGCATTGTACAATCCAAATAATCAACCAACCTCTCGAGAGTATGGACTACATTTTCTGCAGTCTCAACAAGAAATCTCCCGGCCTCCCAGGTGAAAATTTTGAAATCCTTGCCAGTCAGTCCCTAGGTATGTTGCATGTCATTCCTCAATTTTCTTTGGTTTGATCTGATAGATTTATGTTGGAGATAATATTGAGAGGGGGGGGTGAATCAGTATTAGCAAATCAATAACTTTTTCATTTCCATAATCAGATTCATATACGCTACTTCAATTAAGGGGACCTGCGTGTACACGCAACTGTGTTTAATGCAACTAGTGTATATCCAACAAACTTATGATTCAGTTAATTCATCATATGTTGATCTTTAATCAGTGCATCAAAACTTCATTAACCATATAAACAGTAACCAGGTGCAGTAAAAAAGAACAGATCATCACACATAAGACACACACATGAACACCATGATATAAGGTGGAAACCCAATGTGGGACAAAAACCACCTACTGTTGTCTTCCTTTAATATAAGAAAAACCTGTTTAAAATCTTGTACTGACGCAGAATCATACCAGTATGCAAGAACCCACCTGTAGAAGGCTACAACCTTCTCTTACTCTCCAGCTACTACTGGAAGGGAGCTACAACCCCCTAGCTCTTGTACTAGTTGATATATTTACTAGTATGTAGGTGCCGACCTACAAAAGGCTACAACCCTCTCTCGTTTTCCAGCTGCTACTGGAAGGGAGCTCCAAGCCCCTGGCTCTTGTATTGGCTGATATGATTACTAGTACATAGGCACCAACCTACAGAAGTCTACGACCTTCTCTCTTCCTCCATGGACCACGTTTCATAAATTTTTAGACTGGATACTCTTGGAACACAACACCATAATCTGAAGGCCTTGTTTCATCCAATTTTCATACTAGACCCATCAAAAACATTGAAGCACAAAATCAATCACCACTGCAATAAAACCATTAACCACATCTGCATCATCAATCTTTGAATCACCCACAACTGAAGCAACCAATCAGAATACTGTCATCATAATGAAGTCACTAGAACACAGAGCAGAAACTAGAACTCTTCAACAACAACCAAATCCAACTGCAACTTCAAATATCATACTTCATACTGTATACGCGACTCTGATGAGCCAAACCAGCATGTATACACGCTTTTACCAAAGTGAACCCATGTACAGATCTGCAAATATTTACTCATAACTTTGCAGCTATGCCAGACATCAGTCATACCCAGATCATAACATTTATACAATAAAATATGCATCAGTAATTCAGATCTAGACTATCCATGATCAAACCACATAATAGTAATACATTCCAAGCCTTAAGATCCCAATCCATTGTCCATCATCATCCACATAAGTGCATCCTTAGTTCAGATCAAGTAAAGCATCACAAACCCATAACTTGCATACTGGATCTCACCCTTCATTATATATTCAATACTTGCACCACTTGCACACCTTGGCCTAATGATCTTCTCCTCCTTATATAGTTTTAGGCCTCTCTTAATACCATGGACCAAAACCACTTAGGACCAATACCTTGGACCCAATACCTAGGGTCAATACCTTGGACCAAATACCTTGGACCAATACCATGGATCAACATACCATGGACCAAATACCACGAACCAAAACTTAGTTTTCCAACATGTACACGCCTTTCCTTCTATGAAAGTGCATCTGTACGTTATACGCTCCTTTTTATCTACTAACCCGGGTGTATACGCTCCTTTGTCACGGTGAACCTGCGTATACCTCTCTTTGATCATTAATTCTTTGTTGTTGACCTACTGCACTATGATCTGTCATCTGAGTGCATTTCCATCAAGGACAACACCTGTATCATAATGCCAACAATTTATTTCCATGCATGTCACGATGTCTCTAGATATAGCAGGTGTTCATCCGTCTCTCAACAGTTCAGGATCAATGGTCTCCAAGAGAGCAGGACCAAAGGACACCAACAAAAGCGCAACTGGAACAACAATTGAGCGAGTGTTTATGAGTTTACCGATCTATGAAGACACCAAGCTAATCATAGACAAAGACATCAAGTTGAAATGGAAAGAGGTCAATGATGCATTCTTAGGCACATTCATGGAAGAGCTTGAAGACTGCCAAGTCTATGTGAACATTCACAAGTCCGACTTGTACTAGATTACATGCAAGTATCTCGCATTCCCATTTGCAGACATGATACATTGGATCATCTTGCACATTGATCCTGAGATAATGAAATTGAGCAATGTTAGTAGGACGAAGATTTCAACCTTCAAGGCATAGGATCATCAACAGATGTACCATTTGTTGAACCCAGTGATCACAATGGAGACACCCTTCAGCATAATCAACAACAATGCCAACTCCAGGGATATCTTGAAGAACTGGGCGAAGGAGCTTGCCGAATTCAGGATGACACCCAACCATACTTACAAGATGAAGATACTGCGGAAGGCGTATCAATACTTGGCCATCTTTGCATGTCACTTGTATGGCCAAGATAGCACCAAGACCTTCTCACAAAGTTGGGTGATTGCGTTGGACCAACTAGCTAGTGAAGGCAAAGCATGCAATTGGTTCATCATGTTGGCTCATAGGCTGAAGGAATAGGTAGCAGGAGCTCGAAAACTTCCCAAAGGTCAACAAGCATAAATATACACGTTTGCTTACATCTTGGATGAAATCTGTGCCTGTAAGGAGTTACCAGCCATGAAGTGGGCATGTACATCGATGAAAACCTCTGTAAACACTTATTGCAAATTGTTTTCCGAATGAAGCTTCAGAGGAGTTATCACACAACTATCATTTTATTTTGTCACCCCAGTGTACAAGATGATATTTGAGTAGGATCCACCTTGCATGTCGAAGGTAGAAATGGAGGCACTAATCAATATAGAGGATTCATATGCCTCACCATCTGACACCTTCATACAAATGTACAGTGCATAGAAGCCTCTGCATATTTTGCCAAATTTTTCCACTTGTCATGCAAAAAGTATCATACCACATCTCAACAAGACTATCAGCTAGGCTGCCCTGGAAGAAGAAGGAAACTTGGCCCACTCTTCCCTTGCGGATTGGGTTGTACGAGATATGGAACCTCAAGCATGCAGATGTCAAAATAAGGATATAGAGAAATATCCTTTCGATGTCCAAAGCTTCAAGATGTATGATCCACATTGTATTATGAAATATCACTACGCGAGAGCACAATTCTAGTGGATCCATGGGGCATGTCATTGGGTGGCAGAAGACCCATGGAGATATTTTTACAGCTTCTCTAGGTCCAATGAACTAGTCGATATCGCTATGGAATGGTTAGTGAAGCAGCATCCAGGAGAGAACTAGCTTCAGAAGCAACAGAGGTAAACATACCGGCACACGAAAAAGACAAGAGGAAGATCGTCGCCGACGCAGAGGTATAGCAAAGTTGCAAGATCAGAGCAGACGCACTTGTACAGAAAGTAGCTTTAGAAATAGAGGTGAAGGGGCAACAATGTGACAAGAGGAACGGGCAAAGGCAGAGAGAAAAACAGAGGATGGAGGAAATTTTGAAGGAGTTTCATGAGTTGAAGGAGCAACTATGGAAGGAACACGATCTATGCAGACATGAGAAGGAAGCATAGTAAGAATAGGTACATCAGGGGCATGATATGCACAAACAGATGAAACTGCACCCGTACAAGTAGTACACTCATCCAAACAGCTGGCACTAAGAAGACAGGGTGAGTAGTCGCAGGAGTAGGAGTTTGCTCAAGAGACTGAACAAGCCCTTGAGCTGATGGATACAGGTATGTAGCAACAAGAGCTAGAGCAAGACATCAACCTCATGCCTTACCACTAGGAGGTTGACCTACCAGCTTCACCAAATCCAAAAGTGGAACAAGTCCCAAGTGACCAAGGAGACACTGAGATCCTTGGAGACAATTAAGAAGACGAGATGCACAACATATCATTCGATGAGTCACAACATAGAGTTGTGCAATATCGCAAAGTGTCTACTCTAGATTACAACACATCTCCTACACAATTTGAGGAACGAGTGATCGTGTCTAACGTGCGCAAGCATCTAGCAGCATTTACTGATGCTACCAGAGCATATGTCGAAGAAACTTGCTCGAATGTTTGCTTCCTAATAGAAGAGAATGATCGAATGGCTAATGATTTACACATGGAAAAGAAAGGAGGAGAATTTGTTACAACATCCACCCGATAAGAATTGAAGAAGGCGATATTAGATGAAGTATTGTCCCTTTAGATAGTCATGCAAGTGTTGTATTCCAAGTTTGGTACCGTGCGTAAGGCAATTGTCCATCTCAATGGTTGGCAGAAGTGATGTGCTAGGAGAGCATGTATGTTGTCAAACATGCATACTGTTGTTGACTACATGCAAACATGGACAATGAGATACAAGGGAGCCCCATTACACTTGCCCAAGATGATGAAGCCCAAAGTGGTCGAGCTAAAGGCATGCATCCAGAGCCAGATCCAGAACTATGAAGAACTCCCATGGCTCATCACTAGTTTGCAGGATTCCCATGCATGAGTATTCAAGAGTATGGATGTTGTTGTGCACACACATGCGATCCTATCTATCAGGACACTCATAGAGGTAAAGCCAAAGGCACAAGTCCGGCTGGAGCTTGATTCCTACTTTGACGAATTGATGCAAATAGCCACCAGCGTAGACTTGGTGATCAATGTAGACACCATGCGTCATCCTGTCACTAGTCCAACCACACTCAAGACATTGATGCACATGTTATAAAACGAGTTGGACAGAGGCGCCAAAGAAGTTTACCTAGATACTACATAGGCAAGAGTTCGTTTCCAGAAAGATGTCACCATAGAGTACACAGACACCATCATAGACTACCAAGCTTAGCATCAGTTCAATATTGTCGACCACCGTGAGGATGTCAAAGAGTTGGTCTTCCCATAGTTTTCTGAGTCATAGTGATGTCTTGCATGGATTTCTCAAGCCTATTTTGTCTCACATGGGTACATGTGTATATTGTATGTAATGTCTTGTCAAATGGAATTTCAAGTGTCGATAGTTGGATGTAACAATCATAGAGTAGATCAAGAGTCATGAGGGTATATGAATAGTCATAAAGGGGAATGTCAAGGTCCACCCCACCCTTTGCTATATATAGTCCCTCATAACTCATTGTAAGGCTTTTGGTCAGCCAAGCTTCTGATAGGAGTATCTTAGAGGAAGCTTGGAGAGTATTGTAATGAGCCTTGTATTCTCCACTGTCTAGAGCTAGTATATCTCTTTGGAGGAGTAGACGACAGTGACTGTAATGTTCTGCTGTCGAAACTAGTGGTTGGTCATGTATGCATTGTATGACTGAAACTTTCACTTCTTAATATAACAGATCCAACACATTTCATGCATTTGTCATATTGTATTTCAGCTATCTTGTTTATTCTAAATGATATATGCATATTTTTTCTTATGCATGCATGTATGGCTTTCTTATGTAAGTATGTATAAATATTACTCAAATGTGTTGTTGGTTTAACCATCACTTTGGATTGCTAGCTTACTTTCCTTCTAGTTTGTGATGCATCTTTACTCATGCGTTCCCTTCTTAACTCTGTGCTTTCATAGGTTTCCAAGGGGTGCACTCACCTCACCCTCTCTGTGTTAGAACCATTCATGTACCTTCCTTGACTTGCTACATATGTCACACCATTGCCACAAATAGGGACATATTATAGCATTAATGATCAAATTTTGGGGGGAATGGCTAGATTTGAATTAAAAGACCACTATAAATTATGTGTGCTAGTCCAACAGAGAACAATTTGCACACTTAAAATTTTTGAGCTAAGTTGTTTGTTTCTTATGAAGCACTTGTATTCAGTTTTAATCCAGGTATTCAATGATCTTAAATACTTACCGTCCTTAGATAAATCACCGCTCTGCTTCGCTATAGCTGACCCAGGTATCAACTGTAAATTATGTAACAAATACTCCTATAATTCGATGGAGCCAGTGATCGACAACTTGCATGATATTGTTTTAAGAGGCTTCTAACCATCACACTTATTCTGGAGTCCACACTATAGAACTATCGAGCTTCGACCTTCCTTGAATTTCTACTAATTTAGCTAACTACTTATACCGTTCAATGGGAAAAGTGCAGAAGAAGATATTATGTATCTCTATATATAAATACATGTTCAACCACTCTTACTTTAATAGGCACAAATTCCTATTTTCTTGCGCTGTGAACTCGTGAATCTTTTGATCCAACCAATTTTCAATTTCTTTCTTGGTCGGATTCCAATGATGTGACGTCAAATATATCTTTCAAGTAGATCCTGGTCCTGGAAACAAAGCCATTTGTTGGCTTAGGGGTCCTGACCAAGGTTTAGAGTTAGTTATGCCAACCAACAAAACCCTACTACTGGCCCTTTCGGCAAAAACTTGCGTAGCGCATGCTGCAATCTCACCCGAAGTAGCATGGAAGGATGAAAGAACCAAGTTTCTACATCCAGAGACTAGTGTGATGTATTCCAGAGCCTTAGATCTTCCTTCACACAGATCGATAAACTCTTGGGGCACATTATTGCAACTTTGTTAAAATAATATTCAAACCTCTGTGAAGGTCTATGATCAGTCTTTGCCGACCTTTAGCGGTCAATTTATCTACTTACGCGCATCAGAGAACAAAACCTAAATTAGTGTTCGCACAGATCTACTAAAGTTATTAGTAAACATAGTAGAGCTCATCAGAGTCTTCACGTGCTTAAACATGTAGTGCATACATTATTAAGACTTATTTGAGAGAATCATGCAACATTCAATCAATATTCAATAAAACACATTATTCATCCACAAAATATAACATTAACAAAGATAAATAGAAATACATAAGAATTCTTCAGAAACTGTCTTTATTGATCTTCAATTCAAGGTTACAGACTCAAAACTACCCTATGCACACAGCTGCAGGGGTCTGCACACTTAGCTGTGGACTCTACCCAGGGCTCTATGTACTCAGCTGCAAAGCCTTTCTTCTACCTTACCCACTCCTCTTTGCTATCACTTCTATTCACTTATCATTAATTACTACCAAAAGCATCATGCCTTAGACTCTCTAAGACACACCTATTTATAGCCTTTTTCATACAATGCCATGGTTTGCAGACCATGGGTTAATCTTAGAACCAAATCAAACTTTACATAAAACAAGGGGCTTAACCCCTTTGAATCCTATTCATCTACATGCTCTGCATCCACAAATCTCGGAGACTTTACATTATTTACAAAAACTGTACCAAAAGTTGGGTTATTTTAACCCAAAAACTGACCCAGGGGATCCCATCCAAGCAATTTATCGAAGCCACCTGTCTATGATGATCTATTTGTCGATGAAGTCAAAACCCCACAGAATATTAAGGAACTTCAACCCGAGCTGATGGTTATGTCAGGCCCTCACTATATTGAGGTTGGTTTCACGCCCGATTAGGAAATTGTCGAAATAGCCAAGGCTCCTCATCACTCTATATGCATTGAAGATCAATCTCACACACAGATCATGCTTCGTCCACTCAAAATACACGATGCCATCTCTCATGCATTGGAGGAATCTTACATAGAAAGCACGTGTGCATGATGCAATTTGTCTTTGCTTCTTTCATTTGTTTGAATTTCATAGTCAAGAGTATGCGTATGCTTAACAGTTGCACGCAGTGTCACACGACACCATGATGAGTCCACAAACTGCATGTCATGTACTTGCACTCACTTATGTTCTGTGGACACATTCAAACTTGGAGTGTGTTTGTATTCATTGTTATATCTTTCATTTTTGGTGGATCGCACAAATGTGTTGATCATGAACCATGCCTTCACCAACATGGGTCAACCAATGCGCCGGTGGCTGCATTGGAAGTATCACTTCATGTGATCAGGTTCATTCACCATTAGCTTAGGAGTAGGAGTAGTGTTTGCTTTTGGTTTTTTTTCTTGCACATGTGTTTTCTTCTTACCTTGCATGTTTGTTTGCTTCAATTCATGTTTTCTTACTTTTTTTCTTTCGTATTTAATTCTAATTCCATTTTGTTTTGTTATTAGTTTTCTTGTTTGTGTTCGTAGGTTAGTTTCACATGAAACCACGTGTGACTCTTGAAATAAGCTGTGTAAAGTAAAAGAGGACTTGTGCAGTTATCAATACTTGGTTATCTGTCATATTTACTCTATATGAAGAACTTGTTATCTTCATTCCATGATATGCCGATGGTAAATACGTACTGTTTGAAGTGAACCTTGGTGAAAACACAACGCTTGTGCGGTAACTAGTGTCACCTACTCTAGTATGTTGTTTTTGGGTTAACCCTTGGCAGCTCAGTCAAGTAGAGAAAGGTGAGGGGGGAAAGCCTTAACAAGTAAGTAAAAGGTATATATAAACTACTTCTCTGAAGGAGCAACCTCTTCTGCTCTTACTAAGTCGGGATCCCTTTTACGCCTCTGAAATGAATAAGTGTTATGCCCAGTTATGAAAAGAAAAAAATGAAAAATTTTGAAAAAAATGAAAAATGAATAAGGCAAAAGAAGATAAAGGCTTCCTACACGGAGAGGTGATGCAAGCAACTCCGTCGGGGTTTTGACCAGGCTCGCTGGTAGGGGAGCAATGCTTGTGTTCCTGTGTGACTCTGGCGGGGTACTATTCAGGCCTGCCAGCAGCAGAGCAACACCAGATATGAAACTAAAACTCGGATTACTATAATACTTGTGCACCAATATACCCCTCATCCCTAATCAAAGAAATTCTGTTGACTTGGATTGGAATGTGTGTCGACCACCCAAGAGCTTGGAAAATGGTACATCTTACAATCTTGAAAGTGTGGAAACCAAGATGAACATAGAACTACACAATACTTCCAGAGGTGTTAGACTTGATTTTCATGAACAAGGTCCATTTAGAGAGCTGGAGTTCTACCAGTGTGTCACCAAGTGTTGTAGCGGCTACAACCACCCTCCAAAATTTTTCCTTAGCTTTGTTTTGGAGCCTCCCTACCAATCAACCTCATCAGCATGTCGTACACTGTAAAGTACATGAGCTTCAATGGTTTTCTAGCAGTGTACCATCCTGTGTATGTGTTGAAGCCCCAAAAATCGGGTCTACAATAAGGGGGATACCCACCTGGTCCGGACCTTGGTTAGCAGCTCCTTTTCTGTTTGGTATAGTGGGTCCGACAGGGGATATGGGACCAGTTTCCCAATTTATGTGTGTGTGTGTGAAGAATTGATATTTCCTTTCTTAAAAGTTCCTAAGTGAGATGCTATAATTCTAACTCTAATCTAATAACGTGCAAATTGTATTCTAATAAGCAGAAATATCTAAGTCTACACTAACCCAGGGTGTAATCCTTCTATTATGCGATCTAAAATGATTTCAGATAACAATCAATAATAAAGATCATTCAATTGTTATGAGAAAAGAATTCAATAAAGATAAACCACTTCGTATAAAAAGTTAGACAAAACAATTGTGAAAGGCATATCACATAACAAGCTACTCATACATTAAGCATAAATAAATAGCTATCATCGTACAAAAGTGCCAAATGATAACTCAAACATTCACGCATCAATATATATAAACAGCTGAACATGAATATCACTTTTAAGAGATAGAAGTACCATTTATAACTAGTTCTACTCATGAGCTTCAAGCGATAATGATTTATCTCTTCTTAATCCAACATCCACTAAGAGTACAGAAGTGCAACATCAGTAGCAGATATTAAATACAGATATCAATAAATCCTGTTCCATTCATTCATCAAAACCTCCTCGGAGGGTGCAAAAGTGCATGTTCTGAGGACAAGTTTTTGATAAATTTTAGGACCCTTCTCTAAATGCATGAGAAGGGTTTAAATACTAATAACTAAATCTAAAAATAACTTATTACAAAAATGTAGGATATGGTTTAAATGACTGTCCTTTTTTCAGGAAAAAATAAAGCAAAATTAATACTAATATTGAATCTAAAACTAACAACTAACTATTTCTGTATCTGATCCTTGAAATCACAAGCATTCAACATTTGCTTGAGAAGAGTCGGCTGACCGACTTTAGACTTTAACTGTCTTGCAAAAATGGAATCAGCGAGAGCTGGCGCCATCTTCTTGGCAGAATTGATGATGCATTTGAGAGTCATACACTGGCTGTGTGGCTTTACTAAATACGCCCAGTAAGAATCACAATTCAACTTAGTTAATATTTTGATTGATTCTGCATTTTTTTGAGCCTTCTGTCTCCAGCGTGTCTGCAATTGTTGTTCATATGTACATACCATATTGAAGATGTTTCAGACAATTACTACTGTTTTAGGATTCAAGTTTTGCTTTTTATTTAACCTCTAGCGTTCTTTTTACAAATTTCTGGGCTTACAGGTGACTGAGCAATTAGAAGCTTTCCTTTTCGAGAAGTTTTGCCCAGTGATGCGTGATTAGCGCTATCGCGCATCGGAAACTGCCTTTGTTTCTTGATCTGGGCTTCCTTGGTGCGTTTTTCGCCTTTTGTGCATTTTCTTTTAGCGGATATAAAGCTCAAATTTTGTGAAAATAATGATTCCGTAAGCTCTTGAACCTGAGTTTTAAATTGTTTGTTTTTGATGTTAGCGCTGTCTAGTACCCATTTAACCATGTTTGTGTATGGGATAATTTTGGGCCTCGCCGCTATTCAGTGTAAAAACGAACAAGATAAATCTGCAGCTGATGCCTCAGAAGACCCTTGTGAACCTGCAGTAGTCGTAACCTCCATCACCTTGGGATTCTCTTCTTCAAGTAGATTATACATGCCTTCCCAAGTAGTAATACCAGCGTCTCTGTTATAGGCAGTGTCTGTATACAGGGGCGTCATTTCTTTGTCGTCAGAGCTTGGAGCTTTGCCTTTCTTCCCCATAATATCCTGTATACTACTTTGTATAATTCTTTGTTCTTTGTTCCTGCAGTTTACAAGTAAGGTGAGAGTAATGATAAGGAAAGGTGACGGGAAAGCTTTAAATGCTGAAGAAATATAAAATATACCACCTTACGTGAACTGGCTTTTCGATAAGCATAAAACCATATTTCATTAACAACTGGCAAATAACTCATTAATTAGAATTAACTCACATAACCAGGTCTTGGTTTATGGAAATAGTTTTCTCGAATAATGAGCCCTAAAGATTTGCGACGAAGCGATTTTGCAATTTGCTTCGGAATATCACAGATCATTGTGTTGAAATATCGCAATATTGTTCTATCGCTTTACCGATAATATCGCTTTGCCGCTCTATCGAAAAATCACAATATCACAATATCGTTCTATTGCTTTACCGGTAATATCTCTTTGCCGCTCTATCGCAAAATCACAATATCGCAATATCGCATGAGCGTGGCATATGACAATTTTTTGTTAAAGTGTTTTATGCAAAATGCGATTTTGCGATATATGCCATCACATATCGGTGATTTAAGATTTTTCAGCGTAAGCGGTCTTTGATGCATGTGATGCGATACATGTTTTTAGTCTCGCATCGTGATCTCACAATCTTAGAATTCGTCTTGCAAGGAGGTATCTTGTTATCCTTTTTGCGATGCGATTTTTCTTAAGGAAAGATTTTGTCTTACCTTATCATGAAACTTAAACTTTTTAGATTTTTCAAGGGTATTTTCCTAAGTTTATGATGGTAAGTTTTATTAAAAAGGAAATACAAGCACTAATTAATTTTTAAATTTTTGACTAAGGGTCCCCACTTATTTAGTATTAGTAATAACACCAAATAAGAAGGGGGGTTGTTGCTGGCCACAACAATTGGCGATTCACTTGGAAGAACCAGTTATCTCTGCTTTTCTTTTGGATTTTCTAAACTTCCAAAATAGAAAATTTTCCAGAAAATTAAACTTTATTATAGAAAGACAAAGTACATTATGCTTTTACCTATCAATGATATTTTGTTTCTTCTATTTTCAACTTTGATTATTTACTCCCTCAAGCTAGTCCTTGTATCTACATCAGTCATTACTTGGTTTATAAAGATGAAAAAAAAGCCTTCTTTGTAAAATAGTTTTGAATATGCTCATTTGTCGTAGGTAGAGCCTCTGCTGCCAGCAGGCGTTTATAGCCTCGACAGGGTTACCTATTACCCAGCAATGATCCTGTATCCTACTTATAGAAATTTACAAATTTCAAAGAGAAATCCATATCCACACTTATTGCTTTCATTTTCTTTTTTACCCTTAAAGAACAATGTTTTGGTTTGATAGTCAATTTATGACACAGTCATTCACTTGATTTATGGCTTTGTTGAACAAGCTGGCTCGTGATGAGACCCCTTGTCTTTTGATTGCAACAATCTTGAGTCATTGCCCTGTTGTGGTATGCAATATTGGCAAAGTCAACAAGCTATAATATCTATGATCATGATAAGCTAGCTCATGATGAGACCTCTTACTCTTTAAGTTAAAGTGTATCATTGGATTATTCTCTGAACGTTGAAGTTTCCTAGGTGGGGAGGAAGTCATTGTTTCCTTAAGACAGCTCTGGATGACAATGGTAGAGTTTTTTTGGAAAGAGCTTTTCTACAGAGAATCTTCTTTTTGTTATTGATACCTTTCATTGGACTGATATAAAACAATTTCCCACTAAAGGTCGTTTTTTGTCAAAATTTACAAAGTTGAAACTAGTATCATTTCTACGCCTAGAGTCTTTAACTGTATCTTTCAATCATAATGATCAATTTTCTAAAAGAATTCTATTTATACAAGTGAAAAAACAAAATCTAAAAGAGAATTTGTCTTTTTCATAAATCTCAAATGTAACCATTTACAACCGGTTTTATCATGGAAATAAAAACTAATCTACAAAATAGAAGGATGATCTCCTATGGAAAATATTTTTTGAGGATCTGTCTGTTAACAGGTAAAGAATCTTTTTTTCCTATTAAATCCTGTAACATAAAAGTGGACAAACCTATGACTTCTATGATTTGGAAAGGGCCAAGCCACATTCTTTGGAATTTTGTATATTTCCCTTTTTCCTCATGAGCCTTGTCCCATTTTAAAACTAGATCTCCCATCTGAAAGTCTTTTCTGGATATCATGTTTGAATAAAAAGAGGTTTTACTAATGCTTGATGATGAGCTTGAGTTATTTTGGCCTGTTCTCGTTGTTCTTCTAACTTAATTATTTCCAGCTGCCTTAGTTGTAAGGAAAAAGTTGGTGCTTCATCAATATATTGAACCAAGCCTAAAGAGGGAATTGCCAAATGAGTTGGAAGAACCACTTCTTTCCCATAAACTATATTGAAGGGGGAAGTGCCGATGGAAGCTTTCTGTGTTATTCGATATGCCCATAAAGCATATATTAAAGATTTGTGCCAATTTTTATGATTTTGGTCAATGGTTCGCTTAATAATTCTGATTAAGTTTTTATTTGTAGATTCAACTAATCCATTCCCCTGTGGATAGTAATTGGCGGAGTATTTAAGCTTGAAACCCCTTTTGAGTGCAAATTCAGTCATTGCATTACCAGAAAAATATGATGCATTATCAAACATTAAAGTATAAGGCAACCCAAACCTGGTGATTATGAACTGATCTATAAACTCGATGATATGTTCAGCATTAGCCGTCTTGAGTGGAACTGCTTCTACCCATTTAGTAAAGTAATCTATTGCTGTAAGGATATATCTATGCTGTTTAGAAGAGTGAGGAACGATCTCACCTATTATGTCCAATCCCCACTGATCGAAAGGCTGCTCAATGTTAACTGGCTGTAGTGGCAAGGATGGTTTCTTTTGTTTCCCAGCAGCAGTTTGACAGACTTGACATTTCCTCACGTAGTTATGTGAGTCCTTGAATAATGTGGGCCAGTAATAGCCTGCGCGTAAGATTTTATGAGCAGTAGCGTCTCTAGCATAGTGTCTGCCCACTGGCCCATCGTGGAGTTTCTGCAAGACTATTTCAGCTTCAGATTTCTCAAGACATCAAAGGAGAACAGAATCATAATTTATTCTAAAAAGAACAATGTTCATGAGCTAATATTGTTTGGATTTCAACCTTAGAGCTCTTTTCTTGGTATAATCGAGGTTTGAAAGAGCGTATCCATTCTTTAGATAATAAATGATATCAACATATAATGACTCAACATCATTTAGGCTTACCTCGTACATTTGTATCTCTGCAGATGGAATTTTGGACATAAGCGATGCTCCGGCCAGCATTTTGCAAAAGACTTGACCTTTTACAATACTTGCTGGTTTGATTTCTACATCATATTCCTGTAAGGCAGTAACCCAATTGGCTCTTTTCTCACCCACATCCTTCTGTAATAGAAGATTTCTTACCGCTGGAAACGGTACTATGATTTTTGTATGTGTTTTGAGTAAAAAAGGTCTGAAATATTTAATTGCTTTGAAAATAGCATAAGCTTGTTTCTCCACATCTGAATAATTTAACTCAGCCCCTTGTAAATTGGAACTGAAAAAAGAAATTGGGGCTTCTGCCTTTTCTTGATTTGCTTGAGTGAGTATCGCAGCATATGATCTATCAGAGGCAAATGTATATAAAATAAAAGGATCGGAAAAATTTGGAGTTGCTAAAGATGGAGCATTAACAATTGCTTGTTTGATCAGATTGAATGCCTCATATTCATATTGGCCCCATTTAAAGTTTGAGTTCTTTTTAATCATTGCTTGCAAAGGAGACACGATTCTTGAAAAATCTGGAACAAATCTCTTTACAAAGTTAATCTGGCAAAGAAAATATTGCATGGCTTTCTTGTTGTGAGGTAGGGTTATTGCAGAAATCTCCTTGATTCTGTTAGGATCAATGTGAATTCCAGATTTTGACACTATGAATCCAAGAAGTTTTCCTTCACTTAATGTGAAAAAGGATTTTTTCGAGTTAACTGAAATTCCATACCTTTGACAACGTTGGAAGATTTGTTTTAAATCTATAAGATGATTGTTTCGTTTTTTGGAATATACAGTTATATCATCCAAATATATTACCACTGATTTATTAACTAAACCCTTGAATGCAATTTCCATGGCTCTCTGAAATGTGGCACCAACGTTAATCAGACCAAATGGCATCTTTTGATATGCATATGTGCCCCATTTAGTTCTGAATGTTGTTTTTAATTAATCATCGGGATGTACCAACACTTGATTGTATCTTGAGAATCCATCCAAGAATGACATTAATTCTGATCCCGCGACTACCTGCAGTATTTGTTCCATGGGAGGCAAAGGAAAATTATCCTTTTGGCAGGCTTTGTTAAGATTTTGAAAATCAATGCAGATTCTAATGTCTCTGTTTTTCTTTCTAATAGGGACCATATTAGAAATCCATTTGGAATGTTGAATGGGAAAAATTATTTTGGCTTTCAATAACTTATTGAGTTCAGATTTGATCTGGTTTTCTAGATTGGGATGGATCTTTCTTAACTTTTGTTGGATAGATTTTTCATCGTCTGTCATTGGAATAGTATGTTGGATGATAGAGGTGTCATACATTTTGAGTTCATCATAATTACAAGCAAAGACACTTTTGTATTGTCTCAAGAGATGAATATACACTAATTTTTCTTCAGGAGTTAGACCAAGGCCTAGATTGATATTCTGTGGTTTGGTACCAGTTCCTAGATTTACTAGTTCATAGTTCAAAGTTTAACTTTGGAGTTTTGAATTGGTAGATATTTTAAACCGATCTTTCAAATCATAAAGGTCTTCTAACTTGACTACTGACTTAGGTATGGCATTGTTAGTGCTATCTTGTTGCAATTGTCAGTCATGTTGGTCTTCGTCAATTATTTGATTGGTGTAGGATCCTTCAGATGTGAGGAAACTCATGATATCCAGATCGTCATTGAAAATCCTCCAATTGGTAATGTTATCAGGAATAGATGGTCTAAAAATTAATTCAATTGAAAATCGATCAGGGCTAAAATCTTCTGAAGGAATGAGCTTGGAAGCTACGTTAGCTAAGAGGTCTGCACTAGCATTCTGGAGTCTGGGAATTGATGAAATATTAAATGCTATAAAGTGTTCAGTTAGATCTTGAACTAAAGATTGGTAATGTTTTAAATGACCAGATAAAAAATGTATAATATTACGTACCTGTCTGATTACAATTTCAGAATCTCCGAAAACTTGAAGGTATTTGACGTCTAATCCGATTTCTTTGTATAACCCTTGGACTAAAGCCTCGTATTCTGCGGTATTGTTGGTGCAATCAAATTCGAGTATGCAAGTTAGCATAGTTTTATCTCCCTCTGGAATTATTAACACGCATCCTGCTCATGCTCCTTCGTTAGACTTAGAACTATCAAAAAATAATTTCCAAAATAAAGATTTATTTACAGGACTATCTATAAAATTAATACATTTAGAACTATCTGTTTGAGAGAAACTTTCTACTTGAGATAAAACAGAATGTTCTAAGTAAGGTGAAGTATGAGCATTAAGATTTCCTAGGAAAGAATCTACTGAGTAGTTGCCGATGATGTTATTGCTGTATGCTATTGGTTCATTTTCTCCCTCCAGTTCTGTTACTATGTATTTCTGATGTCTTTCCCGTTCAACTTTTATTTGATTTGGTTTACCATTGTAAGGGAGCCACATGTGCAACGAGTTAGTTGCAAAGTATCCTTGAAGTTTTTCTGACCAATCTCTACTAAGAATTAAGCCATAAAATTCCGGACTATCAGCAACTAAAATGTCAATAACTTGACATACATTTGGGTTGGATGACAGCCTTATGGTAACCTGATTTAATTCGCCAATCACTTCGAATTGAAATCGATCTAATTGAACTATGCACACAGTGGATTTTTGTGGTTGAACGTTCAATTTTGCACATATTGACTTTGGTAAAATATTCGATGAAGCTCAAAAATCCAGTAAGCAATTATGCAAATTTTTATTGAAAATTTCATAAGAAGAAATGGGGGAGTATGAGATCTCGATCTTCCTCCAATTAACGCGATATCGTTTGGATCAACTTTATTAATTGCATTAGCTGGAGGTCTTCCCATGTCATGGGAAGCTTGAGAGATTACAGCGGCGGGCAAAGGTGCAACTGGTACAACATGTAATTCTTTCAAAAGTATCTTTTGCTGGTGTTTTAACTTGCTCAATTCGTAAAAAGTGATATTGGCCCTAGTCAATTTCATGTCTTCTATGATATTATACTCCATTTCATTTGAAACAATTAGCGTTTTAGATGGAGTTGATGGGTCTATTTGGATTGGGCTGGTTTGAGTCGCTTTAGGTGTCGTTTTCTTGGCTACGACTTTATCCTTAGTCATCGAGCTTGCGCTCTTTGGCTTAGGGGTAGGTTGAGGAGGATCAAGTTGATTTCTACTGCGAGTACTAACCGGGGATGCCTCTTGATCCTCTTCATCTGGGAGGATGAAATCCCACATACCTTGTAACTCTACAACTTCTTCTTCATCGGTATGTTCTTCAGTAGTGATTTCCTCTTCTTCTTCTTCGGATTCAACACTTGTAATAGCGTTAGGGGGTTTGGAATCAGTTGAAGGGTTTCTTTTAAAAGGTCTGTATGGATTTTTAGAAGAAGTTTCTGCCACTTGTTTCTTAATGTCGATCATCTCATTAGACATGGTCTTCAAAACTTTTTGTAATCCTTCTAAATTGAATGGATCTTTCGATTGTTTTTCTTGGGATCTTCCTTGAAAGAAACCTTCTTGGATTTTCATTCTTCTATCGCGTTTTTCTTTTCTAAGGCTATAATACATTTCTCTACTGCTATTGCTTCTTTCATATTTTCAGCTAAAGTTGTTTTGTTAGCCCTATCAACAAAGATTGCTATGTTTGATGGTAAAGCATTGATGTACCATTCACTTCGCACTTCTTCGCTAGGCTTGGAAGCAGTAGGAATTTTGTTTAAGAGTTTATTGAAGCGTGAATTGAAATCTTTGATAGGTTCTTTTGACTCGGCCCTAAGGTTAGACAGGTCATTGATCAATGTCGCCGTATACCTATCATCACCAAACTTAATAAGGAATTGTTCTTGGAAGATATCCCAACTAGTGATAGAACCAAATGGTAATGAAAAATACCACGATCCGGCTGCTCCTTGTAGAGTATAAGGAAAAAGTCGAAAAACAGCGTCTTCGTTGGTAACTCCATTGAGATTTATGGATAGCATAAAGTTATTTATATGTTCTTCCGCTAGCATGCCTGTCTCAAGATTAAACTTAGGTAGCCATATTTCAGGATGGGTCGGTAGCTAACTCAAGGGTGTAGGCATTAAGACTGCCCTTGGGTTATTCCATGGAGATTGGGCCATCGTTGATCTATTAATAGAGGAAAGTGCAGAAGATGATCCCTATGGTTGAGAATATGAGGATATTATGACTCCAAATGATTGAAAAGGAGATGTGGGAGTACTAATGGGTTGAGCGACAATGATCTGAAGTGGAGGAGTGGATGGTTGACTTCACGGTGGAGAGGTTGAGATGGATGATGATGATGAAAGAGTCTCACTATCGGACCCTCTAAGATATTTCCTTGCTCTCTTCCTTGTGTGTAGAGGTAACTCGGTTGGCTGAACGCCAAATTTTTTGCTCTTTAATATGGTAAGAGGATGAGCAGGGTTATATTGCGAAGTCACACTGCCTTGAGATTTAACAGATCTTTGAGGAGATATAGAAAATCGTTGAAGTTTGTGAATCAAATATTCAACTTTAGGAGGTTCAATAGTATATTGTTCTGAAATGTCAGGGTTTGTAGCAGCGGCTATTGCTCTTGCGACTTCTGGCTCTGGATTTAAAGATTCTAAATGCAATGGAGAAGTCGGGGGAGATGGTGAGGGTGATTTACTCTCAGAATGGTATTTAGATTTATACTTTCTTGCCATTCATAGTTTGAGGCCTTCCTTCTAGCGCCAAATATGTTGAAGCCCCGAAAATTGGGTCTACAACAAGGGGGATACCCACCCGGTTCAGACCTTGGTTAGTAGCTCCTTTTCCGTTTGGTATAGTGGGTCCGACTAGGGATATGGGATCAGTTTCCCAATTTATGTGTATGTGTGTGAAGAATTAATATTTCCTTTCTTAAAAGTTCCTAAGTGAGATGCTCTAATTCTAACTCTAATCTAATAACGCACAAATTGTATTCTAATAAGCATAAATATCTAAGTCTACACTAACCCGGGGTGTAATCCTTCTGTTATGCGATCTAAAATGATTTCAGATAACAACCGATAATAAAGATCATTCAACTGTTATGAAAAAAGAATTCAATACAGATAAACCACTTCGTATAAAAAGTTAGATGAAACAATTGTGAAAGGCATATCACATAATAAGCTACTCATACATTAAGCATAAATAAATAGCTATCACTGTACAAAAGTGCCAAATGATAACTTAGACATTCACGCATCAATATATATAAATAGCTGAACATGAATATCACTTTTAACACAAAGGCAGAAATAGTTAAGAGATAGAAGTACCATTTATAACTAGTTCTACTCGTGAGCTTCAAGCGATAATGATTTATCTCTTCTTAATCCAACATACACTAAGAGTACAGAAGTGAAACATCAGTAGTAGATATTAAATACCGATATCAATAAATCCTGTTCCATTCATTCATCAAAACTTCCTCGGAGGGTGAAAAAGTGCATGTTCTGAGGACAAGTTTTTGATAAATTTCAGGACCCTTTCTAAATGCATGAGAAGGGTTTAAATACTAATAACTAAATCTAAAAATAACTTATTACAAAAATGTAGGATACGGTTTAAATGACTGTCCTTTTTTCAAGCAAAAATAAAGCAAAATTAATACTAATATTGAATCTAAAACTAACAACTAACTATTTCTGTATCTGATCCTTGAAATCACAAGCATTCAGCATTTGCTTGAGAAGAGTCAGCTGACCGACTTCAGACTTTAACTATCCTGCAAAAATGGAATCAGCGAGAGCTGGTGCCATCTTCTTAGCAGAATTGATGATGCATTTGAGAGTCATACACTGGCTGTGTGGCTTTACCAAATATGCCCAGTAAGAATCCCAATTCAACTTAGTTAATCTTTTGATTGATTTTGCCTTTTCTTGAGCCTTCTGTCTCCAGCTTATCTGCAATTGTTGTTCATATGTACATACCATATTAAATATGTTTCGGACAATTACTACTGGTTTTAGGATTCAAGTTTTACTTTTTATTTAACCTCTAGCGTTCCTTTTAAAAAATTTTGGGCTTACAGGTGACTGAGCAATTAGAAGCTTTCCTTTTCGAGAAGTTTTTCCCATCGATGCGTGATTAGCACTATCGCGCATCGGAAACTGCCTCCATTTCTTGATCCGAGCTTCCTTGGTGCGTTTTTCTCCTTTTGTGCATTTTCTTTTAGCGGATATAAAGCTCAAATTTTGTGAAAATAATGATTCCGTAAGCTATTGACCTTGAGTTTTAAATTGTTTGTTTTTGATGTCAATGGTGTCCAGTACCCATTTAACCATGTCTGTGTATGGGAGAATTTTGGGCCTCGCCGCTATCCGGTGTAAAAACGAACAAGCTAAATCTGCAACTGATGCCTCAGAAAACCCTTGTGAACCTGCAGTAGCCGTAACCTGCATCACCTTGGGATTCTCTTCTTTAAGTAGATTATACATGCCTTCCCAAGTAGTAATACCAGCTTCTCTATTATAGGCAGTGTCTGTATATAGGGGCATCATTTCTTTGTCTTCAAAGCTCAGAGCTTTGTCTTTCTTCCCCATAATATCATGTATACTGCTTTGTATAATTCTTTGTTCTTTGTTCCTATGGTTTACAAGTAAGGTGAGCATAATGATAAGGAAAGGTGATGGGAAAGCTTTAAATGCTAAAGACATATAAAATATACCACCTTACGTGAACTGGTTTTTCGATAAGCACAAAACCATATTTCATTAACAACTGGCAACTAACCCATTAATTAGCATTAACGCGCATAACCAATTCTTGGTTTATGGAAACAATTTTCTCAAATAATGAGCACTAAAGATTTGCGACTAAGCGATTTTGCGATTTTCTTCGCAATATTGTAAATCGCTGTGTTGCAATATCGAAATATCGTTCTATCACTTTACCGATAATATCGCTTTGCCTCTCTATTGCAAAATCACAATATCACAATATCATTCTATCGCTTTATCGGTAATATCACTTTGCCGCTCTATCGCCAAATCGCAATATCGCATGAGCGTGGCATATGACAATTTTCTGTTAAAATGTTTTCTGCGAAATACGATTTTGCGATATATACCATCGCATATCAATGATTTAAGATTTTTCAGCGTAAGCGTTCTTTGATGCATGCAATGCGATATATGTTTGTAGTCTCGCATCGCGATCTTGCAATCTTAGAATTCGGCTTGCAAGGAGGTATCATGTTATCCTTTTTGTGATGCGATTTTTCTTAAGGAAAGATTTTGTCTTACCTTATCATGAAACTTAAACTTTTTAGATTTTTCAAGGGTATTTTCTGAATTTTATGATGGTAAGTTTTATTAAAAAGGAAATACAAGCACTAATTAATTTTTAAATTTTTGACTAAGGGTCCCCACTTATTCAGTATTAGTAATAACACCAAATAAGAAGGGGGGTTGTTGCTGGCGAAAATAGCATGACAACTTGCTTCACTCCCCTCATAGGATGCTACTCCAGACTTTGTCCAACTATTGGCTGAGTAGATCCCTCAAGAAATTGCATAATTTTGGAGGGAAACTAGCCTTCCCTCTAGAAATTGGGCAAATTTGACTGGCAACCTACTCAACTCAAAAACTACAGAATCTTGTCAGCCAACCTTCCCAGTGAAAGTTGCACAATTTGGCATAACAGTGCTACTGAGCCTAGAAATTGCACAATTCTAGGTAGCAGTCTGCTGCTCCTCCTACAAATTGTGTAATCCCTCTAGACAGCCAGCCGAGCTTCCTCCTAGAAACTGTGCAAAAATCTCCCTCGGTCAAGTAGGCTGTTGCATGTGTCTTCAAGTTGTCTGGTTCCACTCGGGACCGAGAAAACTTGACTTGCATTCATGGGCTTATTTTTCTCGAAATAGAAAAAAGCAACATGCAAAAAGCATCCCTAGATTTTAGGGAACTATTTTTAGTAGCTGGAGGTTACATGCAAATATCGTTTTAGAAACTTTCCTCTAAGTGTCGCTTTTTCCTATATTTGTGGCATGCCTGTCATGATCCTCAAACTTATTTATTCGATGCTTCAAATCTCATTCCTCACATCGATCTTGGAGGTCTGAAATCCCATAGCACATTAAGGAGTCTTCGATGCATCCAGCTCAGTTATTTCTAGGTAAGTCTGCTTAACTTATTGTTTTCAACATTTCTATCGATTTTTGTGTTTTAGCTTGCGTGAGTTTTGTCTTCTTGATTTCTTTGAATGCTTGCTATTGTTTGCATGCATATTATCTTGTACAAAAATTGTTTCAATTTTTGTTATTAGCGCACTGCTGTCACATGCATGACACTATTTTCCACAAACAGTCATCGATTTAACAACTTGTCTCACACACATGCATGATGTTCTATTTTCTGAATCTTGCATTCACTATCTGCATGCATGATCATTCATCTCTTCTTACACTCAGTATCGTTGTGCATTCACATCTTCATTTAGTTTCAGTTCCGTGTCGACAGGTCTAGGTAGCCTTTGCCCGGACTCTACCTCACCAAGACAACATTGTGCAATTTTGAGAGGGAAGGCTCTACCTTCATCCCAGAAAATGCGCAATTCTAGATAGTGATTGTCCTTTGGTGTTTCCTTGCACAATTATGAGAGGTAGTGACTGTTGGCCCTGAAAATTGTGCAATGCAGTCCCTGAGCCTACAACACTTTCCGGCTGAAATTACACATTACACAATACCAGCACCCAATAGGCCAGTCTGGATTACGCATTTCACAATCCCAATAGTCAACCAGCCTCATGACAGTTTGGAATGCATTTTGCACAGTTCTGACAGTTAGTCTCCTGACCTCCTAGTGAAAATTGCAAAATCCTTGCCAGTCAATCCCCAGGTATGTTGCATGTCATTCCTCAAGATTTCTTTGGTTTTAGCTAATAGATTTCTTGTCATGCATGTCACCATGTCTCCATATATAGCAGGTGTTCTTACGTCTCTCAAAAGTTCAGGATCGATGGCCTTTAAGAGAGCAGAATTAAAGGACACTGACGAAAGCACAATTGGAGCAGTAGTTGAGTGAGTGTTTACAAGTTTTCCGATATATGAAGACACCAAGCTAATCGTAGACAAATACATCAATTTGAAATGGAAAGAGGTCAATGATGCATTCTTAGGCACATTCGAGGAATATTTAAAAGACCACCAAGTCTATGTGAACATTCACAAGTCCGTCTTGTACCGGATTTCATGCATGTATCCCAAATTCCCATGTGTGGACATGATACATTGGATCGTCTCGCACACTGATCCCGAGATGATGACATTGAGCAGTGTTAGCAGGATGGAGATTCCTACCTTGAGGGTATAGGATTATCAGCAAATGTACCATTTGTCGAAGGCAGTGATCACCATGGAGACACCTTTCAACATACCTAGTAGCAATGCCTACTCCAGGGATATCTTGAAGAACTAGGTGAAGGAGCCAGCCAAATTCAAGATGACACCCAACCATATTTATAAGATGAAGATACTGTAGAAGGTGTATCAATACTTGGTCATCTTTTCATGTCGCTTGTATGGCCAAGAGAGCACCAAGACCTTCCTATAGAGTTGGGTGATCGCGTTGGACCAACTGGCCAGTGAAGGAAAAGCATGCAACTGGTCCGAGTTGTTGGCTCACATGCTAAAGGAATAGGTAACAATAGCTCAATAGTCGCCCAAAGGTTAGCAGTAGAAATCTACATGTCTACTTACATCTTGGATGCAATCTGTGCCCGTTAGGAGTTCCCAGGCTTGAAGTGGGCATGGATATCGGTGGAAACCTATGTTAACACTTATTGTAAACTATTTTTTGAATGCAGCTTCAAAGGAGTTATCACACAACTGTCATATCATTTTGTCACCTGGGTGTAGAAGCTGATATTTGAGCAGGATACACCTTGCATGTCAAAGGCAACAATGGAGGCAATGATTTATATAGCAGATTGGTATGCCTCACTGTCTGTCACCTTCATACGGATGTACAACACAGATAAGCCTCCACATGTTTTGTCGAAGTCTTAGTCTCGTCATGCAATAAGTATCATACCACATCTAGGCAAGACTGTCAACTAGGCTGCACCGAAAGAAGAAGGCACCTTGGCCCATTCTTCCATTGTGGATCAGGTTGTACAAGATACAGAACCTCAAGCATGCATATGTCGAAATAGAGGAGATCAAGAAATATCCTTTCGACATTTGAAGCTTCAATCAATATGACCGACATTGTATTGTGAAAGATAATTGCATGAGAGTACAGTTGCAATGGATCCACGAGGCATGTCATTAGGTAGAGGAAGACCCATGGAGATATTTTTACAGCTTCTCCAGGCCCAATGAACCATTCGATGTTGCTGTGAAATGTTCAACGAAGCAACGTGAAGCAGCATTAAGGATAGCAATAGCAGTAGTAGTAACAGAGGTAAACATACTAGTGTGTGGCAAAGGCAAGAGGAATATTGTCAACAACGTGGAGGAAAAACAAATCTACAAGTTCAATGTAGACCCACTTGTATAGAAAGCAGATTTAGCAATAGACGCGAAGAGGCAACAATGCAATAGGAGGAATGTGCAAAGGAAGAGAGAAAAAAAGAGGATGGAGGAAACAGTGAAGGAGTTGCATGAGTGGAATGAACAACTCCAGAAGGAACAGAAGATGGGAAAACGAGATAAGGAAGTGTAGGAAGAGCAGGTACAACAAGGAGCATGACATGTAAAGACAGATGAAATTGCACCCGTACAAGTAGTACACTCATTTGAACAGTTGGCACCAAGAAGACAGTGAGAGTAGTCACAGGAGAAAGACTTATCTCAAGAGATTGAACAAGAACTTGAGTAGATGGATATAGATATGGAGCAACAAGAGCTCGAGAAAGACATCAAACTCATGCCTTACCACGAAGAGGTGGACCTACTAGCTTCACCAAATATGGAAGCAGTGAAAGTCCTAAGTGACCAAAAATACACTGAGATCCATAGAGAAAATCCGGAAGAAGAGATGCAAAATATATATTTGATGAGTCGCAACATAGAGTTGTGAAATCTCGTAGTGTCTACTTTGGATGACAACACATATCCTGCATAGTTTGAGGAATGAGTGATTGTGTCTTATGTGCGCAAGCATCCAATAACATTGGCTGATGCTACCAGAGCATATGTTGAAGTGACTAGCTTGAGTGTTTGCTTCCTAATAGTAGAGAATGAGCGAATGGCTAAGGAGTTATAGATGGCCAAGAAAGGAGTAGAACTGGTTACAACATCCACCTGAGTATAATTGAAGAAGGCAATACTAGATGAAGTATTGTCCCTTGAGATAGTCATGCGGGCATTGTATTCCAAGTTTGGTACCATGCATTAGGCAGCTGTCCATCTCAATGGTTGGCAGTAGCGATGTGTTAAGAGAGCACGTATCTTATCAAACATGCATACTGCTATTGACTACATGAAAACATGGACAATGAGATACAAGGGAGCCCCGTTACACTTGCCCAAGATGATGAAGCCTAGAGTGGTCGAGCTGAAGGCATGCATCTAGAGCCAGATCTGGAACTATGAAGAAATCTCGCAACTCATCACTAGTTTGATGGCTTCCCATGCACGGGTATTCAGGAGTGTGGATATTTTTGTTTGTGCACATGCAATGCCATCTATCGGGACACTCATAGAGGTAAAGCTGAAGGCACAAGTCCGAGTGAAGCTTGACTCATACTTTGACGAGTTGATATGCATAGCCATTAGTGCAGACTTGGTAATCAATGCAGACACCATGCATCAGCATGTCGCTGGTCTAGTTGCACTCAAAACAATGATGCGCATGTTATCAGATGAGTTGGATAGTGGATCCAGAGAAGTGTACGCAGATGCTACAAAGGGAAGAGTTCATTTACAGAAAGATGTCACCATAAAGTACGCGGAGACCATCATGGACTACTGAGCTTGGCATCAGTTCACTATTATCAACCACCATGAGGATGTCAAAGAGATGGTCTTCCCATAGTTGTCCGAGTCATAGTAATGTCTTGCATGGATTTCTCAAGCCTATTTTTTCTCACATGGGTACATGTGCAGATTGTATGTAATCTCTTGTAAAGTGGAAGTTCAAATGTCGATAGTTGGATGTAATAGTCATAGAGTAAATGAAGAGTCATGAGGGTAGACGAACAATCATAAAGGGGAATGTCAAGGGCCACCCCACCCTTTGCTATATATTGTTACAGGGAAAAGTGTCTATGCAGAACTGCTAATCCCACTAAGGCTGGTAGCTACCTTAGAAACAAACAAAGTAAAACTACTTTCGTTTTCCTTTATGAAAGATAGATGAGAGAAGAATAAAGGAGACCCACCTCTGTCTTGTGCATGGTTCCTTGCTCGATTCCTCTCTCTTCTGATAGTCCTTTGCTACTTGCTTTCTCATATACCCAGCTTCACAGAGTACTTGTAGAATCAAAGCAGCATAACACTATACGAGAACATGGATCTATTATCATAAACAATCTAGGATCAGATGTAAATTGACCATACAAATGCATAAAATATAAATCACACAGGAGTATGGAGGAAAACTTGAATAGCTTTATTGATAATTAAGAAAGAGCCAAGAGAGTTACAACCAATCGCTCTGACCCAGCATCATCCTCTCAGCAAGTGAGCCCTTCTTCACCTCATGAAAAGCTTATATCACCCAACACTATGATGTTGCCTCAAGAAACCAACAGCAATTCCTTACAAGATGCAAAATTACAGCCTCTGAATCTCTGGGATGAGGGATCCATATATAGATGTCTGCAAGGGAGATGAGTCAGATTTTGAGATTTGATTAGTGTCTTCCCTCTGATAGTTCTTGCTTCCACTTGGAGATTGATGATCTCTTACTCATCCTTGGTCGAATTCAGAGAGGCAAGTGTCACAGGAGAAGTTTCTGGAAGATTCCATGCTTCTCCACCTTGCAGATTGACACTGCCATTTGTCCATTCTTGCCCATCACACCCCATAGAAGGGATTTTTGAAATGCAACACACCTACTGTGTGTATTTAGGTGAGATGCAACGCACTTTGCCTATGGAGCAGGTGAAATGGTCCAATTTTGACCAGTTCTGAGCAATTTTTCATGGAGAACTTCTGGGAGAAGCTGTAATCAGTTGACCTTGTTCTTTAGGGGTTGGAACAACACTTTTACGGACTTAGGAGCCCTTAGTTTATGGACATTTATGCTTGGGGTTGCAGTGCCCAAAAATGTCTATAACATATATAATCCCTCATAACTCATTATAAAGGCTTTTGGTTAGCCAAGATTTTGATAGGAGTACCTTAGAGGAAGCTTGGAGAGTATTGTAACGAGCCTTGGCTTCTCCACTACGGAGAGCTAGTATATCTCTTTGGAGGAGTAGGTGGCCATGACTGTAATGTTCCACTGTTGAAACTAGTGGTTGGTCATGGATGTCTTGTATGAGTAGAACTTTCACTTCTTAATATAACAGAGCCAACACGTTTCATGCATATGCCATATTGTATTTTAGCTATATTGTTTACTCTAAATGATATATGTATCTGTTTGCTTATGGATGTATGTATGGATTTCCTATATAAGTATGTATGAATCTTACTGAAATGTGTTGTTGGTTTAACCATCACTTTGGACTACTAGCTTACTTGCCTTCCAGTTTGTGATGCACCTTTGATCGTGTGTTCTCTTCTTAACTCCACGCTTTCAGAGGTTTCGAAGGGGTGCACTCACCTCACCCTCCATGTGTTAGAACTGTTCATGCACCTTCCTTGACTACTTTATATGTCACACCCTTGCTACCAACAAGGAAATATTACTTGCCTCTGCACACAACCGCAGTGAAGGTGATACCATATGACCCACTACTGGGACTCCTACACCAAACGGTCTGAGGTCTAGTTGGGACTTCTTACCGAGGAGATCCCCTGACATGTTGGCTGGTCCAGAACCCTCAAGAGATGCGTGGGTGCATTATTTTCTCAAAAAAGTGGAGGAGGGTTCACTTTCTCTTTTGGGGTATGTAGGAGATCTTTGAGCTCTTTTAACTCGGGGCAGCTATTGGTGGGGTGCCCTACTGTTTCACATAATGTGTAGGTTTGAGGGACCCCAGAGAAGGGAGTGTTTGAATCCTCCTCTCTTTTACCTTTTTTATTATCCCTTGTTTTTGCATCGACTAGTGTCGGCGCAGACACCATTTGTGGTGTGGGCGCTAATTGAGTAGGAATTTTTTGGGGTGTCACATTGTCCTAAGGAGGAATATGACTGACCCTGATTGTGGTGACACCTTTGCTTGCGGGGATGGCCTGTGGGGCCAAATGCCAGACTGGTATTACGAGAGCCATATGGGGCAACGAGAGTGTTGGAATGACATGGTGTGAGAAAAAACCAGGCAAGGGATATAAGAAGGGTGAATGATTGATGAAATTAGGTAAGAAGGTTGGATTGGTAACAACATCATTTGCTAGCATCTAGAATTGGTTCTTGACTTTGGGTGGTGTTTGATAAGGTCATCATGCACATTGGTGCTTTGATGTTTGGGAAAAGTTCTTGTAGCACCGGAGGGTATCCTGAGAATGTTTGTAGGAGTTTTTATGGATTAAAATGGCTACGTATGAGATCAGTGTAAGTACTAATCAACTCATGAGAAGACGAGACTAAGGGTAACACAACGTCAGTTGTGGGTAAGGTTTCCTTCTCATAGTATGTGAGTTGATCGATAGTAATGATTTTTCCATCATGGGGGAACATCATTATTATGAACACCGATGAGGTGAATTCTAGCATCTCATACATGTAGCTTCAATCTAGTAGGATGTTGTAATCCAAATAGGTGTCTAGTACTTCGATGTCTACTAACACAAGTTTTCCAGCCAAATTAACTAGCATGCTAGGGTACAAACCAACGGGAGCAGAAGGGCCCCTTTCATATTCTCTAAGTGTAATTTCAGAAGGCTTGCATTCGGGGGGATACCAGCTTCTACCAAAAATATTTGGACATGATACATGTGGAGGCCCCTTCATCAATTACAAAGCATGTGTGGGGAAAGAATTGCATAGAGATTTTGTTTTAGAACTATGAATCTTTGTAGACGATGGGTTGTTTGCAGGAGAATATAATGATTAAAGTTGTTAATTTTCATTGTGTAGTGTTTTTACATTGGGTCTGTGTAGGAGAATGTGTGGTGTATAACACAATTTTGTAATTCTACTTCTTATCCATATGTAGTAATGCACAATTAGTTATGTTTAGCTAGTTTTGTACTGTGTAGTGCTTTACAAATATTCATTTACAATTGATTATTGTAACTTTTATGACTTACGATATAAGAACAAATCTAATACTTTTACACATTTTCCTGATTGTATATCGTATGAATGTTTATGGAGCATAGGGTATGTGCAGGACAACATATTATGTTTCATTGTACAAAGTTTGTATTGTGTGAAGTACGAAGTATGTGTATTTTTAGAGGAAATGATATTTGCGGGAGAACACAATGATTAAAATTGTTAGTTTTCATTGCACAGGGTTTTTATTTTGTGTTTATGTGGGCCAACTGGTGGTGCATAATGCAATTTTGTAATTTTGTTTCTTTTCAATGGTTTACAAATACTCATTTACAATTGACTACTCTAACTTCTATGACTTACATTACAAGCTTTAATATGGAATTTTCACAAGGAAAAGCTTCGAACAATAAAACAAGTTTCTATCTTCTTAAGACTTATTTAAATACTTATTTGTTTTAAGTAAAGAAATTGTATATGTCTATGTACATTATTACTTATGAAACCTGGTTTACAGTTGAGCATTACAAAACGAAATATGGAGTTTTTTCATAGTGTTTCGAATTATGTGAGTGCTTTGATACTGTGTTATTTTTGTGAATATTAGTCAATGGCTATGATATCATCATCTTTGTCATTAGTGTCCTCATCGTTGAACAAATTTTTCATTTTGTTGAATATAATGTGATGTGCTGAGAAGATGGGGATAAGATATTAGTATTAATAATAGGTGCATCATTTATACTTCATTAGCATTGCATCATATTCCCATATTCTCAGCACAAAACTTATATGACGAATTGACTTCATAACTACTGCCCACTACGTTGTAAAATTGAACCAAATTTTATTTATGAATAACTTAACACACTCATTTCTTGCAGTATTGTAAAGCTAACCAAAGTTTACAAAATACTATAGAGTATTATGGAGAAACACTTGACGAACCAAAAACTCACACCATTAGTAAAAGTGAACAAGAAAATTGGTATATAATCTTGCAGTATTGTACAACTTCTATATCCCTACATTTCTATTATCATCAAAGCTCAAAATTAAAAATAACGGTTTATATAAGGCAATAGAAGTTTAAATGATACTCCAAGCTCTAAAATACAATTTACAAAGAGAAAATGCTACATGTCCCATTATTTTGTCTATCACTACAAATAGTGTTTTCCCCCTTAATATACTGATTATTTCAAATATTTGCAGTCTCATTATTATAAATCACCACTTGCCACTATTTTTCATCTAAAACATGCTACAAAGATAAAAATGGCATCTAGATTTTTTATCATCTCGATTTATGTCTTATGATTAATAGAAAATAGAGCTACAGATAATTACAAGTCACCTAACCATTCAATTGACCAAGTACATATCTTCTTATGCTTTTAGAAAACCACATAAGTATGAAAACATCAAATCTTGAAACATCATTTTCATACACTTTGAACATAACGCAAACGCATATATGAAAAAACAAGCATTTATTGTGTAAATGGAGAATGTGTGAAACATGTGACAGGGATGGATGTATGGAAGTGGAAATGTAGCAATATGTACCTTCCTACTAAGAAATCAATAAAGAAAGTGTGTAGTTAGGATAGGTTGTGAAATACCTCCCAAAATAAGTATTAGAAACGAGATTTGTATATTTATCATCTTAGTAATTTTTTCACAAAGATTTTGCATAACATCCGCACACGCACAACAATCTCTGCACAACTTCATCTGCATAGCTATTTTTGCACTCAATAACACCCGTAATTGACATTCAAAACTCTGCACATGAAAACTCATAACAACTAGCTTTCAAACTGATATTAATAAATGATTATACATTTCAAAATACAACCCTAAATAACAATTAAAAAATGATATTTTATATTTATTATCTCAGTAAAAATTGAATGAAACTTTAGTATAACATCCGCACATGCAAAATATCCTCCACACATGATGTCTTTCACGTATCATCTATTCTCTTTTATTTAATTCTATTAAATTTATTATGTTTAATTGCAAAAGTAAATGTGTTCAAAATTAATAATTTGGTGTTCATAACACAATAACGCTTATGGATATTTCATTAAGAAAATAAAGTTTGTGTATATGTGACCTTAGTGACATTCGTATGGCTCGCGTTGTAGACATCATTACATTTGGATCATAACACCTCGAGAAACAATATAAGATCTTGTTCATTATAGATATTCCTTTAACTCCTCTTCAAATTAACAACATGACATTATCTATTGCTGGTGTTATTGTTTCACTATGCGGTTCTTTTGTTGGGTTTGTTCTATTTGTTGTACTTTTATAATTGTAATAGATTCTCAGGACTTGTTATTTTCAGTAGATGATTATTGCATTGTGCTAAGGATAATGTAATATGGTTATATGTGTTAAGAATCATTTGTCGATTATATTTTTATGCATTAAGGATATGGGGACAAGATATTGCAATTAATGGCAAGTGCATCATTCCTAGTTCATTGTCGCTACATCATATGCCCATATTCTCAGCACAAAACATTGTGATTGAGTAGGGGATCTTGATAATCATAGGGATTCTATTTGGAGAAGATTTTGTGCATTTGGACCATATCAGACCAACAAATAATATAAGCCTTTGTTCCTTGTAGATATTTCTTTAGCTTTCATGTGAATTATTAACATGGAATTATTTATTGCTGTTGTGATTGCACGTATTGCCATTTTCAGTACACGATTATTACACTCGCTTTATCATTAGTACTTGTAGATAGAGATTGAAAAACTTATGTGTGCAAAGTATGCAAAATCATTTTAGTTTAGTTTGAAAAGGATAAATTACACGTGTCATTTCTAAAATTTATAGCAATCAGTTCAAGAATAACAACAGTTATTTTATTCCAATTCAATTATGATTATTATAGAAATTATGGTACTTCTTTTGTATTTTGTGAGATTGATTACCACCAGCTTCACTGACTTTCCATCGTCAATATTGCATTGAAGGCATTGCGACAATTAAAAATATAGACTAGATAACATTGTATCTAGATAACGATGATGATTGTTAAAATATGATTAGGAAATAATGTCAGTTGTTTTATTTCAATTCAATTTTCATTATTATTATGATAAAATTTATGGTAATTTATTCATATTTGGATACAAATTGCATTAAATTACTTACTTTCATTTATCCTAGTTGTATTGCATTGATAACAGTGTATCTAAATAGAAATGAGTATGATTAAATTATGATTAGAAAAAAAACGTCATCTACTTTCTTTCAATTCAATTGTCATCTCTATTCGAGGAGCAAATAAACAATTTTCTCTTCTCGAGGAGAAAAAGTTGTGGTCAGTCGAATGCAGTACTGGGAGGATACACAAGTCATTTTGTGGAGATAATGGCATGCTACATAAGTAATTTTATGGAGATACTTGCAACAAACAAAAGTTTCAATGACTACATTTCCTGAAATAACTGCTAGCTATTGGAGGGGTTATGAAATCATGGCCCTTGGTGCCTGAGGTAATGCGGGTAGGCTAGGAATTATGTGGAATATGATGGAAATTAATTTTCAAGATTGGTTGGGAAGTCATAGAATTTTTTTAGGGAGCGTTTGATATCTTTGGTCCAAAGAAATGGTGTCCTTTACTGCAATGTATGGTCCTATTATGATGGAAGAGAAATTGTAGTTTTTGGATCATATTAAGGTACATACAATTTTTATCTTTGGATTTCTTTATATTTTAGGAGTATATTTTAATATTGTTAGTACTTTGGATGAAAAAATAGAGGGATTCGTAATATGGATTTCGAATCTACCTCCATTGTCAAATTTATTGAGATGTTACAATAGTGGATGTTGATGAGCGACAAAAGGGGTCTTTTTAAGCTCTATTTACCCTACATTAATTATCAATCTAGGTACGATTTTTTATTTCAAGAGTGTACTCAGTCTGAGGCAGTCACTTGTTCAAGAGTAATGTTTGCAGTATAGTGCTTTACAAAAGTAAATAAATGTTGGAAACAAACTCTAATTGTAATGGAAAGAAACTTAAATGCTTTGTAACTAATAATTTACTTAAAAAACTACAACAACCATCAGTCAAGGATGTAGTAATGATAACTCTTTCCCCTATAAACCGATGTAAATGAAAATCAATCAAAGGCAAGATATCCAATCTAAGAACTAGACAATAGTAGTCAATGTTTGCTACAGTTGTAGATATTTCTATTCACACCAAAGCAAATACTTGAAATACCAATTCAATTAACAGAAAAGGAACAACAACTAATCTATTGAAGAGATCGAATAGCAAAGCTTAATATACAGGAATGAATTAAGCGGTAATCTTAACAGAAAGGATTTGAACAACAATCTTTAACTAATAAAGGAATTAAGTAGCAACCTAAGAAAGGAACAACAAACCTAAGTAAGTCTATGGAAATTGAACAAAAATATTAATCAAGTGTAAACACACAATGACTATAGAATTAGTAATCTTACTCTAGCATAATGGGCATTAACCACAGTTATAAAGGAACAACAATTGCAATTATAATCGAATGAACAACAATCGCAATTGTAAGTAAACCATAGCTAAATGAACAACAATACCAGTTGGTAAATGAACAACACTATCAATCTATAAATGAACAACAATATCCAAATTAGACAGTGCGATATTATTTCAGAATGAACAACATAACATTTTTAGTTGCAAATAATAATCTTGCGATTCAATTACGAATTTGATATAATTGAGCAAGTCAATGAAATGTTCAGGAACAGAAGATTACTGAATAAATCAAGTTAAGGAAATGCAAAGGAAATCAAACCACACACGACTGTAATCGTAAAATAATGATACAAGAAGCAAGTGATCCACTAGGGCCGGGCCCTTAGCCACCAGGGATGCACTGTTGCGGTTACTCCAGGATCAGATAACAGAACAACAACTGAGTTATATATTAATCATAAAGGAAAAGTTACAACTATCGCTCTTTAAAGAGAGTCGATGATCAAAGTTTAGATTACAACAGTAAACTCTACAAATCAACAATAATTTTCCACCCCTTGGGCTAGCAGTGTTGTCCCTTTTTATAATGGCCAGGTGGAAGTATCAAAAATACAGATAAGTCTTGAAGTAGTGATCCCTCAGGATCAAAGGATCCTGAGGGATTCGCCATATCTTTGATCTTTAGTTATCATTTTTTCCTCTTGCGCTGATGCCGCAGTTTCTCTTCCTTTTCCTGGTCCATGCGCTCCGATCTTGATTTCCTCATCTAGATGCGGTTTCCTGTCAAAGGGACAACAGTTGGTTCTGCTTTGTCTTTTCCTCCGGAATAGTGATTTTCCATTTTCTTCACTTTCTGCATAGAAAAAGACAATAATTAATCATTTTACATCAATCACAAATCTCCTTAATTCTATCATAATCCTTTAACATATTACCATCTTAGAATGTAAAGGAGTTATGATTTAAAGGAAAAGATAAAGAAATAGATGGTAAATACATACCTCTTCCAATGCTCAACACACCCCCCTACTTACCCTTTTTCATGCCCTCATGAAAACATTGTAATTGACATGCAAGGCAGTTAGGGAATAGGCTAGAGAAGGATTTTCATGTAGTGGTCTAAAGCCACGATTTCTAGCTAAAACTTCAAAAATATGCCTTGTCTAGCCTTCAAGCAATTCATATAGGGCCTTATACCCTGGTGTAGGATACCAGATGATTGGACTTCGAAACCTACAACCTAACCAATACGGGCCTTCTCTCAAGATGAGGTTACCATAGGTAGCCAGGCGATCAGTAGCTAGCTTAAAATTTTCATAATTGAATGGCTCTCTGTCTTGGACATTCCGATTGGAAGTCTTGTATCGGAGTTTGGCTACTGCTATGGCAAGGTCTTTGATGGCTAGGAAGTATTCTACCCCTTGCTGGACAACTGCTGTGTGAATAGGTCCCAATGTCTAGATCACACCCTTCTTTTTCATTAAGCTTCTATGCTTATTCCACAGTTGCAATGGGTTTCTAGGTTCACCCCTTACCCACAGATCTAACTCGTTCTCCTGTCTCTAGAAGGTATTGTGGGCTTTAAGCCACTTTATCTGGTTAACAACAAAAGAGATGAATGCTTGAAGCTGGATATCACCCACAAAAGGGCTAGGGTTCTCTTCCGTTTCACCATCCAACACAAGATTATGCAAATAAAACTCACATAGAAATCACTGGACTTTCACCCCATAATGCTTACAATAGTTTATGAAATCATCAAAAGTTTTTAGCTCTATAGGCACCCCTGCCTTGACAGCCTTAATTTTCAATTGTAAATACCTTTCCATCAAAAACAAAGCATAGTTTTTGGCAGGTGCCCTACATGCTAGAACATTAGTATACAGAGAACATAAGGTATCCATTTGACTCATAACTGTATCTAGTCTATTGGTTACCTTTTAAATTTTTTCCTCTGCCCTTCACCATCTATTGAAGGCCTTGCTCTCCGATGCATTGATGTTCTTTACTTGCTACTGTAACTTCTGATATTTCTCTTGAGGAACAGTTTCCTATGTGAGCTTTTCTATCATTTGTTGGGCCTGTGCCAAATCCTTTTGAAGTTTCACAGTCCTCGGATCATTGTCCATCATGAAATTTTTAAGTTGGAGATCTACCTAGATCTCCTTATTGTGACATCTGGTTCTTATAGTTTGCGTTTCCTTCTCATGAACTGTCCAGTTGATTGTGATGCCAGAGGACAATGCGTCTGTCTGGATGTCCTTACTACAGACTGGTGTGTTTTCTGTTTGGGCTTCTACATTTGTAACAACCACATGTTATTCCTTGCGGTCCTAAATAATAATGGGTTTGACTTGATCCTTTTGGTCTTCATTTTATGGGGTTTTGTCTGGGTGGCTGTATGCTTTGCTCTAGGGGTTCTTCCCATTTTTAGGACCCGTATTTGTTGTCTAAGTTGTTTAATTACATTTATCAGTCATTGTTGTTCCTTTCGCAACTTTTTGATTTCATTTGTTTTCTTCGAAGGAACAGCTATTACTTTTCTTGGGCTTGGGTTTTGTTCTTCAGGGATTGTACCCTCGCCCTGGTTTGTTTCCATGTTTTCTACTTGGAACACTTCTTCAGTGTTCTCATCCTCCTGATTAGGTTTTTCAGGGGTGGAAACCCTGGGTTGATCTGCTATTTCCTAGGTAGCTTCTTCTTCTACTTCTTCTTCATCATGCATTTCTTCGGATGTACTCTCACTGTGACCAGAGCGTTTTTGTGATTTCCTTTCCTCTTCTTCCTCACCGTTCATTTCTTTAGATGCACTCTTATTATGAGTAGAGTGTTCCTGAGATTGTCCTTCGTCTTCTTCCTCATCACACATCTCCTCAAATGCACTCTTACTGTGAGCAGAGTGTTCCTGTGCTTGTCCTGCCTCGATATTGAGGTTGAGTGGGCTGTGGGGCTAGACATATTCACCCATATTGGCCAAAATTTGGGCCAATTTGTCTTCTTACAGAGGGTTTTGTAATGGGCTTTCGCTGGGTTGCTCTACTTCCTCCCCGTCTTCCTCGCCAAAGTGCTGAGTTTCCTCTTCTGGTTCCTCTTCTTCATTTTCTTCTAATTCTTCTTCATTTCCCCTCCTTCAAGTTGTGGAGGTTGCTCGTCCTCTGAGTCATGTATCTCTAATGGTTAGCTACTGTTTCGTTGGGGATTTCCCAACATTCCTCTGCATCTCCCAATCTGGCGGACTGTCTTCGTTTTTGCCGTCTAATTGATGTGCTAGCAGTGCATTTTTGTTATGGGGCTAGTAAGGCCAATCCCCCATCTATTGAGAAAACCAATTCTTCCCAACTACTCTGTTGTTGGGTGAGACTGTAACTGACTATTAGCCGAATTAGGTCGTAATGATTTACTACTAATTCTACATGACGAGATTTTCTTATACTTCGAGCAGCATCATGCAATAAAAAGTTTATGTATGCGGGCAAATTCACAACAAATTTTCATTTTAATATAGCTAACAATATGAGATGGCGTGGTCTTACCACAATCTTTTCTGCCATCGCAAGTGATGTAGCTTTGCACAATTATGGCTAATTTTGCCCAAGGTTCTCCCAAGGTTGCCGGTAGGACTCCTTTTCCTTTGATAGTAAGGATCTATCCTTCATCCCAGAAGATGGTTATAGCATCTTGAAGTCTCATTTTTTTCAGGGTCCATACTGGTCCAACAGCTGGCAGTCCCGATACTTTAGCAATTATCGCATTTGTTACTACTATTTGCCTCCCCCTCACCATGGAATGATTTTCCTGCAAATTTTGGAGAAATTCAATGGCCACCATCTCATTAGACTACTGTAGTTGGTTAAGGTAGGCAATCCATCATGCTCTTACTAAGATTTTGTGTGCAACGTCAGAGACCATTAACACCCGCGGTTTGCTGTGTATTGATCTGCCTCCCATTTTTTTCATGCTTAGCACACTGTTAATTTTTTCAGAGCAAAAAACATAGAGATGAAGATGGAACAACAAGTTGTTCAAGCTTTAGCTCACTATTAATTTTTACAGAGAAAAAACATAGAAATGGTCATGGAACATCAAGCTGTGCATATTGGGAAATATAATACCATTAAACTTACTATTCTCGAGTTTTGATGGAGTCATAGTAACTCCAAATGAGGAGTTGACACATATGCCAGTGCATTATGGAGGTCACCCCGCCCCCCTGAAATGTGATAGGCCATCCTCAGTCGACAAATAAAGGAGCAACACGCTGGAATGCAGTTGTACAATAGAATAAAGGAATGGTGTATAGATCCATGACATGTTTACAAAAATCAATGGATTACTGAAATCGAAGCTTATGATGGAAATTGCGAATAAATATGGAAATGTCGTGATATGATGCAAAAAATAGAGGATAAGACAGTTGACGTAAGTAAAATTTCTTATGTGGTCATTATCCTCTTTAACCATTATGATTGATTTATAAATGATTTTCATGTATAAAAGGTTCGAAAGGGTTATATAACATAATCTCATTAGAAATCAATATAAAGATATAAGAAGAATGGTTTATAATGACTATTGGTGTATGAAAAATATGACTTCAATACCATCAGCAGAGCTCTGTTGCCCACAGGTGTCCATAACCTTGACAGAGTAGCTTATTTCACCCTTGGAACCATAATCCTTTGTGTATGCCTAGGAAAGTGTTGTGCGATGATAGAATGGAGGCCATTGTGCTAGCTTGGTAACAAGATGAATCACAATTCCATTCACCAATAAGGAGTGAAATGTGGGCAGGCCGGCTCATGATGAGATCTCTTGTTCCAAGGACTTTTTATTTTTCCGATATGCCTCTTGGATCATATCCCTGGTGTGGTGGCCATAGTGGGAATGCCACTTCACTTTCTTCCTTATGATCATGGTAGGTTGGCTCTTAGTGAGACCCCTTATCCTTCATCTGACAAATCATGTTAGTAATCGTATAGATATGTATTTTTCTTTTTCTTTTTCTTTTATTTTATATAGCACATTCCTATTTATATACAGAGGATGGCTCATCACTCCTTAAGAGTAAGGATGGTGGAAGAAGTCTGAACATCTCAATAGAGGAAAATATGCCCTTATTCTTATTCAATAATAATGATCAAAGAGAACTATGAAGATTTAGAAAGAATCAACATGATAAAAATAATCAATCGAATTGGTTTTAGTGAAAATAAAGACAACAAAATAATATAAATAGTTGTGTCCTTTCCTCTTTTCTATTATCGATTCAAAGCGATTTCTGTAAAGATAACGACTTTCTTTGGTTTGCTGATTTCAATATCCTCTAGTTTTTGTATTCTTGAATAAATGTATAGCTGTGCCTTAAATGAACCATCATTCACAAAAATCCTCCAAATGATGAAACACACACACACAAAACAAAAAAAATTCACTCAAAAATCCACAGCGGATGTTCCTTAAGAGGGATAGCAAAAGAAAATCCACATGCAAAAACCATGAATCCTTTAAGAGGAAAAAGAAGAAAAAGAAAAAAAACATACTTGAAACTGCTGTTTCTTAAGAGGAACAACAAATAAAGCAAGCGTGAAATAAAATACCGCTCCCTTAGTAGAACAACCTAAGATCATCCGAAGTCAAAATTGCTGTTCCTTCGGAAGGAATGACAGAGAGGAAAAAAATGCGAAGAAGGGTTGGTCTTTTAAAAGGAATCGCAAAATAATCTGACGGAAATGTTGTTCCTTCGGAAAGGAACAACAAAAATGTGGAAGTGTTGTTCCTTCAGAAAGGAACAACAAAAAATGAAGGTGTTGTTCCTTCGAAAGGGAACAACAAAAATTTGGAGATGCTATTCCTTAGGAAAAGAATAGCAAAAAACGAAAGTGTTGTTCCTTCATAAAGGAACAAAAAAAAAATGAAAGTGTTGTTCCTTCGGAAAGGAACAACAAAAAAAACGAAAGTGTTGTTCCTTTGGAAAGGAACAACAAAACTTGAAAGTGTTGTTGCTTCAAAAAGGAACAATAAATGGTGGAAATGTTGTTCCTTCGGAAAGGAACAACAAAATGCAAAAGTGCTGCTCCTTAGGAAAGGAACAACAAAACGACGGAAATGCTATTCCTTAAGAGGGACAACAAAATGCAAAAGTGTTGTTCCTTCGGAAAGGGACAACAAAAAGGAGGAAATGTTGTTCCTTTGGAAAGGAACAAAAAAATGCAAAAGTGTTGTTCCTTCGTAAAGGAATAGCAAAACGACGGAAATGTTGTTCCTTCGGAAAGGAATAGCAAAATGAAAAAGTGTTGTTCCTTTGGAAAGGAACAACAAAAAGGTAGAAATGTTGTTCCTTCGGAAAGGAATAGAAAAATGTAGAAGTGTTGTTCCTTCGTAAAGGAACAACAAAACGGTGGAAATGTTGTTCCTTCAGAAAGGAACAAAAAAATGCTAAAAATGCAGAAATGTAAAAATCTGTATAGAAAGTAATTTATACAAGAAGAAAAGAAAAAGTTATGTACAAAATTTAAGAACAATGAAATTATTTAGTGAACCAATGCCGAGGAAGAATTGTTTTCCTCAGCAAGAATTTGCATATCAGAATCTTCCCGGGGCATCTGGTAGAAGGATTCTCGAGTAAGTAGTTTCTCGTACAGTCGCACTCAGTGGCCATTTACTTTAAAGGTATGTCTAGATCCTTCAATAGTAGTCAAAGTAATGGTGTCATTGTCATGCACTTTTTGGACTTCATACGGTCCAAGCCATTGAGTATGAAGTTTTCCCGGAAAATCCTGAAACCTGGAGTCATATAGGAGTGCCCAATCTCCTTCGTAGAAGATTTTCTTTTTGATCAGGGCGTCGTGCCATTTTGCTCTCTGCTATTGGATTAATGCAGTGCGTTGAAGAGCCGAGATCCTAATTTCATCCAGCTCATTAATTTTCTATAATCTATTAGTCTGGGCCTCATTTAAATTCATATTGACCTCCTATGTTGTTCTTAATGTTTGTATTTCAAACTCTATTAGAAACATGGGTTCTTTTCCAAATACTAGCTGATATGGTGAATAACCGGTGGTGTTTCTCCACATTGTTTAGTATGCCCACAAGGCTTTCGGCAATCTTGAAGCCCAATCACGCCTATGTGATGCAATGGTTGTTGTCAATATTGCCTCTATCACTTTATTCGTGCTCTCTACTTGGCCATTTGTCTGTGGGTGATACGGAGTGGTAATTTTGTGCTCAATGTGATAATTTTTTAATGTTGCAGGGATTTTATTACCTACAAACTGTGGTCCTCCGTCCGTGATTATGTCCCTTTGGAGGCCATATCGCACAAAAATTTGGAACAGGAAATGAATCACAAAGTCCTCTATAGCTCTTGGAAGTGCCTTTGCTTCAACCCATTTGGTAACATAATCTGTTGCTACTAGAATATATGTTTTCTGATTTGATGATGGGTTGATCGGACCAACAAAATCAAGCACCCAACGCTCAAATGGTTTGATTACTAGCTGTGGGTTTAAAGGCATTTCGTCGGACTGTCTAGGGTGTCCTGCTCTTTGGCAAATGTCACAGGCTTGAACAAATTTCTTAGCGTCTTTAAAGATTGTGGGCCAGTAATATCCTGTTTGCAAAACCTTGTGACCAGTCCTTCGATCTGTGAAATGTCCGCCACATGGTCCGTCATGACAGGCTTTCAGAATATCAAATATTTCATCTTCACGGACGCATCTTCTGATGTGCATATATGCCCATGTATAAAATAGGTAGCCCCCAATCCAAGAAAATCGGGTACTACATTACACAATCTATTTTTCGTTCATTGGGGGTCAGATTCTTTGGTAATTTGCCTACTACTAAATAATTTGCAACATCATCATACCAGGGTGTCTTGATAGTAACAACAAATAAATGTTCATCTGGGAATTGATCTTCGACTGCTGCTACGTCCGCTGGCTTCGGCATTTGTGAGAGGAAATCAGCTACAGGATTCTCTTTCCCTGGTGGATCTTTTATTGTGATGTCAAATTCCTGCAATAAAATCAACCATCTTGTTACTCTACCATTTATAATAGGTTTATTTGCTAAATATTTTATGGCAGAGTGATCTGTATATAAAACAACAGGATATCCAGTGATATAATGCCTAAATTTATTTATAGCATGTATTACAGCTAAAAACTCTTTTTTAGTTACAGTATAGTTTATCTCATCAGGAGACACATTCCTGCTAATATAGTAGATTGCATATGGCTTTTTGTCTTCTTCCTGCCCAAGGACTACTCCAATAGCTCTGTTTGAAGCATCTGATGAAATTTGAAATGGCAGGTCCCAATTTGGGCCTCTGAACACTATGGCTATGACACAAGCTTTTTCAGATCCTCAAAAGCATGGTCACATTTATCTATCCAAACAAAATCAACATTCCCTGCCAGTGTGTATAGGGGTGCATCTATTTGAGAAAAATGTTCTATAAATCTCCTATATTAACCAAAAAATCCAAGAAAACTGCGTACCTTTGTCTAAGTGGTAGGAGTAGGTATTAACAAAAATATTTTAAATTTGGCTGGATCTACCTGTATTCCAACCACTGAGATATAATGACCTAGGATGAGCCCTTCGGTCATCATCATATAGCACTTTTAATGGCTCAAGTAGAGCCTGGTGGCGATACAACGTTGCATCACCTTTTCCAATGTGTCTAGTGCTAGCACAAAATCATCTTTGTATGGTGTGAAATCATCCATGTATACTTCGAGCCCTTCATTTATTAAATCTGAAAAAATGCTGAGGATGGCCCTCTAAAATGTGGCAGGGGCATTGCATAGGCCAAAGGTTAGGACTTTGTAGGCAAATGTTCCCCAAGGACAGGTAAAAGTAGTTTTGTCCTGGTCTTCAGAGGCAATCTGAATCTGATTGTATCCACTGAAGCCATCCAAGAAAGAAAAGAATTTCTTTCCTGCTAATGTATCTAATACCTTATCAATGAATGGAAGGGGAAAGTGGTCTTTCTGGGTTGCTTTGTTTAATTCTCTGTAATCTACACAAATCCTCCACTTTCCATTCTTCTTTAGCACCACTACTAGTGGAGAGACCCACTTGCTATTGGAGATTGGATAAATAAAGTTTACATCAAAAAGTTTTTGTAATTCAGCTTTCACAATATCTTTCAGGTGAGGGTTGAGTCTCCATTGGGGTTGGCGAATGGGTCTAACATATTTTTCTATATAAATATGGTGTATACATAGCTGGGGATTAATTCCATTCATGTCTGGATAATCCCATGCAAAAGCTTCCTTATATTTTCTCAGTAGTTGGACCATCTTTTCTTCTTCTTCAGGAGTTAGGTTATTGTTAATGTTCAAGGTTTTTCCTAGCTCAATCTCTATAGTTTTGCTGTTTGAAATAGAGGTAGTGGGTATTGTTTGATCATGAGTGTCTTTGAGAGGATCTTCTTCTAGTTCATTGTCAAATGCTGCCTCTATCATGTGACATTGTACATGGGATCTGGATTCAGCTTGGTTAATGAAGTTGTTAATAACGTCATCCTCTGTTTGATCTTTAAAATCGAGGGCATTTTCTATGGTTAATGGGGAACTAATGTTTTCTGTGAGGTATGATACAAGTTGTTTGTTAGTTTTTATTATTGTTACACTTGGCTGCGTTGGAGGGTATAAAGCTAGATTCTTGATATTACTCCCTCTAGTTATGGTCATACTACCTTGTCGGCAGCCATTGTAAGCATCAGAAGTCGCAAGCGAAGGTCTACCTAAAATTAACGGGTGTCCATCAAGAATGTTTTTGGGGTTTATTATCAGAAAGTCAGCAAGGTATTCCTAGGAATCTATTGATACCATTACATCGTGTAGTGTACCTTCTGGCCTAATTACTGATCAGTCAGCCAGTTCTAAAAAGGTGGAGGTTGGTTCGACTGATGTAATGCCCAGTTTTTGACAAGTGGTGGTTGTTAAAATATTCGTTGCAACCCCTAAATCAACTAGGGAATTTGAAAAGGTTTTTCCATTGATTTGCACTATCACTATTGCATTCCTTGGGTCTTCATATTTGACAGGTGCTTCTCTTCCTGATAACAGATCAGATAGGGTGCTAACTACTTGGACTATTGGGTTATTTGTTATTCTCCTCCTTGGCTTTTTTATACATAACTCTTTGATGGTTTTTGCATATATTGGGATATCTTGGATAGCTTGGAGGAGTGGGATTTTTATATACAAATTCTTAAGTTGTCCTAGAACATCAAAGTCAAGATTTTCTATAGGGCGTGGTATGATTAATCGTGTGGGGAATGGGGGAGAGTACGTGGTTGCTTGGTCGTGAGTTTGTTGTCTGACCACATCCTCTTCTTGTAGTGGTTGTTCTGTGGGTAACTGATTTTCAACTTGAACATTTTTATCTCCCTCGGTTTCTATAATGCGCCCAGACCTTAATTGAAGGTCATTGCACTCCCTTAGATCGGTTTCTAGTTCTGGTGTTTCGATTATTTGAACAGATTGAACTGGTCTGTTATTTGGGTTCGGGTTGGGTTGGGCTGGGAGTTGCGGTCTTAAGTTGGATTGGGGATTTTGTTGTAGTGCATATGGCACTGGCAGTGTAGGTTGAGGGAGTGGAATGGTTCCTGCTGGCTAATTCATTGGACTTTTCCAATTTGTTTGCCAGGCTTGACTCTGCGAAGTGGGAGGGGACCATTGTGTTGGATATGCATTGTTTTGCCAATATGGTGGAGAGTAGGGAAAATTTTTCCAATTAGATTAGCTTGTTTGATTCAGCTATGGTGATGAAGGAAATGGTTGTTGTGACCAGTTTGAAAAGGGGGGCTAACTTTTCCACGTTGTATTATATTGTTGAGCATGATATTGCGGACGCTGGAAAGAAGAAGGTGGATCAGAGGACATACCTAGTTGTCGAGGCTGCCATTGATGGCGCTGATTCTTCTTCCTCTTCTTTATATATTGCTTCCAAACCAGGAAGTGAGGGGCAGTTCTATATGGAGTGATCTTTTGTATAAATAGCACAGACTTGAACTACATCCAGTGTGCACTCTTTATGGCTGTGTTTCTTTCTGCATTTGGGGCAGAATATTGCCAGGTTTTTCTCTGCTTCTACTTGTTTCTCTTTCACTTGCATAATATCGAACGGTGTTGTCAGAGTCCCCAATATATCAGTTTTGAAATTTTCCAGTAAATTTCTGATTTCTGCACGGGTTACTCCTTCATCAGAGATCTTGTTGTCCCTTGTGAACCTGTCACATTTTGCTAGTTTTAGCCTTGTGCTGCCTCGTGAACTCCTGATACATAAATCAATAATGTCAACAAAATTTTCTTGATAAATGTCTCCTTTTCCCATAATATTTAGTGTTTCAACCCATTGTTCCTTCATCCCTTTAATTAATGTTGTTTTTAATACATTTTCAGGTAAGGGTAATGATGCATAAGGAGATATCTGAAGATTATATTAAAAACGTTCAACATATTCTTCTAGTGTCTCATTAGGTCTAGCTACCATCTTAAATATTTCATCCTTTAACACTTTAGACCTACAATAATCCTGATATTTCTTCAAGAAAGCACCTTTCATCTAATCCTAGTAGTTTATGACACCTCCACCTAACCCCATAAACCATTGTAAAGCAACCCCTTTTAATGTAGAGGGAAATAATTTTAGCTTTTGGCGATCGGTGGTATAGTCATACCCCCAACGTAGTACATCGAATTTCAAATAAAAATGCGTCTAGATCTTCTTATGTTAGGCCATGGAATATAGGAATATGTTGAAGAGGAATGGCCTTCATAGGTGCAACAACTGCAATATCTACAATGGGATATTATAGTGTGGAGGTTTGGGGGGTTTGTTGATTCTCGGCCATTTGGTAGAATATCTTCTAATATCTTTCTGTGTTTCTAGGAGGGTATTCCTAGGCTGGCTAGAAGGAGTAGGAATGGCCTTAACAATACTTCCTTTGTCTAGGATGATGAGAGTTCCTTGCTGAACTAATGTCTGGGGGGATCTTAGCTCTTCAGGTTCTTCAACTTTGTTTTGGATAATTTTGACAGCACTTCCCTTATCTGGGCTACTTAATGGCTGAACTATTCCAAGAGGAGATCTTTGTTCTTCAGTTTCCCCTGTTTCTCCTCTTCCTTTGCAAATATTACTAAGGTTCCCTTCTTGTAACGATTTTGGGCTAGAATTCTCAATTTCTTGAAAATCTTGCTCCTTTGTTTGGCTGTGCACCTAAGCAAAGGCGAAAAATGGTGATTCTGTGGCCTGAAGGGAACTGGTGGGTTGTCCAGAAGCAACTTTTCTAGGTCCTATTGATGGCTGAGATTCTGCTTTTTTAAGGATTTCGTCTATAAAGGTCGATCGGCCAAGGGTCACCAGCCCCTTAGCTTTATCAGGTTTGGGTAGTGGTTTAAGATTCTTTTCAGGCTTTTTCTGCTTAGTCATGCACACAAATCAAATACTTATTTCTATCCAAAATAACAACAAATATGCAGGAAAACGGGCGGGGGAGCAGGGCTATTACATGCTCCATACGCAGGTTCTTACCTTCTGTTTTTAAAACCCAACTCTCTCCTAGCAGGTACTTACAATACTCTCTTTTCAAAAGAAAAAAATGGCTACACTCTCCCCAGCAATGATGCCAAAATGTTGAGTGATAAAAAGGGCCTTTTTAACCTCTGTTTACCCCACATTAATTATCAATCCATGTACGATTTTTTATCTCAAGAGTGTACTCAGTCTGAGGCAGTCACTTGTTCAAGAGTAATGTTTGCAATATAGTGCTTTACAAAAGTAAATAAATGCTGGAAACAAACTCTAATTGTAATGGCAAGAAACTTAAATTCTTTGTAACTAAATCATTTACTTAAGAAACTACAACAACCATTAGTCAAGGATGCAGTAATGATAACTCTTTCCCCTGTAAACTGATGTAAATGAAAATCAACCAAAGGCAAGATCTCCAATCTGAGAACTAGACAGCAGTATTCAATGTTCGCTACAGTTGTAGATCTTTCTATTCACACCAAAGCAAATACTTGAAATACCAATTCAATTAATAGAAAAGGAACAACAACTAATCTATTGAAGAGATCGAACAACAAAGCTTAATCTATATGAATGAATTAAGTGACAATCTTAACTGAAAGGATTTGAATGACAATCTTTAACTAATAAAGGAATTGAGCAGCAATCTAAGAAAGGAATAGTGAACCTAAGTAAGTCTATGGAAATTGAACAACAATCTTAATCAAGTGTAAACACACAGCAACTATAGAATCAATAATCTTAGTCTAGCATAATGGGCATTAACCACAGTTATAAAGGAACAACAATTGCAATTATAATTGAATGAACAACAATCACAATTGTAAGTAAACTGTAGCTAAATGAATGTAAATACCAGTCGGTAAATGAACATCACTATCAATCTGTAAATGAATGGCAATATCTGAATTAGACAGTGCGATATTATTTCAGAATGAACAACATAAGATTTTCAGTTGCAAATAATAATCTTGCATTCAATTATGAATTCGATATAACCGAGCAAGTCAATGAAATGTTCAGGAATAAAAGATTACCTAATAAAGCAACTTAAGGAAATGCAAAGTAAATAAAACCACACATGAATGTAATTGTAAAATAATGATACAAGAAGCAAGTGATCCACTAGGGCTGGGCCCTTAGCCACCAGGGACGCACTGTTGCGGTTACTCCAGGATCAGATAACGGAACAACAACTGAGTTATATATTAATCATAAAGGAAAAGTTACAGCTATCGCTCTTTAAAGAGAGTCGATGATCAATGTTCAGATTACAACAGTAAACTCTACAAATCAACAATAATTTTCTTCCCCTTGGGCTAGAAGTGATGTCCCTTTTTATAATGGCCAGGTTAAAGTATAAAAAACATAGATAAGTCTTGAACCAGTGATCCCTCAGGATCAAAGGATCCTGAGGGATTCACCATATCTTTGATCTTTAGTTATCATTTTGTCCTCTTGCGCTAATGCCGCAGTTTCTCTTCCTTTTCCTGGTCCATGCGCTATGATCTTGATTTCCTCATCTAGATGCGGTTTCCTGTCAAAGGGACAACAGTTGGTTTTGCTTTGTATTTTCCTCTGGAATAGTGATTTTATATTTTCTTCATTTTCTGCATATAAAAAGACAATAATTAATCACTTTACATCAATCACAAATCTCCTTAATTCTATCACAATCCTTTAACATATTACCATCTTAGAATGTAAAGGATTTATGATTTAAAGGAAAAGATAAAGAAATAGATGGTAAATACATACCTATTCCAATGCTCAACAGATGTGCCCACCATTAATGGTACTTTTACTTGGAATAATAGAATGGGGGGTAGACATCAGGTGGAAAGTCATTTAGATCATTTTTTAGTTTCAAAACAAGTTTTGGATAAAGAAATTTTCATTGAAACAATCATTCTTTCATGTATTGGATCTTATCATTGGCCTCTTAGATTAGAGATTGACCTTAAATAAGCTCCCCAAAACAGGCATTTCCACTTTGAAAGTTAATGACTTCAGGCCATATACTTTTTGGAGAATGCTAAAGGATCATGGGGGGCGGGGTGTTTGTGAAAGGTAAGAAAAAGATGCATACTTTTTAGCTGAAACATAAGGAGTTAAAAGCAAATATTAAAGTGTGGAATAAAAAAGAGTTTGGAAATATTTTTGAGGAGAAACTAAAATTGGAGGGTCAAATGAAAGAATTACAACAACACGTGACTCTTAAAGGGAGAAATTTTAAGTTAGTGTTGGAGGAGGGAATCACATTGAACAAATTAGAGTAGAGAAGACTACAGGAAGAAATACTTTGACAGGAAAAATATCGAGTTCAATGGTTGAAGGAGGGAGAAAGAAATTCTAAAATTTTCCATAAGTCTAATTTGTAGCGTAGACACTCAAATTATATTTTATCAATAATTGGGATAGATGGATTACTGAAGCTTCAACATTTGGAAATACAGAAGAGTATTTGATTTCTTACAAAAAGGATATCATAACAGAGTCTTCTTATAATAGAAAATTAGATTAACAATATTCTAGCATGTTTTCCTAAGCTAACCAGTAAGGAGCCATATGTTTCTTTGATGTGGCTTATCTCTCTTCAATAACTAGAGGTAGTGTTTATGGAAATGTTGTGAAATAAATCGCCTAGTCTAGACATGTTCACTTCATATTTTTTCAAGGCTTGTTGGAATTTTTTAGGATAGGAAATTCATGAGGTGGTAGAGGATCCCAAAAATCTAAATCAATGCGGGGTGGACTCAATGCCGATTTTATTTCTAGGATTCCTAAGGTTGGTAAATCAGAGGATCCCAATGGATTTCATCCCATTACATTATCTAATGTTATCTATAAGGTGATAGATATGGTGATTATCAATCATCTGAAACCTTTATTGAAGGATCTTATATCCCTAGAACATATAGATTTCAAGGAGGGAAGGTAGATTTCTAATGTTATTTTTATAGTTGAGGATATTATCCTCTCACAGAAAAGTTTGAAGAAACAAGGTATCATGACAGAGATATATATGTCTCAGGCCCATGATCATATTAGTTGGGATTACTTGTTATTAGTTCTTGATGCACTTGGTTTTTCTTAGTATTAGATTTCTTGGGTATGTTCTCTTATCTACTAATCCTTTTCCTCAATTTTGATTAATGAGTCTCCCTTTGGCAATTTGAATCCCTCATGTGGGGTACGAAAAGGTGATATTTTATCTCCATTCTCATTAATATTGGTTATGGAAGGACTTCGAATATTTTTCTCAAGCTCCTGTTCTAAAGGAAAGATGAAGGGTCTGTGGCTCTTTGGTGAATATATTCTAGTGACACATCCAAATTGTTTTGATGATGTGTGTCTATTCGACCTTCCAAACCTCCGACAAGTGAAAGAAATATGTACTTTTTTTTCAACTCTTATGGAAGCTTCACGTACCCTCAGTAATAATGAGAAGAATAGTATATTCTTTTTCAATTGTAAGGAGTCACTCCAATGTGATTTAACATGTGCATTAGAGTCTCAAAGAGAAAATTTATTGTCGAAGTATCTAGGGGTACCATTAACATTCAATCCAAAATGAATTTCTTATTCGCATGAACTTCTTTAGAAAATCCCCAATAGGATAAATAATTGGTCATTTCAAACTTTGAATTTGTAGGGTGATTCATTTTAACCAAGTCGGTAGTATAGGCTATGTTAATTTATCAAATGTTGGTTATGGCGATACAAAAAGTTATTTATAGTAATTTTAGGTCATTATGGAGAGATTTCCTATGGAAGTGTTCAAATAAGGTTAAGAGATGGTCTTTGATTTCTTGGGAAACACTAGCTAGGACCAAACTATCTAGGCAGTTAGCTTTACGTGATCCTGAAAAGTTAAGTGTAGATTTTGTATCAAAGATTTTAACAACCCTGGTTAAAATTTCATGTAAATATAAAAATATAAGGCCACAGTCATGGGACACGTATTCCAAGGTGAATGGTAGGAAAAACATTCTAGGGGGGTATGACTTTAGTTTATTATGTCTAAGGAAATTGGCAAATGTGATGGAAAAGGATTTGGAAAGGCATGAGGAATTTATTTGCGTTTTATTGATCAAAAGAAAGGAAATCAGGGCAAAAGGTAGGTGAAAGGTCACATGTTACATGTGAGGAGGAAAATAAAACAAAATAATGGAAAAATGAAGAAAATAGAGGCCTCATTAATAAAAAGGCTTTTGAGGATCAGTGGGCAAGCTTCTGATAGGTTTTGGTGGAGCTCTATTTTATTTTCTCTCTCTCTCTCATACTCTTGGACACTTAGAGTGTTATTGGAGCACTCTTGGAGGAGTGTGGAATATTTTTTAATTGGAGAAAGAAGGAAAATTAAGAGTCATAAAGTGCAAGAGGACATTGAGATCAACAACTACAATGGGTTTTTCTTGAAAGTACCGAGTTCATGTATGTTTTCCTCACTAATTTTGACTTGCATGGCATATGCATGTTGTTTATTGGTCATGATATGTCATTGGCATGGAGTATTTTTCGATTAACAATGGATTTTCTTAACCTTTCCATTTCCTAGATAGCCTTGGTGTTGTGGGTTCGTTTCCTTATTTTTCTGGTTGGTTCTCATGTTTCCTTTAGCTTGGGTTGAGTTACTAGTTCCTAGAAGCCCTAGTTGGATAAATGCTCTGGAAGCCCTGTAACAACTTGGTTTGAGTTACTAGTCCTAGAAGCCTTGGTTGGAAAAAAAATTTGAAAGCCCTTGGTGGGTTGAGTTACTAGTCCTGGAAGCCCTTGTTAGATAAATGATTTGGAAGCTCACAGTAAGTTATGGGTTCAATTACTAGTCATGGAAGCCTTGGTTGGAACAAAGGATCTGGAAGGCTTCGGTAAAGACAAATATGGTGATGGTTTTGTGATGTTCGACCATGAGGTGGAATCCTTGTTTGATAGCTTGATGTGTTTTGGCCTATGGAAGCCTTGGATGGTTTTGATTGATGTGTCTTATGAGATCTGACATTCATTCTTGGAATATGGCACGGGGGTGATTGGATGAAGAGATATCTGGCTCAGCCAATCTACAGTCAGGAAGAAAGTGGTATTCCCATACCAGGTTGGATTTTGCATCGTTAATATGAGGTTATTTATCCTTCTTATCTCATGAGTATTATACTGGTCTATATGTTAGTTCTATGGGTAATGTATCATCACTATTTTTGTTGCTATTATGCTGGTTATGAGCATGTATTATGACAATGATAATGTATGGCTCTCCTCATGTTCTGGTTTGTAAATTAATGAGAAATGTATCTATGATCTAATAGATGATAATGCAACTAATGATATAAGTGAACCATTATTCTTAGTGATTCTCAAAAAATTATGAGACCCCTATGCTTAGGTCTATTATTAAAACATGTAGATTATATATTTGTGAGATGTTTGACTCATTTCATGGCTAGTAGGGGTCCATTCAAGACCTTGTTTAAGTAATTATATGTGTATTTTCATTCTATTGTTATTTTTCAGTTTTGAAAGTGCCATTGAGTTCTTGGCAGTGACCTCGCCTTTGGGCCTGAAAAGGTGGCTGAAATCCTTAAGACGCAGGCACAACACTAGGAATAAAAGTCCATGGACACATGCATACCCATGTTGTTGGAGCATCCAGAGCCTCTTGGAAGCATGAATACCCATATCAAGGGAGCGTCCATGGGTTTAATGGTCTAAAAACTCAGTTGGTCTTAGGGGCTCATTACCTAAGTGGTTTGGATGGCTCCTAGTAGTTTTGTTGCTGACGTGGAAGGTATGTATGGTGTGTTTCCGTTGGTTCCAGTTCCTTAATTAAAGCATAGGGACAAATCATATCATAGTAACTTATCTTCACATATTTAGCCAGGTTGGTCAGTTACTTGGGTAGATGTGGGAGGCAGGTGTTACAAATTTATGGTGGAGGTGGGTGATAGGAGGTAATGAATTATGGAAGAGAATCTAGTTGAGGAAATATGCTCCTCTTATGTCTTAAGAGGAAAGACATAGATATGATTCCACTATTATAGGTTCAAGTTTATGGATGTGGGTGTAGGAAGATATGGGAGTGGTGAGGAAGTATTTCTATTGGTAAATAAATAAGGGAGACTCATTTTTTATTTGGGAAGAACCTTGACAATAGTTACCATGTCTAAATGAGAATGTAAACCTTCATAATTTGAAATAATTCACAACTAATTTGGGAGTGAAGCAAGTTAGCAGTTTTTGGAATCCAAAGATGGATTTTACAAGATGGAGAAGTGTTGTGGGGAAAAGTATCCAACACGGAATGACCCTATCCCACTCTAAGGGTGATAGTTCCTTAGCAACAGCTGAAGCAAAGCTATCTAAAGTTACTTCTTTATGACATGCAAGAGATGAAAGGAAGAGATCCACTTACCGATGTCTTGCGCAAATGGTCGATCCAATCTCCTCTATTTTCCGCTTGCTCCCAGCTCCAAGTCTTCTCACGGGCCCAGCTACACGAGATCCTGCGAACAAGACAAGAAAAGGAAACTACAAGAAGCATGCATTCATAATTGATTCAAGGATTAGCATAAATCAAATACGCAAGTAAGACAATACACCATTGAAACACATGCAAATAGAAGAACCTCAAATGCTTTATTAATATAAGGAAGTAAGGTTCAGGCGGTGATACAACCGTAAGAGATCCAATCCAGCATCACCTTCCCAACGGAAAGAAATCTCCTCTTCACCTCCCTCAAGCAATCACCCAATACTCACAACTGTAAACCAACAACAATTCTTTGCACTAAATTCCGACCTCCAGATCCCATGGGATGAGATCCTTATATAGAGTTTTGGAGTGAAGATAAGTCAGCTTGATGTGTGACTTGTTGTCCTCTTCAACTCCAGTTGTTCTTCAGTCCTTGAGTCCACTCGGAGTTTCTACCTTCCACTTGGAGTTTTAGAAGCTCTTAACTCATCATTAGGCGAATCTTCTGATCCAAGTGTCATTTTGGAAGCTTCCTAGGCACTGGCACATTGAGAAAAGATTCCTCCACATGTCAAAGTACGCCCAGCGCAGGTAGCCTTTGTTGCACTTGCTATGTAGCGCAGGTACACCATAGAGCTTTTGACATTCAGCGCAGATGCTTAGTGGAGCAGCTGCTTTGATCCAAAATTGACCTGTTTTTGAGTGTTTTTCAGTGGAGAACTGATCTGAAGTGCTGTGGTTTGCTGACCTTGTTCCTCTAGGGGTAGGAACAACATGTTTAGGGACTTTGGATCCCTTAGATTATTGACATTTCATGCTCTATGCTGTAAGGCACAAAAATGTCTATAACAGTTGCCCCCTAAAGCATGAGGTCGTTTATCAGGTAAAATGCGTTATTAGGAGGATCCGAAGTTCATTCAATCGTCGGGAGGTGACCTGTAACAAAATACAATACAATACATTATCTTTTCATACTTTCTTTTCATGATCTAGCTGATGCGGGCATTTCCCATGCTCAGCTTTATAAATACATTTGCTGTACATAGACAGACGATCGTCTGATAATAGACTGATAATTCTCTGCTTTTAATTATCATCCTTGTAGTAGGATGATCATCTGCTGCACATGTCTATGTTTTTTATCTCCTGAATATATATCGCAGCCCGGATGGATGAAACTAGATCCGGGGTCTTCAAACTTGTCCGATCTTCACTCTAGTACAAGTCGATCCATGTGAGAATTTCTTGAAGTCGAACATGGAAAGACATCGCTTGATTACCAGTCAATAATGTAAACTGTTAACAAGCACGAGAGGAATCACCGATAATGATGATGACCCTCAAGGTACTGCAGCACAATTCACGTGGCGTGAATATAGGATCTGACGTCGAACACCACGCAAAGTCTCCCGGTCGAAGGTCATTAATGTATACCTATCGCCAGAAGTGAGAAACTTGCCATTGAGGCATGCAAGCTTCAAAGTACTGAGGGGGTGTTCCTAGATCAACTTCTTGGATAGTGAGCTGATGTCGACAAGAAGTGATCCGTCAAAGGAGGGCCTTAATGAATCCCACATCAGTGACACGGAACGGAGCTAGTGATGATGGTGAAAACGATCTGTGAAATATGATTCAGGGTGGCGGTCATGGAAGGATGAAAGATGATGTATGGTAGTGGATGGGACCCGGTTGACACTTTCTGAATGACATCTCTTGAACATATAACGACACTGATGTGATGGATCGGTAGCATTACCCCATGTATGGATGGTATGGCGAGACCATGGTGAAGGGACCGGTGAATGATAATAACCCAACTCGATATTTACGGAGGCAAAAGTGTCATGTTCAAGGGCGACTTGCTACCATTAAGCTTTGAGGTTCTTCCCAATTTTTCCCCAGTCATTTCTGACCAGTACCTCTTTATTTTTGTCAAGCTTGAGGAGGATAACATATGCTTGTTCTATAACCTGCCCTTCGGGCAAGCCCATCGCTATGTTTTAACGAGCTTAACGATAGGGAAACTCGTTCTCGTCTAAAGACAAGTTTGTCGCTATCTAATATTTTTAACGAGCCCAGCGACAAAGACAACTCGGTCCTTTTCATCTTTAGAGAGTCTGAAAAGGGTACATAAAGTGGACTCCAGGGGTCCTTTTTCGTCATCTAATCCCTTAAGTCCGAAAAAGTATAAAACAATACAGAAGGGATGAATGTTCGATATCTTTATCGAGCCGAACTAGACAAGTGCTCGATCTTTTTGTGCAATAATCCCTCAGGTCCAAAAAGATTAAAATCTAGAGGAGGGATAGCTCTTCCTGTCCTTTTAACGAGCTGGAAGGCCAAAACTCGGCAAACTTTTCATATTTTACGAGTCAGTGAAAAGAGCTCAAAGAAGACTCGTATTTTGAGGAACGAGTGATAAACAGGGATAGCAGCAGATTACAGGTACAGGTTGGAATTTTCCAATCACGGCAGTGTCACAAGGATGGCTAGGTGAAGTCACTCTTCGCAGCTGTTCCTCAAAATAGGTAAACAATCAAGTGGATGTGAATGATCGGCCAAATGAAAAGTGGAGGTGACGGTGCACAAACACGACCAAGGCTTTTATGGCTGATGAATTTACGGTCTCAAATGGTTATTTACCGGTTCATTTTTTCTTGATGAGCTTGAACTCTGGGGGAAGCTTGCTCACATGTGCATTTATTTTTTAATGAGCATGAACTCTTGCTAAAACTGCTCGGTTTTGCGTTTATTTTTTAACGAGCATGAACTTTGCCAAAACTGCTCGTTTTTGCGTTTATTTTTTAACGAGCATGAACGTTGCCAAAACTGCTCGTTTATTTTGCATGCCCCCAGCATCATAATAACGCATGTCAAAGGAGGGTGCCCCCCCAAGCTTCATTGCATTCAACTTGGTGGTTGGAATGAAGGTTTACCTTTGAATTTTGAAAAGGGGATTTGTTTCATTTTTTAATGAGGTTGACACGGTAAAAGAACTATCCTCATGACTCCTTGTTTCATTTTTTAACGAGGTTGACACGAGATAAGAACCGTCCTTGGGGCCCACTGTATTTACAGTATTTCCATTAGGGCGATGATCCATGCTGACAAAATGTTTAGGAATCTTCCGAATCCATTAGATATAGAAGATTTCATATTGTAGGTTTCCAGTGTGGCCACTTCCGCCAGATTACTTGCAGGTGGTAGGGCAAAAGTACCCATTAAGGCAGGGTCTTTTAGGAGACCTACTCCAATATTTTGAAGCGAATGATCGCTTTCATGGATCATTGGGCTGCTTCCCGTAACTTGTGAACTGTTGGGGAGAAATGTTTGTTGGTCGACGATTGTAATTTTTCCTTGAAAAGGAAATACAATCCTCCTGAAGTAGGTCGACACAACTGCAGCCATGGCATATATCCAAGGCCTTCCCAGTAGGATGTTGTAATCGAGGTTTCCGTCGATTACTTCCACATCAACTTCTACTGTTTTGCCCCCCAGTTCAACTTGCAAGTTACTTAAAATCCCGTATGGAGTGTATGATCGTCCATCAAATGCTTTTAATGTCGTTGACGATTTTGACAAGGGTGGTGAGCCTAAACTTTTCCAGCAACTCATCGACATAAGGCATGTAGATGCCCCCTCATTAATAATTTTTCGATGAACAGTTTTGTTGAGGGCTTTCACTTGAATAAGGAAAGCTAGTTGAGCTGGTAACTGAGGGTCATATCCTTTATGATCAAAGGCCACAAGATTGGAATCCATTGGGCCAATCCCACTTATCGCTGCTAGTAAAGCTTGCTCTTGGGAGGGGCAATTTTGCGGTACCTCAAGTGTCGACATAGCGGACGGCGATTGGGCCAGGTCCTCTATTATATTATAATTCTGTGCTATTTTTGCACGAGGATTAAATGTCGATTTGTGTACTACTCCCTTTGGCGACTTTATCATTGGTTCAGGAATGATGGGTGGCACGACTTTGGTCAAAGTTGTTGTTGAACTACTAGGTTGTTTATTTGCCTTGTTGTTCAACTGCTTTGGATTCCTGTAATCTTTATTCCTTGTCAAAGCATTATTCTGTTGCTTTGAGGTGGACAACATAAGCACTTGGGATCGGGAAGCATTTTGATTAGCAACTAGATTTTGTCTTGGATTAGGAAACGGATCAGTCAATACTGCTGGGGTTTTTGAACTCTTGAAGAGTTTCTTAACTTCAGCTATATGTGGACAATCTTTCGTCCAATGATCCTCATCGCATATATGACACCCTGTCGGGGGTTTCCCTTTCCTTTTCTTTTTCTTCTTGCCCCCTGGTTGCTTCAGTTGTTTGCTCTTGTCGGTCGACATGGCATTGACTTCTGAGGCAAGAAGTTTCTCATTTGCATTTTGACTAGAGATTATGCGTTTGCCAGTCACGCCATTACTGGCGTGAGAGTCAGTATTCGATTTAGGAGGGGGAGGAATTGAAAATTCAGGTCTAGGGGCGTCAGGTATTTTGTCGTAGAGCGTGCCAGACTGAGTATATACTAAGTCTAAATATTGAGCACGAGCAATGACCTGCTCCTCTGTTACGACTCCCCCCTTGGCCACATCTTCCGTTATAGCCGGAAGTAACGACTTTATAAACCATTCAGCTAATAGCTGATCAGGAACGTATGTTTTCACCATCCTACGACGACGACGCCACTCATGTATATGATCAGATATGTGAGTAGCTGTCGTCTGTTTGAAGTTGGTCAGTATTTCGGTTCCTGTTTCATACCTGATTGGTAATTGAAAATGGGTTAAGAAAGTCATGGCTAAGGAGCTGAAATTGTCGAAAGAGGCTCTTGGCAATTCAATGTACCATTTAGCCGTTGGACCTGTCAATGTCCTCTGGAAGAGGCGAAGCCTTATCGAATCATCGTTTAGAGTGTTCGATGAACACCACAGATGAAAAGTCATGACGTGATTCGACGGGTCTTCACCCGGATTTCCATTGAATTTAGGAATGTCCGACGGAAGTTTATGCGGAATCGCTGGCCACCAAGGGGCATAAGCAATTGGATCATTCGTCAGCCGGTTTAGATCTGGTAATTCTAGAGTTGCTACAAAAGGCAACTGTTGGTTCAGATTAGGCGAAGCATACCCGGGATAAGATGGTATCGTCTGAGCAATGGGTCTTTGCAGACCAGCATAATGCGGACAACTTTGACAAGGTTGATGGGCAAAACCATTATAGCATGGTTGCCCATTACTTACAAAGACTTGTTGCTCAGGTCCTTGATATGATTGCTGGAATGGAGGTTGTTGAGATTGAAATAGCTCTGGTTGTTGGACCATTTGTTGTTGACCAATAATGGATGATTGACCAAGATTAAGAGTCACAGTACTTGTTTGAGCCTGAGTCGCTCCAGATAAGGAGGCACTACCCTGAGATTGTGATTGAGCCGCTGAGACAAGAGGTTGTTGTATTACAACAAGTAGCGCTTGTACTTGCGATGCATTCGCCATAGCAGGTGTGGTGGTAATATTCGACGCAGGGTGTACTGGTTGCATTGAATATACAACTCCTGGTTGTTGGGGCAGTATTGGTACCCAACCGCTGGATGTAATTCCAGTTTGACCTGAACCTTGTTGTAAACTCCCATATGGTTGTTCTCCGGGAGGGAACAATGAAAGAGCATACTGCCCTGCATATGGTGGAAATCCAGTACTTAAAGGGTAAATTGGCCTTTGAAGACACATTGGATCAGTTTGTTGAGTTTCAACATAAGAAGTACCAGATGATAATCCGGATGAAGAAATAGGAACTAACCATATTGTCGCCCCCGATTGGACTCCGGCTTGTTGTTGACAATTTTCCGGGACAGATGGTATACCAGCGAACATCGTTGGAGTAGCAGCAGGAGGTTCTGCTGCTACTGTGTCAGACGACACAGTCCTAGATGTCGACGGTTGTTCAGACATATCTAGTCTATCCAAAAGATTTCTTAGCGATTCTACAAGAACTTACAATGCCAAAAGACTAACTTCGAAGATCAACACAGGAATAGGAGGTGATTATGTTCCGTTTAAAATGAATTTTATTATGACGACGCTTTTAGACACAACTTGCTTTTTCACTTTTTAAGAGTCGAGAAAAAGCTAAAGATGACTCTAGTCTCCTTCGATGTATTAACGAGCCCGAAGTGACAAATGCTCAGATGGACTTTTTCAGTTATAGAGTTTGAAAAAGGCCAAAAGAAACTACTCTGGAGTTCTAGGCAGAGGGTGTGCCAAACCTTTCGCGAAACCACAGAATACGTTTTACGGTACGAGTGGTCGATCTTCGTGAATGCTGTGTTCACTGCATCGCGATCAGTAGGGCGGCCGACACGGCTTCCTATGGATAAAGGCTTTGTTCCTGTAGGGGTCTCCCAATATACGCGACGGTACACGGGAGCACAAGTCCGTATTAGTGCTATCGTCCCTCAGGAGGAATCACCCACCTTCGTAGAGATCGACAATCACTATGTTTAACGACGCCGGAACACGTCTCTACCTAGACCTCTACTATGTTTCATTATGTTTCAAAGCGTTGTTATGTAAATTCAGTTCATTTTAGGTTGATCTTGCTTAGCAGTTTGCCTTTATGGATCACCACGTGATGTATGATACAACTCCTAAATGCAGTCTAAGAATGATAAGCAAGCTTTTTCAATTCTTTCAACTTATGAAAATCTTAACTACTGAGGGAAAAGAAAGACATCATCTTTTCAAACAGATCATAGAGCACACACTGATGCACTTTCCTAAATCGACATGCAAACTGTCAAAATGCACATGCACAATGCAAGTATTTCTTTTCTTCTTCCTTAATGTTGATGTATTACAAAAAGAAAGCTGTTGTATAATTTCGAATTCAACTTCAAGCGAAAGGAAACAAGTTTTTGTCCAATAATCAAAAGAACACCTTAAGATTCACTCGTTTCGAACATGAGAAATACTGAAATCCGAACCATATAACGAAAGCAAATGCTCAAGCAGCTATGAACAGCAATAAACTAGCTCTTAGAATCACAATGACACTTTCTCACAGGTCTAGATCCAAGAGGTCACAGGAAGACTAGTTCACTTTCGCTATGGGAAACTGTGAATGAAAGCAAGAAATACAATAAGAACAATCACGGTTTCTTCATACAACTGAGGCGGAATGAAGGCAAAGAAAGGTAGTTTCAGCTGGGTATACAGGTTGACAACAGGCTGCAAAAACAATATTGAAAACTGGGCAACAGACAGGAGGGAACCCCAGTTGCACAAGGCAAAACTGGATCAGCGCAGGTGTTGCACTATCAATCTGACATGCAGCGCAGGTAGCCCCTTCGGGACCTGCGTTGCAGCGCAGGTAGCCTTTGCTGCAGTTGCACTGAAGAGACAACTCTCGTCTCTCTCAGATTTTGGGTCACAGTTTGCTCAAAAATCAATGGTTTTTGGCCAAATCAGAGGCTATCAGCCAAGTATACACTAGAGGATGATTAAGGAAGATGAACACTATCACAAAGAGCTAAAAAGAGTCCTTGTGGATCATCTCTTCAAATCATAAACATGCCCAGCACTGGGCTAGAGTAGCTGCCCTCTACTTTGCATTCGAAGGATTCGGATGCAGTTCGATTCAGTACTCCCTTTGTTTAAGAAATGAATAGCAAGAAACACAAGCTACCAACAAGACACGATCCCCAGTGGAGTCGCCAGTCTGTTGTGGGGAAAAGTATCCAACATGGAATGACCCTATCCCACTCTAAGGGTGATAGTTCCTTAGCAACAGCTGAAGCAAAGCTATCTAAAGTTACTTCTTTATGACATGCAAGAGATGAAAGGAAGAGATCCACTTACTGATGTCTTGCGCAAATGGTCGATCCAATCTCCTCTATTTGCCGCTTGCTCCCAGCTCCAAGTCTTCTCACGGGCCCAGCTACACGAGATCCTGCGAACAAGACAAGAAAAGGAAACTACAAGAAGCATGCATTCATAATTGATTCAAGGATTAGCATAAATCAAATACGCAAGTAAGACAATACACCATTGAAACACATGCGAATAGAAGAACCTCAAATGCTTTATTAATATAAGGAAGTAAGGTTCAGGCGGTGATACAACCGTAAGAGATCCAATCCAGCATCACCTTCCCGACGGAAAGAAATCTCCTCTTCACCTCCCTCAAGCAATCACCCAATACTCACAACTGTAAACCAACAGCAATTCTTTGCACTAAATTCCGGCCTCCAGATCCCATGGGATGAGATCCTTATATAGAGTTTTGGAGTGAAGATAAGTCAGCTTGATGTGTGACTTGTTGTCCTCTTCAACTCCAGTTGTTCTTCAGTCCTTGAGTCCACTCGGAGTTTCTACCTTCCACTTGGAGTTTTAGAAGCTCTTAACTCATCATTAGGCGAATCTTCTGATCCAAGTGTCATTTTGGAAGCTTCCTGGGCACTGGCACATTGAGAAAAGATTCCTCCACATGTCAAAGTACGCCCAGCGCAGGTAGCCTTTGTTGCACTTGCTATGCAGCGCAGGTACACCATAGAGCTTTTGACATTCAGTGCAGATGCTTAGTGGAGCAGCTGCTTTGATCCAAAATTGACCTGTTTTTGAGTGTTTTTCAGTGGAGAACTGATCTGAAGTGCTGTGGTTTGCTGACCTTGTTCCTCTAGGGGTAGGAACAACATGTTTAGGGACTTTGGATCCCTTAGATTATTGACATTTCATGCTCTATGCTGTAAGGCACAAAAATGCCTATAACAAGAAGGTGGAAAGTTAATGAGGACTAGCCTTGATCTTCATATTAATTTCCTTGGGAATTATTTTAATAGGAATTATGAGGAGAGAGAATTTATTTCTCTTAAAGTAGATACATATTAAGATGGGTTATGTGCACAATAGGTTTTTTTACTATGAAATAATATTACACATTTATTATAGGTCATTTGGTTATGGAAAGTAATGTTATCTTGAGCAGGATCTAGTATGGATTCCATTGGTCGAAAATTACCCTTTTTCTCTGGTTGGTTGGAAGGCATAAGCTTCTTACCTAGGATCATATAAGAAAGAAAGGTTACGAAGGATCATCTATTTTCTTTATATGTTTTTTGGATGAAGATAATATTAGTCACCTCTTTATTTCTTGTGTATTTCCAGGTAAGGTATGATTTATCCTTTATTTTATATTTGGAAAAGAAATTCATAGCCAAGATAGCTTAGTCACTTTTTTGGATCAATAAAATTATTTGATGTTCAAGAACCCTATAGTTAGTAGGGCCTATATTTTAGTGAAAGGCTTTATCCTCTAGAATCTATAGAGGGAAAGGAATAATTTAATTTTTGAAGAAAATATAATAAAAATTAAAGTGATTAGATATGTAAATATTCAAAATATAAAAGAAACCGTAGTTTTTTCTTCATGGTCAAGTGAAGATTGGAAGGCTAATGGTGTAGAGGAAGAGATTTCATGGAAATAAAACCTGGATTAGTAAATGAGCACTTTTAAGGAAAAACCTCTCTTAGATTCAACTGTCTCTTCAAAATATGATTTCACTCCTCCTCCAAGAAGAAGTAATAAATTAATGTTTTATTGAGCATCTAAACGTAACCTTGCAATATTTGGTTTTGGAGCGATATTCCATGATTATAACTCATTTACATTGAGAGTCTTTTCTTATAGTTCTGGGGTGGCTAGTAACAATATGGTAGAAACCATGGCATTGCAAAAGGGTATGAAAATTTCTATTAGAGAGGGGTCTCAATTGTTGTGGATCAATGGCGATTCATAGATACCAATCTAGTGTGTTCAAAAAAAATTGAATGAAAATCCTATGAGGATGATAGTGAAGAGTTTGAGGTTGGAGGGGATCGTGCAAAGTATTAATGGCTTAGTTGGAAACCTAGAATATGTAATTCTTAAGCACACTAGGAGAGTGGGAAATAAGGTAGTATATTTTTTGGCAAATATGGGTTGTCATATTAGATATATGGGTTTGGATGAGACATGGCCTATTACTCGATGGGAGGATGAATTTGAGTCTATCCAGTGATTTTTGGAGGTAGATAAACTGGACCCCAATGGGGTGTTAATATGATCACCATAGATACATCAATGAGGGAGCTAGAAACACACATAGCTTCTCCTTAGGATGGTGTGGTTGGTAGTAATTCATGCCTACACAGTAGTGTGTGTATTTCATGGTAGTTTTAAATCACCAGTTTATGGTGATGGATGGATGGGGGTACAAGCACACTGCGAGAGGAGGTGATGATAGATCCTTTGCCTCCATTCTTTGCTTCTTCTTGTTGGAAATTCACATTTGTTCATGTGTTTTGTGGCTCATTTATATTCTAGTATTCTCCTAGCTTCGTTTCATATTATTAAGTTACAATTTCACTGTCACAAGTTTTCACTTTTATCTGTTCTTCTTAGGGTGTAATTTTGGCTCACTTGTTCTATGAATTTTAGTGTTTGTGCCTTTGGGGAGAATTTATCAGTTTTTTTTTATAAGAGATCTTTTGGAGGAAAAATCTCAATTGTTGTGGGTAAATGATATAAGTTGGACAAGGTGCAATTAGTATTTTGAATTGTTTGTATTGGAGTTTGTAACTTATGGTTTTAATTTAGTGGCTCAATTACAATTGGTTCAAAGTGTCTAGATTTCCTTGTTTATTGGCACATCTCAGAGATATAGGCCTCATTATAATTTATTTTTATCAATTATGGATTAGAAAGAGATTCAAAGTTTTTTCTAGGTTGGAAGTCGATAGATCATGATTTGAATTCACTAGGTGAATTGCAGTTGGGTCAAGGTGAGTGATTTTTCTTATTTATTGGGACGTTTCAAGGGTCTGGGCCTAGTATGGGGTGTAAAGAGATTCCAAAGTTTCTGTTGGGTTGGGACATGCATTTGTATTATGGTGAAATTGATAATATTCAAGGTTTTGGTCTAATTCTTTTTTCATTTGGTAATGACTTAATGTTAGGATATTCCGACACAAGAAATAATTAAGTATAACTCTGTGTAGTGTATAGTTAGATAAATCTTGTTTCTTTAGTATATACTTTTTGTAGCTTACAATGTGTTGGTCATGATATGTTCTAGAGATGAAGTGATCCAACAGTTCATTCTCTCCTTGGTATTATCAACACTTGATTTGTGGCTTAACACCAAATTGGTCCATGATCTCTATTGAAAGAGCATGAAGGGTCATTTGTTAGGTGACTGTTCATGAGAGAAGCTTATGTAAATTTTCTTTCTTTTACATTAATAAATTTCCTGAAGTGGTCGTGTTGGCTTAGGCTGTGGACTGTTTCCCTCTTTGATGGTTTTAACCATGTCAAGAATACTGGTGTACTGATATGTGATATGTTTGTGAGAAGTGTCCTTTGGTGTTCTATCTAAGGAAATTACCCTATAAATGCTTACAGTCTTCCATGTGAAAGTGGCATAGAAGGCCACAAGCATACTTGGAATGGGAAAGAAAAATACCTTGTTTGGATTGCAAGACTAGAAGACCTAGAAAATAATGCAAGTGTCCTAAGTCTGAAATTTCAAACTGCTTTTTAAGGCTTGACTTCACATGGTTTATAAGGTTGGGATGACTACCAGTAGGGATAAGATCATCAACATAAAGAATAAGAATGACAAGAGACTTACCCACTTTCTTGGTGCATACAGTATTGTCAAAAGGACACATAGAAAATCCAATATATAAAAGAAATCTATCCATTTTTTCATACCAAGCTCGAGGGGCTTGCTTGAGACCATAAAGTGATTTCTTAAGCGAACATACAAGGCAGGAGTCTGGTTGTATAAATCCAAGAGGTTGTTCCATATGTATTTCTTCATAGAAGTCCCCATTCAAGAAGGTGGATTTAACATCCATCTAATGGACTTCCCATTTGAAAGAGGAAGCAAGGGAAAGAACAAGGCAGATAGAGTTGATTTTGGCAACAGGGAAGAAGGTTTCAGTATAGTCAATGCCTTCAACTTGTGAAAAACCATTAGCAACAAGACAAACTTTATGTTTATCAACTTTTGCATCTGGTCCAAACTTGGTTTTGTAAACCCATTTGCATCTAACAATTTTTCATCCCTTTGGAAGAGGAACAAGGTCCCATGTATCACTTTCCAATAATGAAAAAAATTCTTCATTCATAGTTTCATCCTAATTTAGATGAGTTGAAGCTTCTACAAAGGTTTTAGAATCATAATTCACTGAATCTTGAGCCAGTAAAGAAGAGGCTCTATCGAACTAATAATGTGTATGACATTGATCTATAAGATCACTTATAAGAGCACCTGACATTCTGAGTAGCGCAGACACATTTTGGAAGCTGAGGAGCTGAAGCAGGATCCTGAGAAGGTGGGGAGGGATTTCCATCCTCGCTGTCATCATCTAAAGAAGGAATATTTTTTGAAGTAGAAGGGATAGAGAGAGGTGGCATGCCTGCTGAACTAGGCTCGTAGGCCAATATATTTTCAGAAAACTTTACATCTCTTCTAATGATAACATTTTTGGATTTAGGTTGAAGAAGTCTATTTCCTTTGAGATATTTAGAATATCTAACAAAAATACATACATTTTTCACTTAGGTTCTAATGCTTTATGTTTCTCATCTGGAATATGGGCCCATGTTTCACTTCTGAAAACATGAAAGTGACTTACATCTGGTTTAATTGAGCTCCATGCTTCTTCTGGAGTGATATTCTTTAAAACCTTAGTAGGAGTGCAATTTACTATGTAATTTTCATAGTTAATTGCTTTTGCCCAAAAATTAAGACTAAGTCCATTAGATTGAAGCATACAATTAGCCATTTCCTTTAAGGTGTGATTCTTCCATTCAGCTACACCATTTTTCTCTGGAGTATATGGAACATTATGCTGCAATTAAATTCTATGCTCAGTGTAAAATAGAAAAAAATTAAGGAACCACCCTAAATTTATATGTATAATCAATGGGCTAATCCCCATGATACATAGGAAAAATGAGAGGCGATTTTATCAATAATATAATATGTATATATAATTTTTTTGGCAAATCTTTCACCAGATTATATTATCTTGTACAAAGATGGAGAATCTTTCACTGAACTATAAAATCTTGTAAGATCTTGGCAAATATTTTACTGAATAATAAAACAATGTGAAGTCTTGGCGAATGCTTTTCTAAAGTATGAAACCATATATGATAATAAGAAAACATATTCATTAAACTGTAATATACTTGCATACATGTTTGGAAAAAAGAAACATAATTTTCTCTTCCTACAAACAATGTTCCAAGTTTCAGTGGCCATGTTTGTCAAGGTTCTTACAATACACTCTTTCATATCCTTCTATTAGTTTTGATAATATTCCACAACAAAGTTCTTGTAGGTGTTGATATTGACAACGAGTTCTGTCAAGGTAGGAGAGATTAATCTTTTCTCTACAACTTTTTTCAAGCTACCACTTTTTTCAAGTTATCAAATTTCTTTCTTATTCCATAGACTCCAACTGTGAGATAAAAAAAACACATCAAGTTTGTTTACCCCAACACGCCAACAAGTAGCAAGCCCCAACTATATTATATAAGAAAGTATTAGGTATCCCAAAGGCTTGAAGGGGATCTAATTGAAAGAAGTGACCATTGTGAGAATCCTTCCAATCAATATATGAATATATAAATGTAGATTTATTATTATTTTAATTGGAAATCTTCAATTAAATAATAAAATTTAATTACGTCTCTCCCAATCTAAATTGCTTATTAGCATAATTCACTACCCTCATAGGTCTCGCATTTTTTAACAGCGTTGTAACATGTAGATTAATTTCCTTTTTGGTGAACAATCTCCACCTTTTAGGAAAATATGGTGTAGTGGCTCCAACCCCTATAGATCATTAGGACAAACTAAGAATAGCACAAAAGATGAAAGGTTGTACAAACTAGCTTATTTTTCAAATAACTAATCCAACATTAGTACCTAAACTTTTTCATGGATATATCATATTGAGAATGTTTGAAAAATGGTGAGAAATCTTGTGCGAGGGTGATGCAGAAAGAGTGATAAGGTTTCATTGTTTTGAATTTTTTTTGTTAAATCAGAAAAATTTAAAAACCAATATTAATGGAGATATTGGTATTTCTAACTAAATTTTGTGAAGTGACTAAATGTAGCTTTAACCATTCACCCTAAGATGTTTTTACAATACAATTTCCTAAGTCTATTTAATATCTTCATTATCATAAAAACCAACCTATATCCATATTAACTCCACATCTACCACTTTTAGGGGGATGAAACCTATTTATCCCTCTGAGCACTTGATAGACCCAGAATTAAGATGGATCTAAGATGATAGAATTTCCCTTTTAAATAGTCTATGCTCACATGAATACCATGGTATTACCATGGGTTATCATAAACCTGGAGCTTAAAAATTACTATTAGTAATTTATAAAAATTAATAATTGATCTTTATTTTATTTTTTATTTTAACCAAGTTAAAATGTTTAACATACATTAAATTAAAACATCCACTTTTACTCTTGATCCACCAAGTCCGGAGAGGGATCAAATATTTTTTCACTCTATGCTAGTTTGCATATCATGATATTGGATCCCTCTCGGGGCTTAGTAGATCCAGAGTAAAGATCGATCTATGTTGGTTTAATTCCCCCATTTAAATAGGCTACATTCCACGTGAATACCATGGGTCAATACCATGTGCCATTTTTATTTTTATTAATACTAATATTAGGGCTAATAATGTTTTTTTGCATGGTATTAATAATAATCTAGCCCATGGTATTTGGCCCATAGTATTTTGCCCATAGGTTTCACCTAAATATAACACATTTTTTGAGTGTTCGTAAATATAGGGTGAATTATGGAGTAAATATAAAAAAATGTTTTATTTGTTTACCATACTTCTTGTTTATTTATATTTTTATTAATTTACCATACCTCTTTTACAAATATGGTATTTGGCCCATAGGATTCACTTAAATAAAACCTCTTTTTTTGAGCCTTCATAAATAGAAAGAGGGTTATGGACTAAATATAAAAAGAGGTTTTATTTATTTACCATACATCTAGTTTATTTATATTTTTATTTATTTACCATACCTTTTGAGTAAGTATAAAAAGAGGTTTTATTTATTTACCATACCTCCACTTTATTTATATTTTTATCTGTTGACACCCTTGCATGTATATAAGGTGATTTATGGAGTAAATATAAAAAATGTTTTATTTATTTACCATATCTCTCATTTATTTATATTTTTATTAATTTACCATACCTATTTTATAAATATGGTATTTGGCCCATAGGATTCACTTAAATTAAACCTATTCTTGAAAATTAGGGTGAATGGAAGGTTGTAACTCCTAATTTCAAGGGCTAAATTTACCATTTTTACCCTCTCCCTTAAAATAAGGTGGGCTATTTGAGGCGATTTGTAAAAATGTACTATGATACAAAATAGTCACCCACTAAAAATTTAAAACCCCTTAATTTTGCCTAAGGGCGAAAATTCACCCCTAAAATTTTCCATGGTGTAAAATTTAATGAATTTGTTGTTAACATATTCTTAGCCATTATCAGATGTTAGCTTAATAATTTGGTGTCCAATTTTTTTCTCAACAAAGGCATTAAAGGCCAAGAACATGTTAAACACTTCACTCTTGAGTTTTAAGAAGTATGCCCAAGTGTGTCTGGACCTATTACATGGGTTTGTAAGAAAAAAACTACCATTTTTCTTTCTTCAGCAGAAGCAAAGTATCATGGTGTCATTGAAGCTAGTAAGGAAGCCTTGTGGCTTCGTCAGATCCTGTTAGAGTTTAGTTTTCAGTAGCAGTATCTGACTACACTTTCGTCTGATAATCAAAGTGTCAGTCGACTATGCAAATATCTAGTCCAACATCAACACACCAAACACATTGAAATACACATGCACTTCATCAGAAAGCTCATTCATGGCCATGTTCTTGAAGTGCACTATTGTTCAACCGATGATCAAGTTGTAGACATATTTAAAAAGGCTCTCACAGAGGCAAAGTTAACTAAACTTTGATTTATGGTTGGATTTCAGGAAGTTGTCACTAAGGGGGAATAGGCTCTAATGCCTTCGTCCTTCTCCTGTTATGTCATCTTTATACATCCTTCAATCCTATCCCATTTTTTTATTAAGGGGGGTTGTTAGAATATTCCAACACATAGGAAATAATTAAGTATAACTTGGTCTAGTGTATAGTTAGGTAAAGTGTGTTTCTTTAGTATTTAATTTTTGTAACGTACAATTCGATGGTCACGATATGTTCTATACATGAAGCGATCTGATAGTTCATTCTCTCCTATATATTATCAACACTTGATCCATGGCTTAACACCCGATTGGTACATGATCTCTATTTAAAGAGCATGGAGGGTCATTTGTTAGGTGACTGTTCATGAGAGAAGCTTATGTAAATTTTCTTTCTTTTACATTAATAAATTTCTTGAAGTGGCTGTGTGGACTATTTCCCTCTTTGAGGGTTTTAACCATGTCATGAATAATAGTGTATTGATCTATGATCTGTTTGTAAGCAGTGTCCTTTGGTGTTCTATCTGTGGAACTTACCTTCTAAATTCCTAGACTTAATTGTATTTAGGTTAGGTATTTAAGGTATCCCTTATCGTCTGTCATCTTGTTTATAAGTATAAGTTACACTAGTCATTGTCGCCAATGTATATTTACAGTGGTGCTCATGCCTCCAAGATAGAGAATGCACATTCAAAGAGGTGGTGGTAAGTAACGTTGAGAAAAAAAGGGTTTCACCCTTTCAACTATGATTCTAAGGTTTTTGTCTTTGAGGATGTTCCTCTAGAGGTGAGGAAGCAATTCCTGGTGCTGGAAATAAGGAAGTAGGGGTTCATCCTTATTACTCAAACTCTGTTGGCTTGTTGGGGCTTGACCTAGGTTCAAAGTTAATTAGCCAAAAAAACCTTGGTACTACTAGCCCTTTTGGCAACAGTCCATGGAGCGCGGATTGAGGTCTAAATCGAAGTAGTATGGGAGGGTGCTAGAACCAGGTTTCCGCACCCTTGAGATGTCTGAGAGGTTCAACTGGTCTCACTGGGTGTCCCTCCGCATAGGTCACTTCGTGCACTTCCCTATTCCTTACGTGCTAATATACTACCTTCGCGCAGCCCTAACCAGGGAATGTGGAGCTTCCGTGCTACTAGAGCCACACTTTGTGCTATTATCCACAATCTTACTTATCTTCCTATACCAGTTAATTACCTTCGCGTGCTTGGATGTCTTATGTTATAATTAGTTATATAAAATATTTAAATAAGTTCACATAGCATATAAACCGTATACTTGCAAATTATACCCAATCATAGATTAAAACAGTAAAATATGTACTAAATTATGGTAAACTTTCTCTTTATTGATTCTTCCAATGGTTATAGACTCGACCTACCTTGTGCACTCAGCGGCAAGGTTTCGTGCACTCAACAGCAGGGTTTCGTGCACTCAACAATAGACTACTAGGCCTCTTCTCACTCAACTATAGAGCCTTTCCCTAGTTTATGACCCAAAGACACACTTTACACTTTTACTCAATCACTTAGACTTCCCATGCCCTCCTATTCTATCTTCTCTATTAGTTATCTTCTACACTTACAGCCTCGCTCTATTTATACAATCCCATGGTCCATGGACCATGGATAGGTCTATCCAGCCGACATTACATTACAAAAACTAGGGTGGAAAACCTTGTGACTCTATTATAATTTTGTGCCACGCATCCGCAATTCACGTAGTTTTACAAAAAGATTCGTTCAAAACTTGGGTTTTAAGCCCCAAAACCTGCCTTGAGGGGAAACTGAGGATCAATTGTAGTCTAGTTGGTTAGGATACTCAGCTCTCACCTGAGAGACCTTGGTTCATGTCCCAGAAATGGAACCATTTTTTGGCTTGTTAGGGCCTGACCCAGGTTTGGAGTTAATTAGGCAAACAAATCTCAGTACTACTAGCCCTTTCGGCAACAATCCGCAGAGTGTGGACTGAGGTCTCACTCGAATTAGTATGGGAGGGTTCTAGAACTAGGTTTCCGCACCCTTGAGATGTCTGAGAGGTTTGACTGGTCTCACTGGGTGTCCCTGCATGTAGGTCGCTTCGCGCACTTCCCTATTCCTTATGCCCTGATATACTGCCTTCGTGCAACCCTAACCAGGGAGTGTGGAGATTATGTGCTTCTAGAGCCATGCTTTGTGCTATTACCCACGATATTACTTATCTTCCTATACCAGTTAATTACCTTCATGTACTTGGATGTCTTATGTTATAATTAGTTATACAAAACATTCAAATAAGTTCACGTAACATATAAACCATATACTTGCAAATTATACCCAATCATAGATTAAAACAGGAAAAGATGTATAGAAATATGGTAAAATTTCTCTTTATTGGTTCTTCCAACAGTTACAAACTTGACCTACCCTACACACTCAGTTGCAGGCCTCTGCGCACTCAGCTGCAGAGCTTTTCCTTACTTTACGACCCAAAGACACACTTTACAATTTTAGTCAATCACTTAGACTTCTCATGCCCTCCTATTCTATCTTCTCTATTGGTTATTTTATACACTTAGAGCCTCACTCTATTTATACAATCCCATGGTCCACAGACCATGGGTAGGGCTATCCAGCTGACATCACATTACAAAAACTAGGGCGGAAAACCCTGTGACTCTATTATAATTTCGTGCCCTGCAACCACAATTCGTGGAGCTTTTACAAAAAGATTCGGTCAAAACTTGGGCTTTAAGCCCCAAAACCTGCCTTGGGGGGATTCCATGCCCAACATGCCCCCAACACAAACATTGTGACTTTCCCTCGAGTCACTCTGTCGACACGGATATCTTTGCGTGGAGTCCTTCCAATTTTGCTCGAATTGCGGCAAGGTTGGCAGCGCACTGAGCTGGTGCCTGTTGGATCTGTTGCATGCATTATTCCGAGACCACGGTGTTGGAAGTGCTTCTCTGCAATTGTGCATGTATCCCCTACATGTGTGCAAGCTTGCATTTAATTTTTGCTATGATGGTGAAGGCCTCATCGATCCAAGGCCGAACGCGCGCCCTCAAGTCTGCTTCCTTATGTCGTGTCGTGTCCACCTATTCTTTCAGCACTTTGGCCTGTTGCATCCGTGTGAGCCTCTGAGTGAGGGCCACTATTTGTGCAGTTACTTTGATGCTGTAATACTGCTGTTGGAGTTCTCATGCCTCTGTCTCTAAGCATTGGATGTTGGGATCCTCTTGCAGATTTGTGAGGACCTCAAATGATTCTTCCAACATGCTAGTGCAATCTCGCACTGAACTACCAATTTCATCTAGTCTTGCTGTAATAGCATTAACATGTTGTTCTCTCACTTTTGGAGGGCTGGATGACTGTGCCTTCAACCTCAACTTGGCGATCTGAAGGCTCAGCTCTAGCTGAACCTTTGTCATTTCATCCCGCTCCTCATGCACCCCTACTGCTAGCTTATGGATGAGTGCCTATGCTGGTGTGTCTGCAGGGATGGCCAGCTCTGGGACGCTTTGGCAAGCTTCATCTAGTACCTATACCAGCTATTGATTCTATGACACCACTTCGTCGCACTGCAAGCTCAATTGTTCCATGTTTATTTTCTGTTCGTTGAGGACTTGCAGTGCGCGACTCTCCCTATCCCGTAGTTATCCCATCCTATAGAACGTATAAGGTCTCCTATGAGAGTGCAACCATGTTGATGTCGAGACCCTTCAGCGTGCTAACCATAAGCTTGTCGGCCTCATTTGTTGTCATTAGTGCCGCTTTTGGCAGCACTACGGTATTCGTCACTTGTGTGCACACCATCTATTCTGTTGTCGTTGTTCTGACTGCAAGGTTGGTCAAAAGGGTACCGGCCTAAGGAGTGTGCACTTGCAACTCATGTAGTGCTCTGAGGACCCCCAACACAATCTGGTTCTCCTGTATAAAATCATGGAGGGCCTCAGAGGTGACATCGCGTACTGTTTCGTCGATGTCATGTAGATTACCCTCAGTAAGGCTAATCGGGTCCATAGACAACTTCGATGCCTTGACCTTCTTGCGTGACCCTGTCCGCTCAGTCGGGTGCAGCCACTTCAACTATGTTGACACGGTTTATGCGTTCACACCTCCCCCTTCTTCCTCTGCTTCCTGCCCATGCGAAGGTGACTTTTGGCCATCGCGCGCCTTTACGGATGCCTCCTGCACTGCTGCTGCTACTACCTTTTCCTATTTCATTGCTGTTTCTGTAGCGTCCCGCACTACCCGAGCTTCTACTACCGCTGCCTCCTTCCTTCTTTTTTCTTCCTACTGGGTGATGCACAGTTTGGCCTCTTCTTTCTTCCTTTGTGTCGCCGACTTCTCTATCTCTGCGATGTCTGCGGCTTTCCACTTTAGCGGCCATGTCTCTAGGATGTTAAAGATGACATCATCTATAGCTACAAAGGGTAGCTTCCTCCATTGTTTGGCTGGGTCCTTGTGCACTCTAATGTATATACTATGGATGTATGCTTTAAATTCCGCAAAATATCTGCAGGTTATTGTAGACAGTGGGCAACAACCACAACTTATGGTTGATCTCCATTCTGAGGTTCATCCCCATGAACACCCAGAATATTTTACTATTGCAGATCCTATTGGTATCCTTTATGGCCCAGAGCGAAGCATACTTCGTGGCCTCCAGCAGATCCCTGTCAATTGTGGGAAATTGACTGTCTTGCGGCAATTCCCTTACCATGAGCACTATGGACAACAAAAGCCATGCATAGTGGAATGCTTTTCCCTATTCCTGAGCTTCACAACAATTCTCCAAGAATTCCTTGCAGAGGAACTCAAACTAGTTGAACTGGACCCCCTCCGCGCACTACTCAGCAAGTGCTACCATCGCACGGGTACCTCATTCATGCAACACTTGTGCATAACCTTACAAGCCAATATTTAGGTCACCACTCTCAGTGCTTTATTGTTGATGTTGGATATGGCATAGCCCCTTTTCTTCTTTGCCATCTTGTACTTCTTCTTCATGGTCTCCGCAGTGGCCAAGTTACTACTCTTCCCTTACGAGATGTCTGCGGGGTCCTCCCCTTTGCATGGAAGCTTGGAAATGCAGTGAATCAAGTCTTTCGTGATGGGGATGGGCTCCTCTAGCCACAAATACCCATCATGCACCAGGTAGAGAAGCTGCATGATGACAAAAATTGTTATTAGGGCGCGGTGGAAATGCGGCACCTTGAGCAAGTTAAGTAGCCCAGCCTTTTCCACTCTGTGCAACCACTTTCATGGCTCTAATTTTGTAACCCCCGTCACGGTGTTCTGCTTGGGCTTCATGAGGTGAGAGGCCTTAAGGTGAGGGAAATTCTCATTGTCAGCGAGGTCCCAATCTTTCAATTTTAAGCTCGGCACCCGTCCTAGGTGTGTGCCCTCAAAAATAATGTTGTCTAGGAGGAGCGGGGTCTCAAGTGAGCTCTTGGTCTCGTCAAGGTCCTTGGGCACTTTAGCCTTCCATTTCCACGGGGGGACATAGGCAGGAAGCTTTGTCAGGGGTGCGTAGGCTCAGTTTCCTCCTCCATGCCTTTGTCCTCGTCCTCTTTGATAATTAGGTCCTCCAGGTCTTCTTCGTCATCATCGGTCTTTATGGTGATGACTTTCCCCTTCTCCTCCATTGAAATCTTGGTGCACAGTGGGTTCTGTGGGGACACACGTATGAGAACCATCACTTGTCTGTCCTTCTTGGGTCTTGGTGCACGCGTTGATTTCAGGATTTCTACCATAATCCCGATGCATTCCGGAGCATCCCCGTAGTCAGTGATCTGGAATTTATCTAGGACAAAGAATTAAAGGTATTGCAGACTCATGTGCATTGACATGCCTATGTTACTTTATGCAAGGGATCGATAAGATTGCAAAATACATAGACATTGAAGCAGTTAGAGAAAACACAATAGGAAAAACATGTAATACAAAAATTTTAATAAGGAGTTCACCCAATGCTCCTGGGCTATGTCTCTGGGTACAGCCTTTAGTGGTGGCCTCTCTATTGTGTTTTCTAAGCAAAGTTTTTACAATAATGAGCTCAATTTGAGTCTCATTCAATAGATATGAATCAGTAGGACTGGAGTACACAAACTCTCCTTACTGAAACTTGACCTCTCCTGGTCACAGTAGTATGAGCCCAATCTAAGACTCATGTATGATAGGCATATACAGAGGAGTTCACTTGAACCTCTCAAGCCTTCTCTGGAGTGCACAGACTCTTTGACTCTCTCTGGCTCTATCTCGATGCTACCTTTTCTCTACAGGTCAGCTTGACTTAGTTTCTATGTTCTCTACTCTTAGCTTGCTTGCTCACTTTTCTCATTGCTCTCTAGCTGCTTGCTAGTTGCTTCTGTTAGTTTGTGGCTTTAAGCCAATCTACTTTCTAACGGTTCATTTCCACTTCCTGGTGTTTTGTTTCTTTTGCCTCTGTCTGCTTGAATTCCCCTATTATGCATCATCATCACTGTGTAACACTTCATAGGGAGGTGGCTACCTCTTTCATAACGAACTGAGTGTCAGTCCTCTTGGAAATGTTTGAATGGTCGTTATTTCCATTTAACTCTAAGATTGCCCGTGAACATTATTCCTCTGCCAACTCATCGTTCATGCCAGAGTTCAAACTTTATACAACTCAACCTGTTTACCCTATTGAATCCGGTCATCCATCGGATTGCATGTCCACTGTCGATTTGGAGACTCCAGATCCTACGGTCTCTGTCCATATCGGGCAGGTAAGTTTCATGACATTTACTTGTCTGATGTGAGCGGTTTTCTCTCTCTTCCGCCAGACCCATGGCACCCAGTGTGTGGCATCGGGTGGGAATTGGTTGAAACCGCATACCGCTCAAAGCCCTTCGGATATCCTACCATTTTTCATGTGGGACCCGCCTCTGAAAAAATCAATGAATTCCATATGGTTCTGACTTTGTGGTTCTGGTCGCTCAAGGATTTTCCTTCTCTGAGGGGTTTACCTAGTGATATGTGATTAGCGACTTAATTGAATATTAGAAACCTCCCCCATTTCTCCAAAAGACCTCCCATTTCACTTTTTCTTGGCAGCGCGCATTACCATGGGCCAATGGTCTGTGTGCTTGACTTAGGGTCCTCGTTGCTCCATGCTGCTCACAATTACAACTGTTCCGAGGGTATTCCTGATAAGCTCGACCTTTGCAAGTCTTTGAAACTTTGGCATGAATTTTACAGAGTTATGAAAACTTAGAGAGTGTTTTTAGGATCCAATTCGGATCACAGCCTTCCCACTGAAAATTCTTTTGGACCACCAAAATTTGGTTTTTAAGCATCCATCAAGTGAGGGTACTGATTCCTCACTTTCCCAATTTCTATCCATTTTGCACTGCTTGGTTTCAAACCTTTGAGTCCAATCCTGAGGTACTCAACATCCCCTCTGCGCGTAGTTCTCACCTTTCGGTCCAAAACTGTATCTTCCTGCAATTCGTTAAGATATTTAGGCAACATATCATCAATAGAAGGCAATTGACTTTGCTCTTTAGGATCTTCAATCAGTGAAGGTTCAAATAGTCTCAAGCTGTCTGCATTAATGACTGAGTAGATGTGCATGTAAGTTGTTAAATCAAGGCAAAAAGCATTCTCACCAAGTTTCTCAAGTATCTTGAAAGGTCCATACCTTATTGGCTTCAGCTTCTTACCTTCACCTTGCATTTTTTCTTTGCTGATATACAACCAGACTTGATCACCAACTTGGAAACTATTCTCCATCTGATGCGTATCATGCCTTACCTTGTACTTGGCTTGGCTCTTTTCCATCTGTTCCTGTACTTCCTGGTGAATCTCTTGGATTTGTTCAATGAACTTGGTTTCCTTGTCCACATCACTGTGTCCATCAACCTCTATATCTTTACCAAAGACAAAATCCAAGGGAGACCTTGGTGTGAAACCAAAACAGGTCTCAAAAGGAGATCTCTGTGTCAAAGAATGTTTAGCTCGGTTGTAAACATGTTGCACATAACATAAATGTTCATCCCAAAGCTTGGGATGCTTGCTGCCATAGCCTCTGAGCAATGAGATCACTGTCCTATTGACCATTTCTGTTTGGCCATCTGTTTGGAGATGAAAGGCTATGCTCTTTTTCAGTCTGGTGTCCATCAATTCCCACAAACTTGACCAAAATTTCCCAACAAATCGGTATCTCGATAAGATATAATGGAAGTGGGTAATCCAACATGAACCCATACATGCTAAAAGAACAACTTTGCAGTTTGTTCAGCTGTAATCTGTTTGTTACAAGGTATTAAAATACACATTTTGCTGAACCTATCCACAACAACATATAAATAGTCATGACCTTTCCTAAATTTAGGCAGTCCCCCAACAAAGTCCATGGAAACACTTTCCCAAGGATGAGAAGGAACTGGTAGTGGAGTGTACAAGCCTAGTTTTCTATTATTGGGCTCGCTTTTAGCACACATGGTACACCCTCTTACATATCTAGAAATTGTCTCATTCATTTTTGGCCAATAACAAAATCTTTGCAGTTGTGAAACTATTTTACTTACACCAAAGTGACCTGATATTAGAGAAGTGTGTGCTTCTCGAATTATCTTTACTCTTTCAGTTTGTGGAATGTATAACTTTCCAAAATGATACAATAGTTGGTCTTTAACATGATAATCCAATTCTTCTACTTGTTTGCCATGAACTAAAGTTGCATATACATCTTTAAAATCTATATCTTGAGCATACTGTTCAATGTAGCTTTCATGCAATACTTAATTATTCTTAAGTATAGTAGATGCATTTATGATTGGTCTAGAAAACATATCTGCAACTTTATTGTGTATGCCCTTTTTATATCTGATGACTAGATGAAACTGTTGTAGAAAACCCATCCATCTATAGTGTTTTGATTGCTGCAACTTAGTTTGGGAGTGTAAATATTGAAGTGGTTGATGATCAATATGTATAACTGTCTCTTTTCCCATTAAATAATGTTTCAACTTTTTCACACTCTGTACTAATGCATACAATTCTTTATCATATGTGGGATAGTTAACTACTGTAGAATTAAATGTCTCAGAATAATAACATATGGGTTTACCGTGCTGCATCAACACTGCTCCCATGGCATAGTCATTGGCATTCATTTCAATCTCAAATGGTATTTGAAGATCGGGTAGTGCTAGTACTGGTGTTGTACTAATCTTTTCTTTTAAGGTGTCGAAGGCTTTCTACTGTTTGCCTCCCCACTGAAACACCTTGTTCAATCTTGTTAAAACATGTAAGGGAGCTACAATTATGGAAAAGTTAGAAATAAACTTTCTCTAGTACTGTGCTGCTCCTAAGAAGCTTCTAACTTCTGTAGCAGATCTGGTTTTAGGCCAGTTTAAAATGACTACAACCTTAGAGGGATCTATGTTCAATTCACCACCCCCTACAATATGACCCAAGTAATTCAAAGATGTTTGGCCAAATTCACATTTTGAGAGCTTAACATAAAGATTTTCTCTTTTCAAAACATCTAGAGTCTGCTTGACATGCTTTAAATGTTCTTCCCATGTTTTACTGAATATAAGAATGTCATCCAAATATACACTAACAAAATCATCAAGAAAAGGTCTGAGTACATCATTCATTACTCTCATGAAAGTGGCAGGAGCATTAGTTAAGCCAAAAGGCATAATCAACCACTCATACAATCCTTGCTTTGTCTTGAAAGCAGTCTTCCATGCATCTTGCTTTGCAACTCTGACCTGATGATAACCACTATGCAAGTCCAACTTGGAAAAATAAACAACTTCTTTTAACTGATCTAATAGATCATCTATGTGAGGAAGGGGATAAAGATTTTTTATCATTATCTTATTCAGTGCTCGGTAATCAATTCATATTCTCCATGAGCCATCTTTCTTTCTCACCAAGAAAATTGGAGACCCAAATGGTGATGTGCTAGGTCTCATGAACCCCTTCTCGAGTAGCTCCTGTACCTGCTTCTTGATTTCTTCATTCTCTAAAGCATACAACTTTTACATTCCGATGTTAGGAAATGGAGTATCTTGTTGCAAATTAATATCATGTACTATTTCCTTTTTGGGTGGCATACCTTTAGGTTCCTTAAATAGTATATCATATTATCAAACAACTTTTTCTAAATCAGCTTGTTTTTTAGCATCACAACCCTCAAATACATTGGTTTTATGAGGTTTCTTTTCCTTTACAACCATTAGTAAAAATTGTTTGCATGAATTTACAATTCTTTTCATCTGTGCTGCATTTATGAGAATATAATTATTCTTGAGTTTATGAGCTCTTACAATATATTCGATTCCATATTTAATGAGTTGATACTTTTTCTCAGCTCTATAGAAAATAGCTTTCCTATCATACAAGTAAGGACTTCCTAAAACAATTCACATATATCTAAATGAACTATATCTAACTCAACCTCATCTACAAATGTTGATCCAAAAGAAAACCTAAGTTTACATTGTCTAGTCACTTGTAGTTGTGCTTTATCACATAACCAACCTAATGGATATGGCTTTTTGTGAGGCATGGTTAGTAATCCCAACTTCTTTACAATTGCTTCAGAAATTAAATTTACTTGTGAGCCACTATCAAACAAAGTATCAATCTTTTGATGCTTGGAAATAAATCGAATATGAAAAAGCTCATGTCTTTTTCTCTCATTTTCTTCATTATCAGTAGATTGTGCATAATTACTAGTAGATGCTTCAGAATGTTTACCTTTTATACCTGTGGCTATGATTGTTGTTTCATCTACTTAGTCTGACCCCAAATCATTTTGAATAGTTGCAACTGTCTTCTTCTTTTTTCCCTCGAACTTCTTGGGTCTCAGCTCTGGATGTAGGATCCAGCAGTGTTCATCATCATGCCCATCCTTCTTACAGTGAGTGCATGAAGACTTGGTCTTTTGTACAGTATTTTCCTTCCTCTCTTTCCATTTCTATTTTATCTTTTCCTTGCTTTTTATTGTAGTGGGTTTTGATGATCCCCCAACTTCTGGGTTCACATTTTTGCCTCTAGCCTCTAGATGTGTAGCCTGAACAGATACCTCATCTACGCTAGTGGGATTAATCATGAGAATAGTGTGCCTTAAGTAGCTGTATAGACCACCTATATACTTCAACAGAGTTTCAGTTGAGTCTAAAGAAATTCCTAGAATCAAAGCTCTTTTCCTAAATTCTTGAGTGTAGCTTTGTAAACTTTTCCTTTTTAATTGGCGAAGAGTTTTCCATCTCATCATGTCATGCTACATGTAAGCTAGTGGATAGAATTTATTTTTAATTGCAGAAACAAATTCACTCTAGATAAAAAGAATTTTACCATGCTTCTTCATGTCAGCTTGTGTACTTCCTTCCCACCATACCAAGGCAGTGCCTCCAAGGCGTAGGCTGGCCAGCTGAATCTTACTCTTGTCTAAATCAATGCTCCGCACTCTGTAATAAACATCAATCTGTATAATCCAATTATCCAACTTTTCTGCATTCAACTCTCCATCATATATCAACAAATCAAATTTAACATCTAATTTAATCAAAGCTGTTTTCTTTCTGTTTTCAGGGCCACTAGGAGGTGTGGGAAGTTTTTATTCTTTCGTTTGCATTTAGAATGGTCATGGAGAAGAGATTCTTCTACTCCTTTATCTTGTTTGGAGTTTGATGTATCTCCTTCTCTACCTTTCTTAAATTCTCTATACATTTCCTCTACCATGGCTTTCATGGTCAAGAAACCATCCATGAACTGGGAGTCTGATTCCAAGGGACTTTCTTCTGACATTTTCCTCTTAGGATAGACTCCTCCAATTTCAGGGTTAGCTTTAACCAATTCTTCTTCTCTTAATTTAAGCTTTGATCTAGTTAGCATTCAACAACAAAATCCAGCACAAGCTTGTCTAACCTTAGTAACCTAGAGCTCTGATACCACTTGATCCGGAATTTATCCAGGACAAAGAATTAAAGGTATTACAAACTCATGTGCATGGATATGCCTATGTTACTTTATGCAACAGATTGATAACATTGAGAAATACATAGACATTGAAGCAGTTAGAGAAAACACAACAGGAAAAACATGTAATACAACAAGTTTAATAATGAGTTCACCCAATGCTCCTGGGCTACGTCTCCTTGTCCAGCCTTCAGTGGTGGCCTCTCTATTATGTTTTCTAAGTAGAGTTTTTACAACAGTGAGCTCAATTTGAGTCTCACTCAACAGATATGAATCAGTAGGATTGGAGTACACAGAGTCTCCTTACTGAAACTTGACCTCTACTGGTGACAGTAGTATGAGCCCAATCTAAGATTCATATATGACAGGCATATATAGAGGAGTTCACTTTAACCTCTCAAGCCTTCTCTGGAGTGCACAAACTCTCTAACTCTCTCTGGCTCTGTCTTGATGCTGCCTTTTCTCTGTAGGTTAGCTCGACTTACTTTCTCTGTTCTCTGCTATCAGCTTTCTTGCTCAATTTTTTCACTGCTCTCTAGCTGCTTGCTAGCTTCTTCTGTCAGTTTGTGGCTTTAAGCCAATCTAATTTTTGACGGTTTGTTTTCGCTTCCCGACGTTCTGGCTCTTCTACCTCTATCCATTTGAATTCCCCTATTCTGCGTCATCATCACTATGTAACGCTTCATAGGAGGTGGCCACCTATTTCATAATGAACTAAGTGTCAGTCCTCTTGGAAATGTTTAAACGGTCATTATTTCCATTTAACTCCTAGATTTCCTGCCAACATGATTCCCCTGCCAAGTCATTGTTCATAATGGACTTCAAACTTTATACAACTCAGCCTGTTTACGCTGTTGAATTCGGCCATCCATTAGATTGCATGTCCACTGTCGATCTGGAGCCTCCAGAACCTACGGTCTTCGTCCATATTGGGTGGGTAAGTTGCATGACGTTTACCAATCTGATGTGAGTAGTTTTCTCTCTCTTCTGCTGGACGCGTGGCACCCATTGTGTGGCATCAGGTGGGACTCGGTTGAAAGTGCTTACTGCTGGAAGCCCTTTCGATATCCTGCCAGTTTTCGTGTGGGACCCGCCTCTAATGGAATCGATGAATTCCATATGGTTCTGAATTTTTGGTTCTAGTTTTTGGGGCTTTTCCTTCTCTGAGGGGTTTGCCCAGTGATATGCGATTAGCGACTTGCTAATAACATATTAGAAACCTCCCCTGTTTCTCCAAAAGACCTCCCATTTCGTTGTTTCGTGGTAGTGCATGTTACCATAGGCCAACGGTCTGCGCGCTTGACTGATGGTTCTCGTTGCTCTGCACTGCTCACAATTACAACTGTTTCGAGGGTATTCTTGATAAGCTCAACCTTTGCAAGTCCTTGAAAATTTGGCATGAATTTTATAGAGTTATGAAAACTTAGAGAGTATTTTTAGGATCCAATCCAGATCAGTCAGGGCCTGCGCGGCCTCTTCGACGGTTAATTCAGTTATTTCCATAACTTCCTCAGCTGCTTCCATCATGTCTGTCCAGATATCTGTCACTCGTGAACTCAGGGGCTTAATCAATGTTTGGCACAAAATAAATAGGGCTTTACTCAATCGATCAATTCACAAATGAGCAAGTGTTGTTTGCTAGGCATCCTCTTGTAATTTATAGTGCTTTTTGAATTTGAATTCGACCGTTCCCCCCAAATCTGGTTCGTTGATGCTCCCTTGGCAGCATATTTTCCCAAACCTTGCCCATAAATCGCGTCTTAAATTCCTGCCACCCGCTCCATTTGGCCTCAAGTCGAGCATCCCATCGTGAATAGTGACTTCTAGTGGGCTCCAGTATTGTAGCAATAATGCTACAACTCCTGGAGCTTCCTTCTCTAGTTTTATCAACCCGGTAGTTCGTAACAAACTTGGAAGCGATGGTGCTGTATGCACAAGTACTAGCTCTTGTCGCAACTGTCACTTGGTCAGCTGGCACAAGTCCATTAGGGCTCAAGCCAACTTCTATATGTTCTCAGAAGAAGCTTTTTAAGTGATGAACGAAAGCTATCTCAAAGGAAATTAACCTACTTTGCAAGAATAAACTGAAATCCAACAAAACATGGAAACCCTAGTCAACCCTAATTTGACCAGCTTAATCCCTACGATGCAATGGTGGGAATGCAACTTCTAAAAATGATGCCATTACTTCTAGTGAGATGAGATGCATGAGTCTAAACTACTTTCATCTGAAGAGAACATGTTTTTGTATTTTTGCTCAAGTGGTTGGAGTTATTATGACTGTGCTTCTTACTGGGTCTTGACCGTGCAGGCGTAGTTCAAGGGGAGGAAGGCTTGGAAAAGGTTAGAAGGACTCTGAGAGGTTCCAGGGGATCCCTAACATCATTCCACAGAAGTTCACAACGTTCAGATGCCTGGCAACCGTGTTTGCAAGCTTCTACAGGATGTCTGTAGGGGATCCTACAGGAAGCTCAGGATTTCTACAGGAAGTCTGCTAACTTCTACAGGATGTTCTGCAATCGGAGTTTTGGGTGATGGAGGAGTGAATGCGTTGTATGGGTGGATAGGTAGGATGAGAGGGGAGCTTGTGATGGCTTATGGACAGAGAGATGAGATGGAGAGGGGGTGTGTAAAGCTGGTTGATCTAGAGGAGGTTAGAGGCAATGGAAGGCCGAAAGGATAAAACAACATGGATAATAGAAGAGTTGGTGGGCAAATGATCTAGCTGGGAGGTAAGGAGATGGCTTAGGCACGGCTGAGAAGGAGAAGGAAATGATAAAGTGGTGTTGCGCAGTGTAAATGGAACAAATCTCCTCTGTCTTGAGTATCACCGAAATGTCATCAATCTACTCTCACTGTTTTATTAAAAACCAAAGAACAACAATGTAAGTTAAGGGAGAATCGTGCATGGTGCTGAGTCGAAGAGCTACTCCACAAAATCTAAGTGCATGGACACTCCTACAACTCAAATTATTGCGTTAAAGCTTGCATGAACATATAAAACAGTGTTTTTGGTAGTTGGCACGGTCTGCACTTCCGGTCCCCAAACAGAGGTGAAAGTGAGTGTGCATTCAACCTTTTTTCGAACTCTGATTAACTCCAATCCTTACTCTAATCTAAACTACTGAAAGCACTTTATCCATAAAACTAATCTACTTAATCACATCAAGAAATTCGAATCAGCAAACTGTGTTTTCCAAGTGCATGTAAAGGAAAATAAATGAAATGCTGAAAGGAAAGACAAGTAACAATACAAAGAAAGGAGGCCTATTGCTCTCAGGTTGGGCCCAAACCTGAGAGCTATAGCTCCTCTAAGAACTCAGAATTGAACTCAAATCTTCCTGCCTTTTATTAAAAGATCATAATCATAAGTCTAACAACATGCCAAAGATGGCTTACAAAGAGCAAAATAGAGCTATAGCTCGTGATTCAAAATCTGCAACAAAGGTTCAAAAGTCCCCATCGAAGGCTATAGCCTCAATATTGATACATTATGAGGGCCAAGCTGGCCTCCTCAATTAGTGGGGCTTGGCTGTCTAACTAAAAGTAAACTGTTGTTCCTTTAGAATCCGTTGGCTGCCTTCTAGCTCGGTGGTGATGGCTGTTGGAGCTCGGAGTTGGGGTGGAGATCACGAGGAAGGTCATTCAAGGCTGTGGACAACCTTCCTACAAAACCGCAATTCCACCTTGGTTGTCTCCTTGCCTCCATTTGCGTGGTTTTGCTCCATTTAATGTCAAAAAACCTGAAACAATCATGTATTAGCCACCTAAGAATAATGATTGCCCTCCTTCCTACAAATAACATGAATATACTAAGAAATGATGCATAAGTGATAAAAAATGAAGGGTTGAGCAAGGTAAGTAGGCCAAATGAGCCCAAAATGTTACCAAAATTTGGGGCTCATCATCACCCCCCAGCTAAAATATTTGCTCATCCTTGAGCAACTAGTCCAACTCTTCATCCTTCATTGCCTTTACTGCCACCCTTACATCCCAGGCCTTTGTAGTAGTGTCCTCCTTGCTGATATGAAACCCAGCCTTTCTGTTCACCTCTTCTCACTGTTCATTATCATCCTTCTCTGTGCTGCCCTCCATTAATCCTAGCAGCAGTGGTGGGCTTAGTTTGAGGCCAATCCAGCTGGCCTGGAGGTTTTGCATGGATTTCTTATAGAGGGCTACCCGTACTAGAGCTTCCCTCATCCGAGTTGGGGTATGATGCTCTCGGATTTTTAGACTGTGGGCCAATGTATTCCATCTGCGGGTGCATGCTTGGACAGCGTTGTCTCCTAACAGTCTCTCCATGTCTTCAAAATGAGCTATGGCTTGGGCCTGTTGATCCATATATCTCAATGAAGCTTGAGGGTCAGTGGACAAATGTTGGTGTGCCGAGATTAGTGCAACTGGATCCCCTGGTTCTGGTCTGATGAGCAATGGCTCATTCAGCTCTCGGTTCATGACCGCTTTGGCTTCTGCTGCTCTTTTGTCCTCATGGTTCAGCCATGAGGCAAATGACATTAATTGCATATCTCCCAAGGCCGTATTGGGATCCCATGAAACTACATTAGGCAGGGCCAAATTATGGAGGTAGAACTCCGCTAATTTGGCCTTATCCTCTGATGAGCTGGTGCTGCATACTTCAGTGAATTGCTTTGGGTCTTGGAGCTGAGAGATACCTCTTTGCGCCAAGGTATTGATTTGAAATTGCAGCCATTGGTCTTTCAAGTGCAGGCCATAGGATTTGGCCGGCTGCCTGCATTGTATAGCATCCATGGCCCAACTGGCCATGCAGGCCAATTGTGCCTCTTTCTGCTGTAGCTGTTGTCTGAGAGCTTTCACCTCAATTTGTGCTTGCTGCTCTGCTTCCTGTAGATGTGTGGTTGGCTCTCCAAGATCGATGTTCAGTTCCTTTTTGCCTTGCTGTTCTGCTGTGGTGTCCTTGGAGGATGTACCTGTCCCTGTCCTTAGCTCCTGTAGTTGCAATCTCAGCTTTTGGTTTTCTTCCTGTAGGAACACTCGTTGGCAATTTGCCACGTGTTTATCCATGGACAATTCACTTCTGGCCTCCTTGAGCTGCTCCTGCAAGGGACCTATGTCCGCCACACCCTTTGACTTGGCTATCTTCATCCACGTGTGTGTACGGACTCTTTCTTCCTCCAATGCAAAAAACAGTGGCACAGTAAATTTCTGAGGTATAATTTTGCCAGCCTCTAAAAAGTTGTAATATGAACTCAGACTTGGCTGAGGGCTGGGCTCTGGTATATGCTCTTTCTCCACCTCTTTTGGTGGCTCTACTTCGCCCTCCCTCGGTGGTGATGAGGGTGCTTCTCCTTCCATTCTCTCAGTTTCTTTAAGCCTGGCTAAGGTTTCCTGTAGAGCATCCTCAGCATCCTGTAGCCGAGCTTTTGTAGTCAATTGGTCTAACCTTTCTTTCTAAGTAGTTTTCTTCGGGCTCCCCCTCTCATAGGTGACTGATATCCTCGAGGGGGACCTCTCCTTGGGCGAAGTAGGGGCATCTTCGATAATGATTAGGCTGCTGGACGGAGGCTGTGGCTTGCCCGTCTTTATTCTCACACTTCTTCGAGCTTTAAAATATAGAGGGGTCTCCCTTTTTCTCTTTTCCTTTGGCTTAGGAGGTGTGCTGAGGGCGGCCAGCACAGCTGTTGCCTCCCTTGCAAGAATGTCAGCTTTCTTCTCCTTGGGTTTCGCTTTTTCAGGGCTTCCTGTAGAAGACCCTGTTTTAGTTAATTTCGGGCTTCCTGTAGAAGCCAGTTTCGGTTTTCCTGTAGAAACAGGTGTCACCACTTTGGTTTGTTTTGCTGCATGAGTTTTACTTTTTGACTTGGTTGCAGTTGCTGTCGAGGCACTTTTGCTGATGCGGACCTTCTCAGCCTTGTCCACTCTACTTTGCAATCTTCTCTCTCTGGCTGTCAACATGGGTGTGTCATCCTTCTCTTTGGCACCCGTTTTCTCTTGTTTCTTCTCTTGCTTTTTCTTCTGCTCCGTGGTCGTGGTCTTCTGGCCTTTTTCTTCCTTCCCTGCGGGCACTGACTCTTTCTCCTCACTGCTAGATGAACCGAGCTCTTCGGTCAGCATCTTTATATCACCATCCTTGGTCAAATTCCTGAAGGCTTCCCATGAGAGAGGAACCTTGTATGTGTGGAGCGCATCCTCCACTAGGAGTTTGATGAGTCCATGGTGGGCTACCTGGTCTGGTGTGCCTTCTTTCAACTTGGTGGCACACTCAATCAGAGACTATAGTAGAAAGTAGGGGAGACTGAGTTTGTTTTCTACAGGTAGGCCCATCTGATGCCTTAATTCCGTGAGTAACCGAAAATGGTACCCATATACTATGCTAAACCGACCTTCACGGGTGATGTACTTCATAATCTGCAGGCTAACTTCACTCCACGGTGGCAGTAAGTTGGTTCTACGAACCCCATTTTTATCTTCTGAGAATTCCTCCTTTGGTGGAAAGAATTCTTTCTTAGCATGTTGGCCCAATTTTCTTTCTTCTTTATCCCATGGTAATCCCATTGGGAGCTCAGTAACTCGGCTGATAAATTGTGGGGTGAGTCTGAGACTCAAACCCCTGAAGTTGACGATGGCCAATGTTTTGGATTTCGGCCTCAGAGCTTGCAAAAACTCCTCTGCCACCTCATCATCATAGCCCTGCAATTTATCGCAGAATGACATCCATTGTGCTTGCGTGAACAGCTCCACCACCTCAGGATTTTCCCTTAGCTTTGTGGAGTCGGTTGGTTCCCTTCTGATGAACCCACCCGGCATGGTGAAAAACTACCGCGTTAACTGGAGGTGGCGGGTGCGGAAGAAAATTGGCCTACTGTGACAGAGCGTAGAATTACACCTCTGCCACGCATAAAATTCACAAAAACTTATATCCCTACGACCTTAACACAACTTAATTATAACTCACATCCTGTAGGACGACAATTCATGCAACCGCAGACAATACTTGCAATTTTTTCACGACCAGACTGTAGGACGTCGACTATGCTACCCTCGAAACCAATTGCATGGAAGGTTCAGGCTTACCTTGTTAATCCGCCACCTTTTGACATGAGGAACCCAATTTCCTGTAGAAACAACTTTCCTGTAGAAGCAGCGCATGAATTCCGGAGGATACTGCAGTGGGTCTATGCTCTCTGTGCTGCTTAACAGGCGTTTGAACGGCCAAATACTTGGAGTGTCGAGCTGCAGAGAGATCCGGATGATCACTCGACTTTCAAATGGTGAATGATAAATGCGTGGGGTGGCAATCTAAACGATTAGATTTGAATTCGGCAGAATCCGTGGCGCGGGGGTGAGCTGGCCCTGCCGGACCATTGGACGACGTCACTCCATCATTCATCTGCGAGTTCCCTTACTGCCGCATCATTCCCCGCAGATCCGCCGCCGTCACTTCTGTTAAAACTCGTTTTTCCCGATTGGATGGCTCTCACGTGTGCACTGCCCGTTCCTTTTTGCCACGACCACCGTTCAAACATCCGACTAGACCACTGACTGGTCGATGTGGCCATTCGAATGGCCATACGACCGCTCAACCCATTCACTTCACACTTCGCAAACATTTCAAAGTAAAATTCATGCAATTCGACGGAAGAAAGGGTGAGGCACTTACCTGTGCGGCCACGACATGATTCTTCAGGCTTTTGGACGATGATGAGTCGATTTGTTTGTTGCTGTGTGATTGCACAGGTCTGGAGGTTCTTCTTCATAGGCCGCTGATGATGAATTTGATGATTCGGCTGCATGCGCCCGCGTGATCCTTGCATGTTGCAGATGGTGGAAAGGTGTGCACTCTAGTTGGCTTAACTGCTATGGGACTCCTGCAGGATGTCCTGTAGCAGTTTTTTCCTCCTCGGGTGCATGCTGCACGGTGAAGACGGTGGCCCCACGATCATGCTCACAGGGCTCTTAGATAGATGGGATGGGTATGGCACGGCATCTCAACGTTTTTTCATTAAAAAAAATTGCTTTCTCTTGAATCTCAATAATCTGCCTTGATTGTGCAGGTACCTTCATTGCATGTCGACAGAGGTGGTAGAAGGAGGTGACAACAGTGTGTGAGGGTGAAAATAGTAGCTTGCATGCATCCATACTGAACCTTGGTCATTAGATCTCCTCATGTAATGAATTCTGGGCCGTCCCGAACTTCTACAGGAAGTTTCTTGTAGAAATACAGAACTTCCTGTAGAAAGTCTGCACCTTCCTGTAGAAGACTTAAGCTGTAATGAAATCGTGACCATACCTTGGAGAAGATGAGTATTCTTGGAGGAGGTGCTGGTGAGGTCTCCTGGAAGCATGATAAGGATCCTTGACTTTGAGTTTAGAGACCTCCTCTCCTTCATAGAACCCCTGCAACCTGCGTGCATTTCCACATTATAAACTTGTTGTCCCTCTCTTTTGCTTACTGTTTTTTTCTTTTTTTTTTTTTCTTTTTTTTTTTTGAAAGATAGCAGGGGCGCCTCAATGAGGTTTTCACCCAAGGATCTTTATTATTATATATATATACACACAGATATATATATCTATATATATATATATATATATATATATATATATATATATATATAATATATATATATATATATATATATATATATATATATTTATTTAGACCTTTCAGGGTATGCCCAAAGCAGAGGCAGAACCCTTCTCTATGACCAACACTGATTTCTCCATAGTTTTGATGAACTCTTGTCTCGAGAGAGGTTTCCTATAGATCTTCAGTCGATGCCCATTGACAAGCATGGGGATGGACTCCTCATCAATGGTCCGAATAAGAACAGATCCATTGTCATGACATTTTTCCACTGCATATGGTCCCAGCCATCTGGTTCTAAGCTTCCCCTTGAAATCTTTGTGCCTGGAGTCATACAACAGTGCCCAATCTCCTGGCTGGAATTGCTTGTCATTGAGGTGTTTATCATGCCACACCTTTCTCTGAAGTTGAACCACTTCTGAGTGAAGGAGGGCCTGCATTCGGTGCTCGTCCAGTCCATTCAGCTGCAATAACCTTTCTTGTTGTGCATGGCTGAGATCTAGGTCCAGCTGAGCTGCCATCCTCAAAGTGTTGTATTCAAATTCAATAGACAGCAAAGCTTTCTTCCCATAGACCAGCTCATAAGGTGTGAAGCCGGTGGTGGTCTTCCAGGTGGTGTTGTAAGCCCATGTGGCCTCAACCGGGGGATCTGCCCAATCTTTCCTACTGCTGCTCACCACCTTGGTCAAAATCCCTTCCAATGCTCTATTGGTGACTTCCACTTGCCCATTTGCCTGTGGATGATAGGGGGTGGAAGTCCTATGCTTGATTTTGTGATGAGCTAGTAGGTCTTCAATTAAGTTGGATGTGAACTGGCTTCCTTGATCGGTGACTAGCTCTCTTGGGTAGCCAAACTTGTAGAAGATGTTTTCTCTTAAGAACTCGGCCACCTTTTCTTCTGTTGCTGCTTTGATTGCCTTAGTTTCTGCCCACTTTATCAGGTAGTCAGTGCACACAATGATGTAAGACCTTTGCCTCGAAGGAGGGTTAATGGGACCCACAAAGTCCATACCCTACTTCTCAAATGGCTTAAGAGTCACTTGAGGTTGAAGAGGCATCTCATCCCTTTGAGTCGGTTTCCCCATTCTTTGGCATCGGTCACATTAGCTGATATACCTTCTGACATCTTGATGAAGTGTGGGCCAATAGTAGCTTGCCTACAGGATTTTGAAGGCAGTCCTCTTTGCTGCAAAATGTCCTCCACAAGGCCCATCATGACAGGTGAGGAGGATATCAAAGACTTCCTCCTCCCTTACACAACGCCTTAAGATCTGATCAGGGCCAAGCTTGAACAGGTTGCCCCCGATCCAAGTAAATGAGGCACTTTTTCTGATGATTCTGCTCTTCTCTCTTGAAGATAGGTGCGGAGGGAACTGTGCTGAAACAAGGTAGTTTGCTATATCAGCAAACCACGGAGAGAGTACTGAGATAGCAAATAGATGTTCATCGGGCATCTGGTCATCCACTGTTCCATCCTCATCTGCAGACAAATCCAATCTAGATAAAAAGTCAGCAACAACATTTTCTTTACCTGGTTTGTCAACAATGGTCAAATCAAACTACTGCAACAAAAGTAACCATCTAATAATACAAGCATTCACATCTGGTTTATTCATTAAATATTTAATTGCAGCATGATCAGTATGTACAAATGTTTGATAGCCAATGATATAGTGTCGGAACTTGTTCAGTGCATTGACCACCGCCAAGAATTCTTTCTCGGTTACAGTGTAATTCAGTTTTGCTTTGGATAAGTTTTTGCTGACAAAGTAAATGGCATACGGAAGTTTTTGTTCCACTTGTCCTAAGGCTGCCCCTATGGCTTTGTTCGAGGCATCAGTGTGGATGTGGAAAGGTAGGGCCCAGTTGGGACCTCTCAAGATTGGGGCAGACACCAACTTGTCCTTTAATTCATTCAAAGCCCTCTGATAATCGTCAGTCCATTTAAACTCCACATCTTTTGCCAACAAACCAAACAATGGCGAGGCTAGCTTGCTGAAGTCTTTAATGAATCTCCTGTAATACCCCGCTAATCCTAAGAAACTCCGAACATCCCTTACCTTTTGGGGAGGTGGAACCCTCTTGATGAGAGCAATTTTGTTAGGATCCACTTGTAACCCTTGGCAAGAAATGGTATGGCCTAGCACGGTCCCTTCAGTCATCAAGAATTCACATTTTTCAGGACTAAGGGACAGGTTCATCTCAATGCATTTGGTTAGGACTTTTCCCAGATTGGACAATGCTTCCTGGAAGTTGGACCCATAAGGAGTGAAGTCATCCATATAGATTTCCACCGCATCATGGACCAGCTCTGAGAAGATGCTCAAGACAGCTCTTTGGAAGGTAGCAGGAGCATTGCATAGCCGAAAGGGAAGAACTCGGTAGGCAAAGGTACCCCAAGGACAAGTGAAGGTGGTCTTATCTTGGTCTTCCGGGCTGATTTGGATTTGGTTGTACCCGCTAAACCCATCTAGGAAAGAGAAGAACTTCTTTCCTGCCAGTCCATCCAACACTTGATCTATGATAGGTAGAGGGAAATGGTCTTTCTTGGTAGCTTTGTTCAGTTCTCGGTAGTCCACACAGATTCTCCACTTCCCATTTTTCTTGGGAACCAACACTAGAGGGGACACCCATTCGCTATCTGAGATGGGGTAAATGAATCCGGCATCCAACAGTTTTTGCAATTCTTCCTTGACAATGTCCTTAAGGGCTGGATTCATTCTCCTCTGGGGTTGCCTAACCGGTTTACAATCCTCCTTGATGTAAATGTGATGGGTACAGACCGAAGGATGGACTCCTTTCATCTCCTTATAGCTCCAAGCAAAAGCATCTAGATGACTGGCCAACAGACTACACAGCTCCTTTTCCTGGGAAGGAGATAGGGAGGAGCTGATCTTTAACGTTCTCTCAGGGCTGAACTCCACATTCTTGACTCTGGGAGTGACAGGGTTGGTTGCACAAAGGTCTACTAAGGTGCTAGCTTGGGCATCCTCCACAAATTCCTCTAAGGTCAGTGCACTAGGAGGTGGATTCTAGATCAAGGTCTCAATCAAGTCATCCTCGGTTGGGGGGTCTCTTCTAGTGGTGTCTAGGGTGCACAAAGGTGCCGAGTACACCTCATCCTCTTCTCCTTCCTCCAACCAAAGTGGTAAGTCATGCTCTAATGAGGGTTGGGCAGGAGGGTATAGGACTAGCTGCTTGGACATAGGACCATTTTTGATGGTCATGTTTCCTGCACGGCAACTTATGTAAGCATCTGCAGTGGCTAACCAAGGCCTTCCAAAAATAAGAGGATATCCAGTAAGCTTTGCCTTTGGTTGCAGAACCAAGAAATCTACAGGGTATTCCCAAGAGTCGACAGAGACCAAGACATCCTCCACAATCCCTTCGGGAGTCACGGTGGAGCGATCTGCAAGTTGTAGGACTGTCGAGGTCTTCCTCAAGGAACCCTGAAGGTTGAGTTTGAGCATGGTATCCCTGGTCATTACATTAATGGCAGCCCCAGGTCAATCAAGGTCTGAGGTATGATGGTGCCATTGATGTGGACATCTACTACAGGACTCCCAGGATCTAGGTACTTTGGGCAGATGACTTGTCCTAACATAAGGTCAGACAGCTGTCCTAAGACATTGATGGTTGAAGCATCTCTCTTTCGCCTGCTTGGGTGTTTGAAACACTTCTCCTTAACCAGTTTGTTGTATATTGGCACATCCTTGATGGCTTGGAGAAGCGGTATTTTCACACACAACTGCTTGAGCTCTCCCAGAAGCTCATCCTCCTCTGGGTTGGGTTGTGTGGTGGCTGTTAGTCTCTCAGGAAAGGGTGGAATAGCCTTTGGTTCACTTTCCTGTTTGTCTTCCTCGTCCTCTGGGGGAGGAGGTTGGCGATTCGGAAGAGTCTTCCCAGATCGAAGATTGATCTCCTGGATCTCCACAGCATAGGTAGGGCATGATGTTTCCCCAGTGTATACCTGCTGGGCCTGTCTATTGTTTGGGTTTGGGTTCAGTTGAGCAGGCATTTGAGGTTGCCTTGGAGGAGCAGGAGGTAATGGTTGAGGCTGAACTGGTGGTGGAGGCAAAATGGCGGGAGGAGTGTTGTACTAGGGCCTCCACCCCGACTGAGGTGCATTCCACTGAGGCTGTGGCTGGGCATGTGAGTGATATGAATGAGTAGTGGGTTGAGTATGGTACTGAGGTGGGTAAGACCATGGAGGAGGCACAGACCAGGAAGGATGAGTAGGGGGACCCCAGGAAGGCATAGGAGTAGATTGGTTGGGGCTGTAATAAGCTTGGGGTGCCCTGTGCATCCCCTGCTGGTAAGGTCTAGGTCCTTGTGGCCTCCTCTGGTTCAGGAAATAGAGAGGTTCAGTGGGGGCTTCTGTCCCTTGGTACATGGCTTTAAGCCCAGGTAAGGTTGGACATTGATTTGTGGGATGGTCCTCCTCACAAACGAAACACACTTCAACCGAATGCAATGGGCATTCGTTCTTAGGGTGTCTCCTTGTACATCTAGGGCAGAAGATAGCCAAGGCCCTCTCAGCTTCTTCCTTCTTCTGCTGGATCCTGAATGTGTCAAGTTGCATGGCAATGGTCTGTCTCACCTCACTCTTGAGATCTTCTAATTGATTTGCAAACTCATGTTTGGAGAAAGGAATACCAGCTGAGAGGAGGTTTCCTCTACCTCGTTTCCGGGCTGCCCTAGAGTGGTTTCTGAACACAGTCTTGATGTCCTCATAAGGCAGCTGGTAAATATCTCCTCCAGCTAACATGTGAAGGGTATCTAAGAGGTCTTCAGGGACTCCTCGGAGCAGGACCAACTTGAGGGATTCAGGGTCAAGTGTGCACCTGGCCCGTTTATAGCTAAGCTGGAACCTTTCCTCATAATCCTCTAAGGACTCATCATTTCCCATGGTCATCCGAAAGATTTCCCCCTTGGTTTCCTTGGACCTACAGTAGTCCCGGTATTTAGTGTTGAAAGCTTGCTGCATCTGAGCCAAAGTGGTGATACTGTTCCCAGGTAAGCCCATGAACTAGTGTAATGCTGCATCCTTAAGAGTTGAAGGGAAGAGTTTCAGCTTCTGCTCATCTTCAGTATAGTCATAGGTTCGACAAAGGACAACAAACTCAAACAGGATGGTATCAGGATCTTCAGTAGTCAGTCCATGGAAGTGAGGTAAAGCGGAGGGGCTAATGTTCTTCATTTTCATGTCTCCATTGGTTTCTCGGATGGGGAAGGCACCTTCTATTCTCTCATCTTCTCCTCTATTGTTAGCCATAGCTTCAGATGGGATGGTCTCTAATTCTTCTTCTACTATAGGATCTTCGTATATCTCAGGAGGTTCACCTATAGGTTCTTCTGGATCACTGTCACCAAAGAAGAGAGAAGGGTGACTCAGTGATGTGGTGGGGGTGTTGGGTAAGAATTTGCCTATTTTATCTCGATTCCTACGAGGCATGAAATGGAAAGAATTTTTTGATTGCTTTTGTTTTTTTCTTTGGTACCTGCAAAAACTGAAACAGATTGATCTACAACTAACTATCTTGCTGAAATGAAAATGTAGAATTGAAATGAAAGCAGGAAAGAACTAATCTACTTTGCTCAAATGAAATTGCAGGAATGGAAATGCTAGTCTACGCTTGCAGAATTGAAATGCTAATCTATGCTTGCAAAATTGAAATTGCGGAATTGAAATGTTAATCTATGAAAGCAGGAAATGTCTATGCTACTTTTGCAGAATGGAAATGAAATAAACTACTTGGCAGAAATCGAGAGTGGGAAAATAGAAGAAAAGCAACAATTACTAATACTCTGACGCTTCCCCGGCAACGGCGCCAAAAAGATGGTGGGCTCCAGTATTGTAGCAATAATGCTACAACTCCTGGAGCTTCCTTCTCTAGTTTTATCAACCCGGTAGTTCGTAACAAACTTGGAGGCGACGGTGCTGTATGCACAAGTACTAGCTCTTGTCGCAGCTGTCACTTGGTCAGCTGGCACAAGTCCGCTAGGGCTCAAGCCAACTTCTATATGTTCTTAGAAGAAGCCTTTTAAGTGATGAACGAAAGCTATCTCAAAGGAAATTAACCTACTTTGCAAGAATGAACTGAAATCCAACAAAACATGGAAACCCTAGTCAACCCTAATTTGACCAGCTTAATCCCTACGATGCAATGGTGGGAATGCAACTTCTAAAAATGATGCCATTACTTCTAGTGAGATGAGATGCATGAGTCTAAACTACTTTCATCTGAAGAGAACATGTTTTTGTATTTTTGCTCAAGTGGTTGGAGTTATTATGACTGTGCTTCTTACTGGGTCTTGACCATGCAGGGGTAGTTCAAGGGGAGGAAGGCTTGGAAAAGGTCAGGAGGACTCTGAGAGGTTCCAGGGGATCCCTAGCATCATTCCACAGAAGTTCACAATGTTCAGATGCCTGGCAACCGTGTTTGCAAGCTTCTACAAGATGTCTGCAGGGGATCCTACAGGAAGCTCGGGATTTCTACAGGAAGTCTGCTAACTTCTACAGGATGTTCTGCAATCGGAGTTTTGGGTGATGGAGGAGTGAACGAGCTGTATGGGTGGATAGGTAGGATGAGATGGGAGCTTGTGATGGCTTATGGACAGAGAGATGAGATGGAGAGGGGGTGTGTAAAGCTGGTTGATCTAGAGGAGGTTAGAGGCAATGGAAGGCCGAAAGGATAAAACAACATGGATAATAGAAGAGTTGGTGGGCAAATGATCTAGCTAGGAGGTAAGGAGATGGCTTAGGCACAGCTGAGAAGGAGAAGGAAATGATAAAGTGGTGTTGCACAGTGTAAATGGAACAAATCTCCTCTGTCTTGAGTATCACCGAAATGTCATCAATCTACTCTCACTGTTTTATTAAAAACCAAAGAACAACAATGTAAGTTAAGGGAGAATCGTGCATGGTGCTGAGACGAAGAGCTACTCCACAAAATCTAAGTGCATGGACACTCCTACAACTGAAATTATTGCGTTAAAGCTTGCATGAACATATAAAACAGTGTTTTTGGTAGTTGGCACGGTCTGCACTTCCGGTCCCCAAACAGAGGTGAAAGTGAGTGTGCATTCAATCTTTTTTCGAACTCTGATTAACTCCAATCCTTACTCTAATCTAAACTACTGAAAGCACTTTATCCACAAAACTAACCTACTTAATCACATCAATAAATTCGAATCAACAAACTGTGTTTTCCAAGTGCATGTAAAGGAAAAGAAATGAAATGCTGAAAGGAAAGACAAGTAACAATACAAAGAAAGGAGGCCTATTGCTCTCAGGTTGGGCCCAAACATGAGAGCTATAGCTCCTCTAAGAACTCATAATTGAACTCAAATCTGCCTGCCTTTTATTAAAAGATCATAATCATAAGTCTAACAACATGCCAAAGATGGCTTACAAAGAGCAAAATAGAGCTATAGCTCGTGATTCAAAATCTGTAACAAAGGTTCAAAAGTCCCCATCGAAGGCTACAACCTCAATATTTATACATTATGATGGCCAAGCTGGCCTCCTCCATTAGTGGTGCTTGGCTGTCCAACTAAAAGTAAACTTCTGTTCCTTTAGAATCCGTTGGCTGCCTTCTAGCTCGGTGGTGATAGCTGTTGGAGCTCGGAGTAGGGGTGGAGATCACGAGGAAGGTCATTCAAGGCTGTGGACAACCTTCCTACAAAACCACAATGCCACCTTGGCTGTCTCCTTTCCTCCATCTGCGTGGTTTTGCTCCATTTAATGTCAAAAAACCTGAAACAATCATGTATTAGCCACCTAGGAATAATGACTACCCTCCTTCCTACAAATAACATGAATATACTAATAAATGATGCATAAGTGATAAAAAATGAAGGGTTGAGCAAGGTAAGTAGTCCAAACGAGCCCAAAATGTTACCAAAATTTGGGGCTCATCAACTTCAACACTCACTTTCTGGCCAACCCGTGTGGCAACACAACCCCCTGTGCACAGATGCGGACCTTGTGACTCTTTGCTTCTACGTGCAGCTCCAACATCATGCAGCTCTCGGGCATAGTAGTTTATAGTCCCCCTCTTCCTTTCAACTGCCTAGAGTGCTAAGACTGTACTTCCCTCAGCTAGTTAGGTGCTTGCACCACTTGTGTAAAGTTTCATCCTGTCATCCATCATGTTTCCTAGGAAATAGCCACCTTTCATTATTACAGGTAGCATCGTGCACTTTATCATCTGCAACATGCTACCCTGATCAATTCACTTAGTAATGCGCGGTCCAAGCCAAGGCATCAGATTGATCAATTCGCAGCGATAGGCTTCAAACATATTATCGTGATCGTGTGCATCCTGCCTTATCACCCTCGTCTTTTTACTGAGAAAATCTTCCTTTATCTTTTCCTCTAGTTTCTTAACTTTCGTGTCCACCAGAGCGCTTTTCTTCCTTAATTGTACCCTTTCTTCTTCAAGTTCTTGGAGCCTATAATTTCCAAATTTGATTTCTTCTTCCAGGGTTCCACAAACTATCGTATCTACTGGTGCTATCATGTGTGGTCCAAGCTTTCAATGTACTATAGGGCTTACAACGTTTTCTTGATACTCTAGCCTTGGCGGTGCTTGTGCGGTCAGGTTCTTGCACGCGGTCCTATAAGCCCATAGAACCGTTGGTATGTGCAAGTCCCAATCAGTCCGCTTCACATTTTGGACCTTGTTCAGCACTTCGTGTACTTTGTTAAAGGCTTCTATGTGGATATCCTTCTATGCACTTGGTCTTTCCATACTTCGTGGTCCCAACCGGAGGGGTCATTCGCGCCATTTCCTTACCCACACCTACTTACTGATCGTGTCTCCTACCGTGATGATGGTGTGCATTTGTGCAGGTTTCGCACCATATGCCCATATCCACCTGGATAGGTGGGTGTGCAAGCCGGTTCACCCAACAATCTTTTCTGTTAATCACATTGGTGCCTTTTCGAATGGTATGCGCATCATCCTTTTGTATTTGTGCCAGTACTCAAAACTTTGTTGGTGCAACTCACAGTACCCATTTTAGAGCATCGAAATGCTATTGTTCTGGTACTTCTCTTTCAAATTTGTTCAAGAAGTCATCCACCTTGCTTAACCCGTCATACATAGGTAGATCTCTTACCGTTGTCCCTACGCAGCGCAACGAACTCGTCATCATGTTACAATTGAGGGTGGTTACCCTGTGTAACCAGTTCTCCCATCATTCTATATCCTCGTCAGAATCTAATGTGTAAGATATTTCATGCTTCCAAGAGATTCGGCCATCCGCGGTTAGATTTACCCAGTCTTGCTGCCTCGTAGTTATCTTGTAGATGCAGTCCAGATCGTCGTTGCTGTCATAGTCACGCATTGGCTACATGTAGTGCATTCCTTTTGCACGGTCTAAGGGTAACACTACGTGCAGTAACCTTCTCTCAAAGATCATCTTGCACTTCTTCAGATTTATCACTCCATTCATGTCAGTGGCCCAATCTATTCCCAATAGCATGGGGTAGGGATTGCGGTCATCAATAATCTCTATTACTTCGAAATTTGCTAGTGCACCTGCTCCTTTGACATCTACTGTGATTCCCTGAAATATCCCCATAGGTAGGATCTTTTGCTGGTTCGCCATTCATAGTTGGATAGAAGACCATTACAATGTAGGCCTGCCCATGTGCTCCCATGTTTTTTTTGGCAGGATGTTCATGTCCAATCCTAGATCCAGAATCACTTAGTCCAACTCATATTCCCCAATCTGCATGGTCACTCTCATCTCTCTTCCTATTCACGTCATGTGCTTCTTGAGCTTCTGGACTATGGGCAATTCTCCTGGCGCAGCCCCAATGCATCTAGTTATGAGTTCCTGCACCGCCTTTACAATGTTGCTATCGCACAACAACTTCATGCATGTCTCCAAGAATGTAGTGAGCATCAATGAGTCCATTTCCGACTCCAGTCTATCTTTATTTCCTAAAATGGACGCATCAACAAAGCTCCTCTTAGCTTCCATGAAAGTCTCCTTAGCGCGCTTCAAATCAAATTTTGGTTCCTTCTTTGGAGCCTTGCGAACCTAGGTACTTTCTTCAAGTTGCTTGCCTTTGTCATCCCCTGTCGTATTTTCACTCTGGAACATGATATTTACATTAGGGTCTTCCTTGCACGGCTCAGACCTCATCATTTGCAGGTTCTGAGTTGGCAAAGGTTGGAGTGCTCCTTTACTGCGCAACCTTGCTATTAGTGTGGGACAGTCCTCCATCTCATGATCAAACAATGTACAATACAAGCATGATGGTTGTGTTGGATTCCTACAATCACAGGCATACTAGCTTGGCCCTCCGCAATTGTAACATATCAGTTGTCTGCGACCTCTTCATGGTCCCCCTCCACCTCAGCCTTGTCCACACTGCTAAAATCTGGTGCGCACCATGCTTGCATTTTGATCAAGGGGACGTGTTTGAGCCTGAACTCTGTAGGTAGGAGTTCAATCCATCATCAACTCATAACTTCTACAAGTGCACTCATCATGTCCTACTGATCTACAAAAATTACAGAAAAACTGCTGTGCATTCTGAGTATACCTCCGTAATAGATGGTAGTTATCTGTAACATGCTTTCCTCCTATCTGAAAAATTGTACACCACAGTGCAGGCGCTGCGCTTGTTCCTGCCTGTGCCTCTAGTCTTAGTGGCATTGGCCATCCTCCCGCAAGGTAATTCACAAACACTAGGCAATGGTCCTTGTCGTGCCCCTGCCCCTTGAATTTTATGCACCATACCTCATCGCGCATCTCTAAGCAGGTTGTCCTATCTTGTTTCAAACTCTGCATCTTGAGGCACAAGTTTTTCAACTGCACGTGAATCTGCTGAACTCCCAGGTTAGGATCTTGTATCGAGGTCTCATGCAATCTCATTGTGACCTCCAAGGCCTTGGCCTGAGTGGTTAGCCTCTATTGCGACAACGCATTATGTAGATGCGGTGTTAACGATGCTACAAACCATTTGCGGTGTTGCCCATATGTTAATGTCATGTTCACTTCACGAATTGTGCACTTCTGCCTTTTATCTAACTCCCATGGGGTTTCGCTTGGTAGCATTGTGATTTCCTTAAACCCAATGATCGACTATGCCTCTGACTTTGGTCTGCTAAATTCTTTGTTCAATGTATCTTGGATATCCGTGATCCCTGCATTTGGATTGTCCTTGGAATGCTTAATGTACCAGGTCAGCATGCGATCCTACAGAGCATTGACCAACGTTGCCTTCTTTATATTGTCATCCATGACTCCATGTGCTTCCCATACAGCTTTTATCACAAACCAAAACTAGTCTGAATCTTCATTCCCTACTCACTTGAACACTGGTAGCTTTATCATGCTTTCCATACTGTTTCACAATGGTGGTGGAGGTGGTATGTGTGAAGACGAGGGTGAAGACGATGAAACTGGTGGTGGCGTGGGTGAGGGTGGTATGCGCGGAATTCTTTGTCTTATCAGATTGATTGCGCTTCTTGGCGAGACCTTAGCGAGCTCTTCTTCATCCCCTCATGGAGGTAAAAATCAAGGGGCTAGTTTCTAGTTTTGTGCTACCCTCATTTCTGTAGATTCTCCCACTTCGCGTAGTCCCAAACATCAATTTATTTGCATAACCCCGCTTTTGACACAGTAGCTTTTTAATCCAAGTGTTTAAATATTTAATGAACTTACCTTGTGGTCCTTTGAGGGGGCGTCGTTTTTCCTCATTATAACTAACTAAAGTATCTACCATGAATTCAGTGATGAATCCTCCTATGATTTGATCGAGCTAGTGAACGACAACATGCATGATCTTCTCTTCTAATGCTTCTAGTCTGTGCACCAAATCTGGAGTCCACACAATTGGTTTGTTGAGTTTACACCTTCCTTGGCTATTTTCTAGCTTCGTGATCCACTCATACAACTCAGTGGGGAAGGATGAAAAGAAAATTTCGTGGATCTATGTATATAAGTAGCAGTCTAACCACTCTTCCTTTGATATTCGTGGATTCCTGTTTTCCTGCACCACGAACTCATGAATCTTCTTGTCCAATCAATCTTCAATTCCTTTCTTTGTTGGATTCCAGTGATATGACATCATAAATCTCTATGCAAATCCCATTCCCGGTAATGAAACCATTTGTTGGCTTGTTGGGGCCTGACCTAGGTTCGGATTTAATTAGCCAAACAAATCCCAGTACTATTGGCCCTTTCAGCAACAGCCCGCAAAGTGCGAACTAAGGTCTCACCCGAAGTAGTATGGGAGGGTGCTAGAATCAGGTTTCCGCACCCTTGAGATGTCTGAGAGGTTCGACATGTCTCACTAGGTGTCCCTCCACATAGGTCGTTTTGCGCACTTCCCTATTCCTTATGCCCTGATATACTGCCTTCGTGCAGCCCTAACCGGGGAGTGTGGAGATTCCGTGCTACTAGAGCCACGCTTTGTGCTATTACCCGCAATCTTACTTATCTTCCCATACCAGTTAATTACCTTCGCATGCTTTGATGTCTTATGTTATAATTAGTTATACAAAACATTTAAATAAGTTCGCGCATCATATAAGCCGTATACTTTCAAATTATACCCAATCATAGATTAAAACAGGAAAATATGTACTAAACTATGGTAAACTTTCTCTTTATTGATTCTTCCAACAGTTATAGACTCGACCTACCATGCGCACTCAACTGCAGGGGTCTACGCACTCAGCTGCGGACTACTAGGCCTCTTCTCACTCAGCTGCAGAGTCTTTCCCTACTTCACGACCCAAAGACACACTTTACAATTTTACTCAATCACTTAGACTTCTCATGCCCTCCTATTCTATCTTCTCTATTAGTTATCTTATACACTTGGAGCCTCACTCTATTTATACAATCCCATGGTCCGCAGACCATGGGTAGGTCTATCCAGCCGATGTTACATTACGAAAACTAGGGCAGACAATCCTATGACTCTATTATAATTTCACGCCCCATGCCTGCAATTCGCGAAGCTTTTACAAAAAGATTCAGTCGAAACTTGGGCTTTAAGCCCCAAAACCTGCCTTGGGGTGATTCCATGCCCAACAAACTCTGAAAAATGGGGGAGGATGTGGAATGACTCCAAGCACTAGGTATATTCAAGAGAAGGAGGCTTCATTTCATGAGTTATTTGATGTTAAATTTACAATTGATGGCTATGATATGTCTCATTTTTAAGGTGAAAAAATGGAAAATTATAAATTTTTTCTCTTCATTTAAGGACATTAAACGCATGCTTCACAATCAAAGATTTTGTTTGGACATTATAGACTCTCATTTAGCATGGGTTGAAAGCTTCTTTGTAAGTGACTCATTTGTTGGTGATCTAATTGATCCTTCAACTTATAATGTACAGACACTTTCTTTGATTTCTTCAAATCATGACTAAAATATTTCTCTCACGTATTTTTTTCATGTTTTTTTGTAAATATTCTTCTGATATGGTTTATTTTAGGCAGCCTATTTCCTATGCACTGAAGGAAGTCTATTTCCTAGGGACATTAGTGGGTTACATTATCCTCTAAGCATTATCAATTGTGGGGTTTCAATGGTTTTTGCAATGCAGGTGTTTTTGTTTAATTTCTGGATGAAATGGCTCATCTTACTATTGAAGTGTCATAAACTCATATTGAGGCGTAATCGAGAGCATTGTTGACTTGTATGTATCCTCAATATGGAGGGAGTAGTTATCAATCATTTACCATAACACATTTTTTGGAACTCAACTTCATAATGTTTATTCCTCTTGGTGTAGTTAATATGTATATTTTGGCTCTGTTAGTCTCTTATTCCAAGTGATCTTATGTCATGATGTATTTGTTTTGTTTTGGTACTTTTCATTATTTTTACTTGGTGCAAAGGAGGGGAAAATGTTAAGTTAATGTTGGCTCTACATGTTTCTCATTCATGGGAGCTTATGTATTCTCTTCTCTTCAAATTTGTAATGGTATTAGGTTGCATGGACTTCAATATTTTTGGTCTATTTCTTTAAGAATATTGTAATGGTACTTAGTGTTATCTGGGATCTACATTCCTAATGATGAGAGGGGAAGTATGGATATGGGTACAATAATCATGTAATACTAATTTTTTTTATATGGAATGCATAGTTCTTATATTTACAAAAAAATATGACCCATGTTCTTTTTAGGTAGTAGTTAGGTACCTTGGCTTGGCATTAACCCCACCAATAAGGGAGAAGCAATTACATGTCTTTCCTACACTTGCTGGCCTATAGGTATAAGACATTTTTGTACAACTTATATCACAGAGGGGTCCATCTTAGGTCCTTACTTTTCACACACATACCTCACTACACACTGATAAATAGTTTGTGAATTCATTAAAAAAATAAAATTCCAAACTAAAAAATGATCCATAGAGTTTTTAATAAATAAATTATTTTTCTAAAATCTAATATAAAAAATATATTAGTTAAGGTTAGAAAATTAAAAGCAATAATCAATAAAAAAAAAATATGTTTTAATAACTACAAATCTTGCATTAGGGCACTTTTCTAAAGTTGTTGTATTAAGTGGGATCTATCTGATCCACCTATTAATACCTTTATCTCTACTTTATTCTAAAGTTAAGAAATGTACCTATTGAATAATTTATATAAGATCCTCTTGCACCTCTCACCACCAAGCATTATTTTTTTCTTCACTTTGTCGTGCCTTGGTTACTAGTTTTAGGGTTTCTATCACATATGGTGCCTTGTTTTTTTAATAATCTCATTTCATTATTAATATCTAATACAACAACAAATTTCCTCCCTTTATAATCATAATTTTCTATTTTCTATACTAGATAAACTAATTAAATTTATAATCTGAGGGGAAGGGGGAGGGGAGGGGATAGCTAAAATGACACATAATCACCTTCTCTAAGACACTTTAGTAAAAAGGATATATCACATTCATTAATATTAATAGTATTTCTTATAATATTAATTTTATGGTATCATTATTATTAATTACAAAATTAATATTTATTTATATTATTAACTCGATAATACCAATGTTTGTATTTATATTAAATTATTAATAATATAGTATTAATATTAATATTTTCAATATTTTTATATTATAATATTAATAGCATTAATAGTTACATTTATTATTTTATTGGTAACCTTTACTCTTTTTGAATTTCCAGGTTTCCTCATAGGTAATTGCTACCTTTTATTTTTTCTATTATTCCATGTCTCATACCTCTCACCTACTAATAATAAATCTCTTCCTTTCTTATTACTTACACTTGGTCTTGGATATGAATCCACTTGATTATTTGAAATGTTGATCATTCTAAAAGTTAAATAGGACACTCACAAAAACTTACACCCAAATATCGTATATTTTTTAAAAAGAAAATCAAGTTTGTTATCACCCCAGGATTTTTAGACACAATTATTCCATGTGTTTAATGGGGTTTCTACCATTTATCTTCCAATAGTAGAAATTTATTAATACCTATGCCCTCATCAATTGTATTGTCTTGTGGGTGGTGACGATATTATCATGCGTTTCCACTGTGCTAACTAATTTCTCAATGTTGAAGTAGTAAGTAGTATCTTGACTTATGGAGTTCATACATGTGGCATGCATTTAGCCATTTGTATTGATGGATATATTCAATGAGCTCAATGTTATAATTAATTATATTTATAGAATAATAATTAATATTATTTAACCTTAACTATCATATAGTTCGAGAGTGTAACCTTCTCTAGTTTAAGTAAAGAATGGCATTAAATTAATATTTCATTCATTTGATTTTCAACCCATTTTGTCAGTACTATGGTGTGGGCAAACTTCTGACTTTGAGTCAACAAAAGTCATTTCCTACCTTATTTCTCTCTAGTTATTATGACATAGTTTTGCTACATCTAGCTTCCCCACTCACCATTTATTCCCCTTTCCTAAATACCTTAAAGTGACAGGGAAAACCACCAAGGTGAAAATGGGAGGTTTGTCTAATAGTATTCTTAGGCTTTCCTGTTTTCTATATTTGGTACTTTATTTTAGGGAGAGTATATGCAATGACACACTCTCTTCCAAAGAACTTACCACCAATAGATTATTTTAAGAGAAAATTGTTCCTAATTCTCTGCATTTTGAGGTTTGTAAATTATGTCTAACAAACTTCTAGTTGTTTTTCATTCATATTTCAATAATCAAACCAGCAATGGGGAAAACCTTCATTCGTTGCTATTTGTAAATGCTACTTGACTCATCACTCCTATTCAAGGAAAACCATGCCACCTAGAATTAACCATTGGTCATTTGTAAGGGGACAAACTTTCACTCTTGCCAGATCCCTTTCGGTCTTGGGAAGTTAAATCTTTTTCTTACATCCAATGAAGAGGAGCTCATAACCAAGAAAAAGAAAATTTAGGGCATACTCTAGGCCCAATATATCTTAATTTATAGTGAATAGTCGATATAATTAATAAATATGGGTAAATTATTGTACAACTGAAATGAAAATTATCTTGAAGTTTTCAAATATTTATGGTTTAGGAAATAAGACATATAAATTACCAATAACTACATGTAAAGGATAAAAGAATCAATTTAATAAATAAAATTAAAAATTTACTCTTTGTATCCTAAAATCTTGATTTAATCGATTTTTTTTTTTTTTTGGTAAATTTAAATAAAATATTTTCGTGTACATTTTTTAAAAAATATTTAGAATTTAACTTAATATATTTCTATAAATGGATTCACAACTGTTGTGACAAACATAACACCAAGCTATATAGAGTGGAATCCTAGTACAATTATCAAGGAGTGATAAAAATTAAATAAAAACTCATATTTTATCAAATATGTCATATCCCTTAAACATATTATCCCTTAAACATATTAGACAAAAGTTTCGTGTAAATTAATAAGAATGAAATAAAAAATTCAAGTTATTACAACTTAGAATCATCCCATAAAATGTCCACTGATTAAACCTCAAACCATATTATACAAAATTGTGCACTACTAATATATTTGACAACCAACAAAGAGTAGCTGTAAGAAAATACAAACAATACATTGTCCTTATGTATCTCGAATGTGATCATTTAGGGGAACAAGGAAAGAGTTTGATAACTTTATTTAATAAGTTAGCTTTCATGGATTTCACAATTGCAACATATACTAGCAATGGAAAGTTGAAATAGTCAATAGAATTGTTTCCAGAAAAGTGAAAGAGGATACAAAAGTATACTAATAATGGGGATAAAAAGCAAACAATGGATAAAATGGTGGTTGATGAAGTGAAGAAAGAGGATATAGAGTTTACAATAAACCTATAACTCTATACTTATGGCATATATCTACCTGAAGTTTGTGTGTTGTTTTCTTAGTCTTGCATCATATTCTCAGCTCATGAGACAATATCACCACGTAACACTAATAATGGAATGCTATCGATGCATATGAAACCTAACCATGACCATGTTAATAAATACAATAAATAAAAATTGGTAATATGGTACTTCATTCTATATTAAGGTCTCCATGTGATAAAATCACAAAACTCAAATATACATCCAGTTTCAAAATACAATATTCCAACATTTATTTCTTAATCACCTTTTGTATGTTTTGAACTAATGACAATCTAATTAATTAAAGAACCCATAACTTACATGCATACCTCTAATGAATTGCCTATATACATCCCTCATACTCTTTATTACTAGGAATGTCCTAGCACCCTAGTCGATCTTCTTTCAAAGTCAACTTAAAAACCACAAAGACCCCCCTTACGTTTGTGGTCACCTCTCCCCTTCATTTCATTTGAACCCTCTATTTGACATAATTCTTTCCATGCAAACTAATGTTTTATGACTTTATCTTTTAATGTACGTTTTCTCAAATAATTTGGTTTCATGAAAACATAATAAATGTAATACCGAGATTCCATAAGTGGTAGGAACTAATTTTTTTTTTTATTTCTCAAGTATGGTTCATGTTTAGTTTCTAAATTCATCACCAATTTCAATCGTGAATTATGGAAGATGAGTGAGATGTGAAATAATGATGATGAGAAGTAAACATCAAGGGAAAATTATTTATTATCATAATTTTAGAAAATAATATAATGTAACTTTTAATAAACTAAACTTGAAAATTGTATTATTCCCTTAAATTATTCCAGTGTTTATTAGCCAAATTATTATATATATAAAACTTATAAGTTCCTTAAAATTTTCCCAGATTTTTTTCATTTAAAATAAAAAATTATTTCCAAAATTTTACATTCCCTCAAAATAAAAAATTCTTTTAGTTAATAGGGTAATTGATGGTGTGCATACATCAGAGATTATCACGAAGAATTTGAAATAATTGATAGAAGCAAAAAATGCATGAACATGTGGGGTGGAGAGAATAAAAATGGGGATGTCCATAGATTCTCTAGCAGAAGGTGGTTTCATTAAGAAGTTAAGTCTTCATTGCTTCTACAACAACTGCTCCAATTTCATCGACCTCTGCTTCAATCTTACCATTGGGGATGATACTGATTACTTTTCATCATCATATTCATGTCCCATAAATTGTAGGAGATGTAAAATAATATACTTACTGGATATCCTACATGATTCATAACTTAAAATATGAATATATAATTAGCCAATTATTGTTTTATTTATTATAATTTCTGCAAGTATATACGTTCCCCCTATGTGGGAGGCTCACAAAAATGGATACTAGTGGATGATGAGTGAGTTTGGCTCATTTGTTACTTCTACTGCAATAATTGGTTTTGGAGATATAACAATTTATGCCACTTCGATCCATCTCGATTTTCTTTATAGTTCAGGCATTAACAATTAGATTCTCTATTTTTTATATCAAGGTTTGGAATAAGGGATGTAGTTTGCAGTAGTCAGTGTAAGTATTCTTTGGCACTCTCTCGAAGTTTTATTTACAACACACATTTGGGTAATGATGTTTTGCTATTATAAATTCTTCTTTCAACTAGAGTCATATTAAATTATTAGTGGTCTATATATATGTAACATCCCTCGGTAAACTTGCATGAAAATGCATGGAGTTAATTTTTTTTATAGAATTTTCCAACATGTAACTTTTTGAATTATGTATTCCTTCAATGCCACATCAAATAAAGGAATAGTACATTATTTCAACTCAACTATTTAATCACATACTTGATAATATAAACATCACATCATGTAAGGCATCAACATCATAAAATAACACAATAGGTAACCACATCATTAGACACTGATATACCTTGGAAACCCTGTAGGGTGAAAACCAACAAACGTTTAATTTTATTATTAAACACTCGTGATGGTGTTCACCCCTCACTAAGTGGTTACAAGGGAGTCCATCCTTGACCATTATCAAAAAGTCTTACAAATAAATATAAGCTTAAATGCAACATAACTAGCTATAAGCTATTACAATCCTCATAATATCATTTACCTACAAGGCTTGAACATTAAGTCTTTACAACCTAGTTCTTCCCATCAGTGGATTATCCTATAGTTGAAATTCCTTCAACCTACATATGCCACTAGTTTATTGTCTGCCACAATCTTAAGTACAATCAAACTTTTTCATATGTTGCAGTGTTTTTTGCAACTACTACTCTTCGCAAAATTTGATATCATGATTGGATCAAATAATAATAAAGCCAATAATAAATCTTTAATAGTGATGCTTCAACATCTATTTGTGTGCATACATAAATTTTAAACATAATATCATGCCATGCTTTCTTTAACATCACTATGCATACACTACTAAAAATCGTATATCTACCAAGCACCACATTAATTGTTATCCCCCTCACCCATAAGTCCACGTTCTTTCCAAAGAATTACAACTATCCTTATTCCTTTAAAGTAAACTAACACATTCACTATGGTTTTTCATGCGAATACATAAACTTTTTCCAATAGTCATTATTCATGCATGCAGATACATAATATTTTGTCAAAATGAGGCTAACAAACTCTTGCATGCAAATGCACAATATTTCTAAAAGTATGTTGACATAATATTATTTATAGATGCACCTAATCTTCAAGAAGCTACCTAACATAACCTTGGATATAAATTCATAACCTTTCCAAAGGAAAACTAACATAATAGATTCAGTGATTGTGCATGCAAATGCATAACAATATTTAAAAAGAACTAGCCCAACCACCATCATATTAGGGCATGTAGAACAATGCTCCTTTCAAAAAGGAAACTAATACCATGCATCGATATTGTAAATGAAAATACATGCTCTATTCCAAAATAAAGCTAACATAATAATTGTTATTTGTTGCACGGAACTAGTTACTACTTGTTCTTTCCAAAAGAAATTAACATGACAAGTATTCTTCTTGCATGCAAAACAAATATTTCTTTCTCAATGAAGATAACTAAATTTTACATGCAAACACACATTTATCTTTTCAAGATGGTGGAAAAACGGATATTCTTTCTCAGAGAAATGAACCCTAGGATTGTTGTTTTGGGTATCTCACACATATTCTTTTTCAAAAAACTTAACAATATAAGTGTTATTTATGTGTTTATAATCAAATGTATTTATTTTCAAGAAACTAATAAAAATAATCATATATTATTTTAAATAAATATATATAATATATATATTAATAGATGCTTTATCCTTGCATACCAAAAAACATTTCTTTTCGAGAAATTTAACATAATATTTTTACTTTCCATGCATGGAAGAGCTTATTTGTTTTCAAGAATTAAAACATAATATCATGTAATCACGTGATATTATTCAAAATAATAATGTTCTTTCTTCACCTTCTATGTGCAATGGTCACATGCATTTTTCCCATGCCTTCATTATTTGCATTCAACGTAAAAATTTATATATGCATGTCATCCATTTATCAAATATTTGCATTTAATATAAAAGCCTATTTATGCATATTTCTTATGCATTGAATAATCACATTCAATGTAAAAGATTTTCTATGCATATTCCTTATGTATTCAATATAAAATCTTGTCTATTTGAATAATTGCCTTCAATATTAAAGCTTGCCTATGCATATTTGATTTTTTTTTTGAAGAAATTAAAAGCATAGTAGCTACACCCTTATGTATGAAAAAACATGTTATCTTTCAAAGAATTCAAATTTGTACTAGCTAGCTTTTCTTGCATGCAAGACATACCTCTTTCCAAGAAATTCAAATGCATAGTAGCTAGTTTTCTTGTAGGTAACTTATATTTTATTTTTCATGAAATTATTCTCTTACTATATATATATATATATATATATATATATATATATATATATATATATATATATATATTTATTTATTTATTTATTTCCAAGAAATTATTCTTTTACTACATGTTTATATATATTCTTTTCAAGAAGTCCAACTTAATAGCTATTTCTTTCCATGCATGCAACTTCATTTCATGAAAATCATTTACATTTTATTATTATTTTTAAGCATGAAAATGAATGTTTTTTTTCTCAATAACTAACATTAATTTATTTCTCCCCATGAAATTAATTTCACATATTCATTACCACAAATCAAATATAATAGATATTATTCATATGCTCATAAACACCTATGTTGTTTAAATTTGTAATGTTTCTCTTTAGGAATCTAATGCATAGGCATCATGCGAATATCTCCTACAATATTTTAATGAAATAACTTAGTTTCTTTGTCTTTTCATCAGTAAAGTTCACATGCATTTCTTTTTCATGGAGAATTCATGAATTCTTAAATATTTTTGTGTGCAAGGTTCACAAGAATTATTTTCAAGAAAACTGTAAAGCTAGCTTATGCACAAGATGTTTTTTGTAGTCTTCCTCCGAATAATAAAGCTAACTTAACTTATATTTTCTTGGGCATATGAACCTTTTTCTTTTCAATAAAATTGACGAATTACTTATCTTTTATGCATAATAACCATAAATTCCCACATGCATACCTTTCATCGGAGCCACAACATTCCTTACCAAAGTTGTGATGATCTATGCCTCAAGACATCACATGATGAAAACTCTAGTAGATGAAGACGAAAACCGGTATTTCCTAGTTTACAAATGAATTTAAAGACCCTGTAAATATTCATTTATCTCTGTGAGTTATCATTTTCATTATTTGATTCAAATTAGTTTCCAACTAAATCATAACGGTTCTTGTTTTTAACCATTTCATTAAACGTGGTAAAAATACAAATTTCCATCATTAATGCCAATGTAAATGCAACTTACAGGGATATTACATACTCCCTCCTTGATGTAAAAACCATCCTTGATGATTATCATTAACTTTTACTCATGATATAATGATCCAAATAACCAAAAGAGAAACCTTTCCCTTCAAGATGAAGGATTTTATTTCTAGGAAATATTAATAAGCTAAAAAACAATAATGTTTTATCAATATGCATCAACATTTGCAACTACAAAAATAAGAAATTTCAATTTTCCATCTTTTAGCCATTATTCAATTGTTAAAGATAAAAACAAAATATCCATACCATCTTACCATTACTTACCAGTTACTCTTGGAAATCATAGTCACTTTTATGAAAACACTATAAGAATGGTTTGACAACCCAAAAGCATGCACCTAGGGTGTTTTCCCACCCTCCATGGAAATCACCCTGTAATGTATGATCAACAATCCAACATAATCACATTTGTCACAACATTTCCAATCAAACTAAATACATTTAACTATCACTTATTTATGCAATGTTAGGTGATATTTTAATCACAATAATTCTACAAATATTTAGAGAGCACCTAGCTCTCTAATCATTAAAATGATCAATAATTTCATCAAGTGCATACTATCTTAGCCCTTGCTAAGGACATCAACACATTAATTATACAAGTACTTACAGAGAATTTATCTCTCTAATCATCGAAATGATCAATAATTTAACCAAGTTCATATTGTCTTAGCTTCCTACTAAAGACATTCACAAGATTGGTAACACATTAAAAGATCTTACACTTCTAGTAATTCCTTTCCAAGTAATAGGCTCTTTTCCTGTCAAGATATACATAAAATTCTTACACAAACATACATAAAATCCACAATGCATAATTGATTAGTTAATTTATTATGCTATGCAAGCAAAATTTGAAGGATGAAAGTTTATCTTAATGTTTAGAAACCTTGGCGAATCTCAATAGTCCCTAATATGCAAATTGTAAAACTTTGGTGATATTTTTTTAGAAATATTTAGATTTCCAATGATTTTATATTAGTAGATATAATATTTTGGTGATATTGAAGGTAAAATAATGGTGTAAGACAAAATTTCGGTGAATCATTTTAGAAAAAATGGAAATTAACGAATCTTGTTTTTGGAAAAAGCATGGAAAATTAGCCCACCTGTGAATATTAGCCCCTAGAATTTTCTCTGCTATTATGAGAACCATTGTAACCTAATAAATGCTCGTCCCAACCTATGGGAACTAGTTTACACAACCAAATTGATCCATTTTCACATCCAAGTAGTTCTCTGACAAATACCATACCAGGTGAAGTCTGGAATTCTACTAGCCAACTAACTCAAGAATTCCAATGACCATAGAGGGTCCAATACAAGATTCCTCTTAAAAAAATACTACTTATTCCTTCGACAGTTCCTTGTCTATGAGGAATTCTGGGCATCCTCCAACATGCTCCAAAATCGTCAATTTTTCCTCAGGCTTTTCCCCCTTTCACCATCCTTGCCAAATATTTTCCTTTACTGGGATCATATATCCTTAGGGAGAGGAAATATGGGTAGGAAACTACCATCAACTAAAGGCCTCTTGGCCTTTCACTAATGTCCAAAACTGTTTGGCATGTGAAATTATCTTTTAGCACCATTTTCTCACTGTAAATTACATAATGAACCATATGCATATTATCATTAGAGAAAAATCATCGTTTATGTACATTGTGCATTCATACTTGACCCTCAACATGGGTCCAATAATATTTAAAAGTGAAATTGATAGGAATTCATAACTAACATCTCATATTATGCAGGTGGTATTCATTTCAATTTTTTCCACCTCATAACTATCATGTAATTTACAAATACAATGCCATATCTTGCATAACATAACACTATACCAAATTATTTGTATTTGTAATTATATCATTGCAAAGTTTTACCTTTCAAAAGTACCTATGCACCATTCTTCCCTTAAGCTACCAATACTTAATCACATCATTAGCATTAGTCACAAAAGTTTTGAATAAAATCATACCTTCTACAAAATACTATTATGCACAAAACATATGTCGAATACATTCAAGATGCATTTTACTTTCACATGCATCCATGCTCTCAATATTTAAACCTATAGAAAGATATTGATTCTATTACTTCCATAAACCAGTTTTGTGCATAAAAATTAATATAACAAGTAAGGATGCATCTTCCAGATTTTAAAATGAAGTTTCCATAAAGTTTTTTTTCCAAAACAACACTTAACGAAAAAAATACTTTAATCAATAACATTCCCATAGTTTCTAACTCACACAACATGCCATTTCATTTATGCATATGCATTTGATCAACAATCATTAATGTATACCATCTAACATCATTATTGAATCATTAATTCATAAATTTGTGAAATGTAAACAAGAAAGGTAATTAGAATCATTTGATTACTACTATCATTAAGTTTATAGAGCCATCAAATCAATCACTTTAATGACACTATTGTAACATAATCCAAGTTCTTTATCAAATTCGAAAACATACAATCATAGGTATGTTAGAGCAACAGTGCACAGCAAACTAAAAAACAACAACAACAAATAAACCATACACAGAAGACACAGAGTTTAACGTGGTTCACCCAACCATTCCGAGCTACGTCCACCAAACATAGGCATCGACAATATTTATTATCAAAATAGGAGATTACAAGAGAATCAATTTCCTCTCAAACGCTCACGCTCACATCCCAATCCGTATGGACACCTGTTTTATAGCTAAGAGAATCTAACTACCTCATAAATCCTCTTACAGTAGATATAGGATGCATTAACTCTCTCCCAACAAAATAGAGCTAATATAGCAACACAATCTGATTGTTGTCACCTACTGAGATTTTTGCCTATTTTATTAAAACCGAAAATCTCAACAATCTCCACCTTGACAACAATTAGCCTGATGCCCTGTTTCTTTATTATTTATTTTTTCTGCAAGCCAAGAGAAGCCAAACACCAACGCAGCTTCTCTAACAAAACTGGTTTCATGAACATGTTTGCACAGTTTTCCTTTGTATGCACCTTTTCAAGAGAGACTCCCCTTTCAGTGATAACCTATCTTACAAAATGGTACTTAATTGGAATATGCTTTGATTTACTATGATAGGCCGGATTCTTAGCCAAATGTATTGCACTTTGACTATCACAAAGTAACTTGATGTTGTCCTATAACCTACCAAACTCACCAAGCAAACCTTTCAACCAAACCGCTTCTTTGCAAGCATGCGAAGCAGCAATGTATTCTGCTTTAGTAGTGGATAAAGAAACAATGTTTTGTAGCTTTGAAATCCAGCTAATAGCTCCACCTGCAAGAGTAAAGACATACCCTGAAGTTGACCTTCTCTTATCCAAATCACCTGCAAAATCAGAATCAACATACCTGCAAACAAATTCACTACTCTTATTATTAGTGATACAATAACTACTTGTGCCTCTCAAATACCGAAGCACCCATTTCACTGTTGACCAGTGTTCTTTACCCGGATTTGCCATATACCTGCTGACAACCCCAACTGCATGTGAAATATCTGGTCGAGTACAAACCATCGCATACATCAAACATCCTACTACATTGCCATATGGAATTCGAGACATATATTCCTTTTCTTCATCTGTATTAGGACATAAACTGGAAGAAAGCTTAAAATGGGAAGCTAAAGGGACTGACACACACTTCACATTGTTCATACCAAACCTCAAAAGTATTTTCTCAATATACTTCTATTGTGATAGCCACAGCTTACCATTGCTCATGTCTCTGAAAATCTCCATGCCCAAAATCTGTCTTGTTGCTCCTAGATCTTTCATATCAAATGTCCTTGCCATCTGATTCTTCAACCTGTTGATTTAAGAATATCGTCAACATACAACACTAATATAATGAACATGCCATTACTTAACTGCTTAAAGTAAACACAATGATCATATTCACTTCTTATATATTTTTGACTCAACATGAAAGAATCAAATTTCTTGTACCACTGTCGAGGCGATTGCTTCAGACCATACAATGACTTCTTGAGCCTGCAGACAAATTTCTTATTGCGATACTGAACAAACTGTTTCGGTTGTTCCATATAAATTTCCTCATCTAAATCTCCATGTAAAAAAGCAGTCTTAACATCTAGTTGTTGTAATTCTAAATCAAGCAAAGCGACTAATGCTAACATAATGTGAATTGAAAGTATTTTAATAACTGGTGAAAAAATCTCATGAAATTCAATGCCTACTTTCTGAGAAAACCCTTTTGCAACCAGCCTCGCTTTGTATCTATCCTCCGAATCATTCACACCCCGTTTTACCTTGAAAACCCATTTACATCCCACAGTTTTCCTGCCTTTCGGAAGTTCAACCAGATCCCATGTGCCATTCTTACCTAAGGCCATCATTTCATCCTTCATAGCTTCTTTCCATTTGTCACTTTTCAAACCTTCTATAGCTTCCTGATAACACAGAGGTTCATCATCGTTAGCGGTCAAAGAAACTGAAGTAACATAATCATCATACCTTTTCGGAGGGCATTTGATCCTTGTAGACCTCCTTAAGGATGTTTCTGGTGCTTCCACAATTCGCTGACTACCATCTGTAGGAACTTCTTCATTATCACCATCTGAGACCTATTCATGACCTACATTTGAACCTTGTTCATAATCTGATTCTGAAACCTGTTCATGACTAGAATCTGAACTATGGTCATCATGACTATCATTAGAAGTGTTGTCAAACTGAATGTGTTGAAAATCAGATACATCATCTTGTTTCAATTTATTATCTACATCTAACTGTACAAGAGAGGATTCATCAAACTTTACATCTCTGTTGATGATGATTTTGCGAGTAGTAGGATCCCACAATCTAAATCCCTTTGTTCCATCACCATACCCAACAAAGATATACCTTTTTGATTTTAGATCTAATTTAGTTCGCTGATGTTTAGGTACTAGAGCATATGCATCACAACCAAACACTCTGAGTTTAGAATAATCACAAGGGTGTCATTTCCATACCTCTTGAGGAATATTACAACCTATCGCTGTCGATGGTGACCGATTTATCACATAACAAGATGTAGCCACCGCTTCTGTCCACAACTCCTTCTGCAAACCAGCGTTACTCAGCATACTCCTTGCTCTCTCCAAAAGAGTCCTATTCATGCATTCAACAACTCCATTTTGCTGAGGAGTATAAACAGTAGTCTTATGTCTCTCGATCCCTGCATCCTTGCAATAGTTTTCAAACTCCTTGGAGGTAAACCTACCACCATTGTCAGTTCTTAAACATTTTATAGTTCTACCAGTGATGTTTTCTACCAATGCTCTAAACTGCTTGAAAACTGTAAAAACATCAGACTTCCTTTTCAACATGTAGACCCACACTTTCCTAGAAAAGTCATCAATAAACGATACAAAATATGACGAGCCACCATACGAGGTTGTAGGTGCTGGACCCCAAACATCTGAATGGATATAATCAAGTATTCCTTTACTAGTATGTTTTCCTGTTTTAAAATTTTGCTTACTTTGTTTGCCAAACAGACAATGTTTACAGAAATCTAACTTTCCAGACCTTAGATTAGGAAGTAACTTGCGATCAGCCAAAATCTTTAACCCTCTTTCACTCATATGGCCCAACCTTTGATGCCATAGGCGAATGGAACTACTGTCATGTTCTGACACCATAGACACATGAACTGACCCTGTTCTTCCTTCTAACTGAAACAGATTTCCTACTTTCTTAGCTTTCATTACTAGTAAAATACCTTTGTAAATTTTCATTACTCTACATTGAATGACAGTTTTATATCCATTTGTGTTAAGTGCCCCCAGTGAAATTAGATTTTTCCTTAAATCTGGTACATGTCTTACATCAGTTAACATTTTGGTTGTCCCATCAAACATTTACAGCTGTATACTCCCTATTCCCACAATATTAGATGTGACATCATTACCCATGTACATGACTCCATCATTTACTGATCTATACATCTTAAACCATTCTCTATGAATACACATGTGGTTTGATGCACCAGAATCTAACAACCAATGTTGATCATGATGTGACAAATTAACTGATAAGACTTCGCCGCTCATACCTGAACCAGATGCCGAACCTGTATCTGTCGTGTTTGCTTCCTTCTTCTCTATCGATGAAGCTTCTTTAGAAGTTTATTGTCTCTTCCAGCAATCCTTCTTCAAATGCCCCGATTTACCGCAGAACCAGCACTTTACTCTACTCTTCTTTCCTTTTGACTTTGAATATGAATCGTTGTGCTTACCAGAGCATCTTTCTCTAGAACGACCTCTAGCCATCATTGCCTCCGATGTAGAGGTGTCAGCATTCAACCGCTTCTTGGTCTCCTCGGACAACAAATCTCCGACGACATCATCAAATTCAATGGTTTCGGATGAACTAAGACTTATAGAAGTAACAAAATGATCCCACGACTCAGGCAACGAGCACAATAAAGTTATGGCTTTATCCTTGGATTCAATTTTTACTTCTATGCTTTCTAATTGCACCATTAGAGTATTAAAAACATTCAAATGATCAGTAATGGAAGTACCTTCCTTCATTCGCAAACTGTATCGCTGCTGCTTCAGGAGAATCCGATTTGTCAAGGATTTTGTCATATACAGCTTCTCCAACTTCGTCCACAAACCAGCAGCATTCTTCTCTGAAACGATGTTAAATAAAACATCATCAGCCAAACACAGTCGAATACCACTCAAGTTTCTTCCATCCAATTCATTCCATTCATCATCTGTCACGGGGTAAGGCAGTTTGGATCTGCCCGGCAGTGCCTTTGCCATGCCTTGTTGATCCAGGTGGATCTTGGTGGCCACCTGCCAAGCCCACCTGGATCCCCACCATTGTTCTTCTCAGCATTTTCAGTTTCCTTAATTGTAGCACAACTTACTATTTTTAGCAGTTTTTCGGGTCCTGAACTTCCGGAGCCGTTTTGAGGCCCTAAACGACGTTTTTTGGGGAATCCGAGGGCAACATGGGTCCATGGAATGGACCGATGTTGCTCATTCCAACAATGGTAGTGCTCGGATAGATCTTTCTAACGAGCTATTGTATGCGTCAAATGGAGATCATATGCCAAAGTTACGACCCCGGGAAGTTGATGTACCAACTTACCCCAAACGGGGCCCATAATTTGGCGTTTCATCTTCTAGGGTTAGGTTTTGGAATGTTAAGGGTTTTTCCACTATTTCTCAACAATAAATAGGCCTTCGAGCCTCATTGTAAGACAGTTCAGAGGCATGTAGCCACCACATCTCTTCTCAGAGATAAGCTACCATCGCCCTAGCTGGGTTATTTCCATTACTGTTTGTAAGCATATTTCAGTATTCTACATTAATGAAGTAAAGTATTATTCCCGCTGCATATCTATGTTTATGGTTATTTCTGTTTTCATGGTTATCGCATCTCTGTATTTATGGTTATCTCTATAATCTATTGCGTTCCTGCTTAAATCCGGATTAGTGGTATCAAAGCGGTCTACTTTTCCTCTGTTTTTCTTTGCATGTCCCCAACGAGGTCGGGATATAAGGAGTTAGGGCTTGAACTGGTCGAACCTTTACAAGACTAGCCTCGCAAATCCTGACGGCCTCCCATGGCAGACGAGAAGAAAGATGAGGGGGCAGGAGATCCTATCAAAATCTTGCTCGAAGAAGCCCTCGAGCGACAACGGAACCCGATGATGGATAGTTTTGCCCAGATCCTTCAGCGGCTACCCAGAAGCAACGCTTCAGCTTCTAGCAGCTACTCTGGAAATGCCACGCCCTTTAAGGTACAAGTTAATTTTGAAATCCCCATCTTCGAGGGTAAAATAGACACAGATGCGGTAGATAAATGGTTAAATCTGCTAGAAGGGTATTTTTCTGTTCATGAATTTTCAAGTCGTGAAAAGATTGTTTTCGCTCTTCTCAAAGCAGCCCCCCACGTCAAGGACTAGTGGGAAACCTACTGCGAGCAGAAGGATGAAACTACCGGCTCGCTATTTTCAGTCGCACCCACTTGGAATTCATTCCGCGATGCCATCAAGGAGCAGTACTACCCTGTCGGAAGCTATGAGGATGAATACATAAAATGGACCACGCTGCGGCAGGGAAGGGACCAAGACGTGCCGGAGTTCACCAATCTCTTCCATAACCTTCGCACAAAGTTGGGTATCAAGGATACGGAGTAGCATTTGATACTCAAATACCGCGGCTGCCTGCACAAGTACATTCAGGAAGAAATACAATTCATGTACATCCCCTCACTCGGCACAGCATACCGATATGCCGTCAAGGTCGAGGAGAAGTTTAAACAAAAGAAGCGAGACTTTGGATCTGCGACTCCGAAGCAAGGGAAAGGCACCCCTAAAACGCAGAACAAAGGGCAAAGCCAAGGCGGGGCAGCCCAAGACAACCTGCCAAAGCTGCAGACAAGGAACGGCACCGCGAAGACGAAAAAGGACACGGGAAAATTGTGTGAGTTCCATAAGAGCTCCACTCACAACACCAGTGAGTGTCGGGCCAAGCAGTCACTGGTGGCCGAGCTAAAGGGTCTAGAATCAGATACCTATTCCGACTCTGAGTCAGAACTCGACAAGGGGAATGAAAAAGGGAAGCAGATCATTGACGCGGATCCCAATGCCACTGTTGCTATCGCCAAGATCCAGAAAAGTGAACCCGAATATCCAGAGGAGGAGGAGCGTCTCTTCCACTCCCAGAGGTGGGTAAAGGGCTCCCCGCTACAGTTTATTGTCGATAGCGGGAGCCAAAAGAACCTCATTTCGGCGGAGGTCGTGAAGTGGTTGGGCTTACCGACCACAGCACACCCAAAACCATACACCATCGGGTGGCTTCACCAAGGACGGGATCTTCGCGTGAGCCAACAATGTCGCCTTCCGTACAACATCAAGCCCTTCACGGATGAGGTATTGTGTGAAATCGCTCCCCTTGAAGTTTGTGATGTATTATTAGGACAACCATACTTGTGGAAGCGACATGCTGTGTATGAATCAAGGCCCTGGGCTGTTATTATTACATTGGGGAATAAGTTGTACAGGATACCAGAGGTAGCACCGCCTACCGCCATCTCCTTGATTACTGCAAAACAATGTAGTAAGCTCATTTCCAAGACTGGGAAGTTTGTTTTCCTGATGATACGCCCTCAAGGAAAGAAGAAGCTGGTGGCGACGACCTCTAGATACGACCCCTCCACACAACAACTACAGATGGATAAGGTCGTGAAGGAGTACGAGGACATCTTCACCTCCCCCGCAGGGGTTCCTCTGCACTGTTAGGTCAAGAACTCCATCGATCTAACCCCAGGTGCGCCGCTACCCAATGGACCAATTTATCGGCGTTCGGTTCTAGAGAACGATGAAATCAAGAGGCAGATTCAGGAGTTGCTGCAGAAAGGTCACATCCATCCGAGTTCATCGCCTTGTGGGAGCCCGATCGTGTTGGTACAGAAGAAGGATGGGACTTGGAGACTCTGTATTGACTATCGGGCGTTGAACAAGATCACTATTCGTAATAGATACCCGATCCCACAAATTGATGACCTCTTGGACCAACTAAAGGGGGAAAAGTACTTCAGCAAGATCGATCTGAAGTCAGGATATCACCAGGTACCAATCGAACCCTCTGATGTGTGGAAGACTGCCTTCAAAGCCAAGGAGGGCCTCTTCGAATGGTTGGTCATGCCTTTCGGATTGACGAATGCTCCTGCAACCTTCATGAGGCTAATGGATGACATCTTGCGGCCATTCACCAACTCATTTGTAGTGGTATACTTGGATGACATTCTGATCTTCAGCCAGAGTTGTGAAGAGCACCTCCACCACATCCGACAGGTTCTTCAAACACTGCGACAACACAAGCTGTGTGCCAATTTGGAGAAATGCACTTTTGGCATGACCCAGGTTCAGTATCTGGGGTACATTATTGATGAACAGGGGGTGCATGTGGATCCGGCCAATATCCAAGTCATTCGGGATTGGCCAGCCCCGACCACTCTGACAGAGCTCTGCAGCTTTCTAGGCATTGCCAACTTCTATCGCAGGTTCGTGTTGGGGTTTTCTCATATCGCTTGGCCCTTGAGTCAAGTCACCAAGGGAGGAGTGAAAGCGAAATTCTTTTGGTCTGAATCTCAACAGAAGGCATTCATAGAATTGAAAGACCGCCTTTGCACGGCACCAGTGCTCACGTTACCAGATTTACAACAACCATTTGAGGTCGAGACGGATGCCTCTGACTATGCTATTGGGGCAGTCCTTACTCAACACGGGCATCCAGTGGCATATCACAGTGAAACACTTTCAGACACAGTCCGGAAGTATCTAACCTATGATAAAGAGATGTACTACATTGTGTAGGCCTGCAGACAATGGAAGCATTACATTTTGGGGAAGGAAACAGTGATCCACACAGACCACCGACCCCTGCAGTTCATACAGACCCAAGGGAAATTGCAGAATGATCGCCATCAGAAGTGGTCTACATATATGCAACTGTTCCATCTGAACATCAAGTACAAGAAGGGCATCACCAATCATGTTGCAGATTGCCTCAGTCGACCACCAATCATGGCGTTAACCACTGTGCTCAACTCTTGTGGGCACGAGACTTCTGATTGGCCACTTCTCTACAAAAGTGACCGAGAATTTGGCCACACATACCAGACACTCTTGGGGGGTCAGCATGTTCCAGATTTTCACCTCCAAAGTGCACTATTATGCCACCTGGGTCATCTTTGTGTTCCTTCAAGCGAGCGTGCTAAGATGATTTGGGAAGCACACTACAATCGGGCTGCTGGACATTTCGGGGTTGAGAAAATAGTGGCAGTACTACAAAAGTATTTCTATTGGCCAAATCTTCAACAGGATGTCGAGAAGTACATTAGATCATGTACTGCCTGTGCCATTGCCAAACCAACCATCAAGAAGCAAGGCCTCTATACCCCGTTGCCTACCCCTAGTCGACCTTGGGAATCCATCTCCATGGATTACATGTCAGGGCTTCCTTCCACCAAGCATGGAAATGATTGTGTTTTTTTGGTCGTCGATAGGTTCTCGAAGATGGCCATTATGGCGGCCTGCAAGAAGAATATCACAGCAGAAGCCACTGCTAAACTCTTCTTTGAACGAGTGTGGGTGCACTTTGGGATCCCACAGTCTATCATCTCAGATCTGGACAGTCGGTTCCTCAGTACATTTTGGTCCAGTCTCTGGTCAATTCTGGACACCAAACTCACTAAGTCCACAACCTTCCATCCTCAAACTGATGGCCAGACCGAGGTTGTCAATCGAATGATTGTACACATTTTGCGCATGTACAACTCAAAGCATTCACACACATGGGATGAGAGCCTCCCCTATGTTCAGCACAGCTACAACCGAGCTCTTCACATCTCGACTGGCCACAGCCCTTTTCAGGTGGGCTTGGGATTCCAACCACTATGCCCCATTGATGTGGCCTTGCCACTTGCAGCCACTCACACAGCTTCAGCTCATGTCCAGTCTGAAACAGATAAGGCAACCAACTTCATTGAGCACATCCAACATATTCGCCAGTAGGTCCATGACATTCTGGAGAAATCAAATGCCAAGTACAAGCAGCGACATGATCAACACCAGGTGCCACACAAGTTTCAGGTGGGCGACCAAGTCTGGTTGCATCTGCAAAAGGAACGCCTTACTGGAGCCTATCGGAAACTGAGACCACTCCGATATGGTCCTTACACCATTACTAAGGCTGTGGGGGACAATTCATTTGAGCTCAGCATTCCCCCATTCCTTGGCCTACACCCAGTGTTCAATGTGGATCGCCTTCGGCCATACTTTCCACCATTGCTAGACACATCCGACATTGCAGAGCAGCTCACACCCACAGAATTAAACCCAGATTGCATGGAACAGGCTGCAACTGATCGGATCATGGACACACAGATCAAGAACACTCGCCAACAGAATATCCAACTATATTGAGTTGTCAAAGCAGGCCAATTCCTTCACCAGGGCAAGTGGTTCACCAGGGACCAAGTTCAGAAAAAGTTTCCTCATCTCATGGAGGAACTCAACGCAATGGGGACCATTGCTTCCTAAGGGGGGAGGAATGATCCAGGTGGATCTTGGTGGCCACCTGCCAAGCCCACCTGAACCCCCACCATTTTTCTTCTCAGCATTTTCAGTTTCCTTAATTGTAGCACAACTTACTATTTTTAGCAGTTTTTCGGGTCCTGAACTTCCGGATCCGTTTTGAGGCCTAAACGACGTTTTTTGGGGAATCCGGGGGCAACATGGGTCCATGGGATGGACCGATGTTGCCCGTTCCAACAATGGTAGTGCTCGGATAGATCTTTCTAATGAGCTATTGTATGCATCAAACGGAGATCGTATGCCAAAGTTACGACCCCGGGAAGTTGATGTACCAACTTACCCCAAACGGGGCCCATAGTTTGGTGTTTCATCTTCTAGGGTTAGGTTTTGGAATCTTAAGGGTTTTTCCCCTATTTCTCAACAATAAATAGGCCTTCGAGCCTCATTGTAAGACAGTTCAGAGGCATGTAGCCACCACATCTCTTCTTAGAGATAAGCTACCATCGCCCTAGCTGGGTTATTTCCATTACTGTTTGTAAGCATATTTGAGTATTCTACATTAATGAAGTAAAGTATTATTCCCGCTGCATATCTATGTTTATGGTTATCTCTGTTTTTATGGTTATCACATCTCTGTATTTATGGTTATCTCTGTAATCTATTGCGTTCCTGCTTAAATCTGGATCACTTGGTGTACTAGCAAATAATGCATCTTGACCTTCTAGATCTCGAAGTTATTTTTGCCATTAAACTTCTCGATTTCAAATCAGGCACTCTGAGTTTTTGCCATCTCATTTAAAAACAACTTTTAAATAAAAGAATTTAATCTCAAAAAATGCCTATGCCTTATATTACACTGCCTTTGCCTTTAAAAAAAAAACTTTTTTCTGTGCAAATTACAATAAAAAACCCAAAAAACAATTGCAATTTTTTACCAACGCAATGTTTACCGATTTTTGGCGCGTTGGCGCTCTCATCACTCCAGCAAATCTGCACCGGTAGCAAAAACGCTTAGAGTTAAAAAAATGGCGGACTATCCCCTTCAGATCTGCGCTAATTAGGAAATTGGCGCACTGGCGCCCTTAATGCAGCCTTATCTGTGCCTTTCTGTTTATTAGCGCTACTGTTTTACCAAATTCCGTGCCAATCCCAAAACAAAAAAACGCAGCACAATATATGCTACCGTCACTCATTAGGTTGCTGCGAGTTCACGCAATCAATACGCACCCTCCAAATACGCACCCTCCCACGCCATCACGTAGAGTTTCACGAGTTATTTCACCAGTTTTGAGAACAGATGGCGTGTATAAAGATGCGTTCTGGTTCTCTTATATGCGTTCGTTGTTTTCTTATTGATTTGTGGGAGCACAGCTCATAGACAGCCACGCTAACAGATCATTTGCGCTGGCATACTCAAACACACGCATAGTATTTCGCTACTGATCACTGCTGAATGCATTCACTGCTCATATCCTCTACGTATGCATCCTCTCCACGGCATACGCACTTAGTTGAACAGCAGTTCTGCAACGCAGTTCAACAACTCAACGCAGTTTTATAACCCAACGCAGTTCAACAGCAATTCAACAACAGTTCATCGGCTCGTGGTTCCAGAATTTTTCAAGTGCTGCATACATTCTAACGCTGGCACCACCGATCCGCCAGCACCACCGTGCCTGATCCAATCAACGTTCAATCCACAGTACCTCAGTACCGCTGCGCGCTCCTCCAACTTGCTCTGATACCACTTGTTAGAGCAACAGTGCGCAGCAAACTAAAAAACAACAATAGCAAATAAACCATACACAGAAGACACAGAGTTTAACGTGGTTCACCCAACCATTCTAGGCTACATCCACCAAACATAGGCATCAACAATCTTTATTATCAAAACAGGGGATTACAAGAGAATCAATTTCCTCTCAAACACTCACGCTCACATCCCAATTTGTATGGATACCTGTTTTATAGCTAAGAGAATCTAACTGCCTCATAAATCCTCTTACAGCAGATATAGGATGCATTAACTCTCTCCCAACAAAATAGAGCTAATATAGCAACACAATCTGATTGTTGTCACCTACTGAGATTTTTGCCTATTTATTAAAACCGAAAATCTCAACAAGGTATGTATGGTTAGACGAGTATTCACTTTTACAATCATGATAGTTTTCTTTCATACAATATTGTTATGCATAAAAGAAAATATTTGATTCATATAAAACATTGATTTATCATTAAAAAATTATGGTAACAATTCAAACATACCCAATTTCCATAGTGTATTATTACCAACATACAACCAACATGAAGTAAACTACCCCAATCACGTGTTTACAACTTATAGGATGATTTAATCAAACTAATTTATGCATATAAGTTTTAATAGTTAGTCATGCAATACTAACTAATCAATGTTAGGAACAATCTTAAATTCAATCATGATAGAACTGAATAATATTTTAGCCATTACAGTTGAGTCTTACCAGTTTACTCATTGTTCATCTTAGTAATCTAAAGGGGTTCTTTCAAAAACATTATAGTGTCTTATTAAAGGACAAACCCCCCGCCCACCTTTTATATTCATGCATTCATTCTTTCTAAGTAGTGCATCATGACTTCAATCACGTTTTTTAAATGTATCATTAATATTGTCATATTCGCAAAGGTTGGTAGTTACACTCACTTCCACTAGTGAGTGCTCAAGATTGTTCATAGGTGCAACAAATGTTTTATTATCCTTCATGCTCTTTAATATCAAATGTCATGACCATAGTTTTATAGTATAATTTATCACTTGCTATCTTTTCAATGTGGTTAGTAATCATGCATCATGCATCTCATGTCCAAGGTAGTCTACTATATATATCACTATGTAGTTCTTTAGAATCATACTTGAGCTGATGCCCACTAGTATCATACCTCCACTTATTTTTCACTTACCAATTCCTAAAAGGCTCTAGTGCTGCAACCTTCAGTTCTAATACCGCTTGTAACATCCCTTGGTAATCTCACATGAAAATGTAGGGAGTTAGAATTTTTTTAGAGAATTTTCCAACTTGTAACTTTCTGAATTAATTTTTGTATTCCTTCAACGACAATTAGATAAACCATCATAATTACATATAGAATCCTTTAGTAAAGGAATAGTAAGTTACACGACCATTAACTGCCACAGTTGTAGCATAACATAAACTTCTTGATGTAACCTTGCATCAATTCCATGATTCTTTTATATCAGTTATTTAATCACATACTTGATAATATAAATGTCACATCATGCAAGGAATCAACATCATAAAAATGGCACAATAAGAAACCACATCATTAGACACTGATATACCCTAGAAACCCCATATGGAGAAAACTAGTAAATGTTTATTTTTATTGATAAACACTCATGAGGGTGTTCACCTCTCACTCAATGGTTATAAGGGAGTCCATCCCTTGACCATTTTCATAAAATATTACAAAGAAATATCATCTTAAATGTAACATAACTAGCTATAATATATTACAATAATCATGATATCATTTAACCACAAAGCCTTGAACATTAAGTCTTTGCAACCATGTTCTTCCTATCAGTTGATTATCCTACAAACAACATTCCTTCAACCTACATAGACCACTAGTTTATTTCCTTCCTCAATGTTAAGTACAATCAGTCTTCCACATATGTCGCGGTCTTTTCTGCAACTGCTGCTATCTGTGAACTTTGATATCGTGATTATATCAAATATAATCAAGACAATAATAATTTTTTATCAGTGATGCTTCAACATCTATTCACATACATACATAAAACATAAACATAATATCATGTCATGTCGTCTTTAACATCACTATACACACAAACAAATTAATAAAAAGCATATAACTATCAAGCACCACATTAATTGTTATTCCCCTCATCCATAAGTCCACAATATTTTCCAAAGCACACTAGGTGTTCTTATTCCTTTAAAGGAAACTAGCACATTAGCTATGGTTTTTCATGCGAATACATAAAATTTTCGCAATAGTTATTATTATTTCATGCATATACATAATATTTTCTTAAAATGAGGCAAACATACTCTTGCATGAAAATGCACAATATTTCCCAAAGAACGCTAACATAAATTTATACATACATGCCTAATCTTTCGAGGGGATAGCTTACAGAATCTTGCATTCAAATCAATAATATTTCCAAAAGAAAACTAACATAATAGATTGTGTGATTGTGCATGCAAATGCATAACAATCCTTCAAAATAACTAGTCCAACCACCGTCATCTTAGGGAATGTAGAAAAATACTCCTTTCAAAAAGGAAACTAATACCATAGTTAGTGCATGCACATATATATTTTTCTAGCACAATAGTTATGATCTTTATGCATGAAAATACAAAAATTATCAACATAAACTAGCCTCCTTGGTTATTACTTTTGGTGCATGCAAATACATAAAATGAAGCTAACACAATGGATAACATACCTATGCATGCAAATGCATGTTCTTTCCAACAAAATATTTTCCAAAGGAGAGCTATTCACAATAGCTATTATAAATGAAAATACAAGCTCTATTCGGAACTAAAGATAACAGAGAAAACGTTATTTGTTGCATGCAACTACTTGTTCTTTCCAAAATAAATTAACATGACATCTATTCTTCTTACAGGTAAAACACATTTTTATTTCCAAAGTAAGCTAACTAAATTTTGCATGAAAACAAACTTTTCTTTTTCAAGATGGTGGCAAAACACATATTCTTTCTAAGAGAAATGAATATGAGGTCTCTTGTTTTGGGCGTCCCACATATATTCTTTCCTAAGAACTTAGCAATATAAGTGTTATTTATGTGTGTATAAACACATCTTCTTATTTTCAAGAAGCTAATAAAATTTATCGTATATTCTTTTAAAGAAATATAGCTCAATGGTTTCTCTATCCTTGCATACAAAAACACATTTCTTTTCAAGAAATTTAACATGATAGTTTTACTTTTCATGCATGGAAGAACTTATTTCATTTCAAAAATTCAAACATAGTAGCTGGTGGGCTCCAGTATTGTAGCAATAATGCTACAACTCCTGGAGCTTCCTTCTCTAATTTTATCAACCCGGTAGTTCGTACAAACTTGGAAGCGACGGTGCTGTATGCACAAGTACTAGCTCTTGTCGCAGCTGTCACTTGGTCAGCTGGCACAAGTCCGCTAGGGCTCAAGCCAACTTCTATATGTTCTCAGAAGAAGCTTTTTAAGTGATGAACGAAAGCTATCTCAAAGGAAATTAACCTACTTTGCAAGAATGAACTGAAAAACCAACAAAACATGGAAACCCTAGTAAACCCTAATTCTACCAGCTTAATCCTTATGATGCAATGGTGGGAATGCAACTTCTAAAAGTGATGCCATTACTTCTATTGGGATGAGATGCATGTGTTTAAACTACTTTCATCTGAAGAGAACATGTTTTTGTATTTTTGCTCAAGTTGTTGGAGTTATTATGACTGTGCTTCTTACTGGGTCTTGACTGTGCAGGGGTAGATCAAGGGGAGGAAGGCTTGGAAAGGGTCAGGAAGGCTCAGAGAGGGTCTAAGGGATCCCTCACATCATTCCACAGAAGTTCACAAGGTTCAGATGCCTGGAAACCATGTTTGCAAGCTTCTACAGGATGTCTGCAGGGGATTCTACAGGAAGTTCGGGATTTCTACAGGAAGTCTGCTAACTTCTACAGGATGTTCTGCAATAGGATTTTTGGGTGATGGATGAACGAATGAGCTGTCTGGGTGGATAGAGACGTAGGAGGGGAACTTGTGATGGCTTATGGACAGAGAGGTGAGATGGAGAGGGAGTGTGTAAAGCTGGTTGATCTAGAGGAGGTTAGAGGCAATGGAAGGCCAAAAAGATAAAACAACGTGGATGATAGAAGAGTTGGGAGGTAAATGATCTGACTGGGAGGTAAGTAGATGGCTTAGGCACGGCTCAGAAGGATAAGGGAATGATAGAGTGGTGCTGCGTAGTGTAAATGAAACAAATCACCCGTATCTTGCACAAAACCGAAATGTCATCAACCTACTCTAACTGTTTTATTAGAAACCAAAGAACAACAATGTAGTTTAAAGAGAAATCATGCATGGTGCTGAAACAAAGAGTTATTGCTCAAGATCTAAATGCATGGATACTTCTACAAACGGAAATGTTACGTTAAAGCTTGCATGAACATGTAAAACTGCGTTTTTGGTGGTTGGCACGGTCTACACTCCCAATCTCTAAACAGAGGTGGAAGTGAGTGTACAATCAACCTTTTCTTGGAACCCTGATTAACTCCAATCCTCCTACTCTAATCTAAACTACTGTAAGCACTTTATCCATAAAACTAACCTACTTAATCACATCAAGGAATTCGAATCAGCAAACTGTGTTTCCAAGTGCATGTAAAGGAAAAGAAATGAAATGCTGAAAGGAAGACAAGTAACAATACAACGAAGGAAGCCTTAGGCTCTCAGGTTGGGCCCAACCCTGAGAGCTTAAGCTCCTTTAAGAACTCAGAGCTGCCTCAAATCTGTCTGCTTATTCATTAAGAGATAATAGTCAAAAGTCCGATAACATGCCAAAAATGGCTTACAAAAAGTAAAACAGAGCTATCAGCTCGTAGGCTAGAATGAACAACAAAGTTTCAAAAGTTTCCATCGAAGGCTACAGCCTCGATATTTATACATTATGAGGGCCAAGCTGGCCTCCTAAATTAGTGGGGCTTGGTTGTCCAACTAAAAGTAAACTGCTGTTCCCTTAGAATCCGTTGGCTGCCTTCTAGCTCGGTGGTGATAGCTGTTGGAGCTTGGAGTTGGGGTGGAGATCACGAGGAAGGTCATTCAAGGCTGTGGACAACCTTCCTACAAAACCGCAATGCCACCTTGGTTGTCTCCTTGCCTCTATCTGCGTGGTTTTGCTCCATTTAATGTCAAAAAATCCTGAAATAAACATGTATTAGCCACCTAGGAATAGTGACTGCCCTCCTTCCTACAAATAACATGAATATACTAAGAAATGATGCATAAGTGATAAAAAATGAAGGGTTGAGCAAGGGTAAGTAGGCCAAATGAGCCCAAAATGTTACCAAATTTGGGGCTCATCATCACCCCCCAGCTAAAGTATTTGCTCATCCTTGAGCAACTAGTCCAGCTCTTCATCCTTCATTGCCTTTACTGCCACCCTTACATCCCAAGCCTCTGTAGTAGTGTCCTCCTTGCTGATATGGAACCCAGCCCTTCTGTTCACCTCTTCCCACTGTTCATTATCATCTTTCTCTGTGCTGCCCTCCATCAATCCTAGCAGCAATGGTGGGCTTAGCTTAAGGCCAATCCAGCTGGCCTGGAGGTTTTGCATGGATTTCTTATAGAGGGCCACCCGTACCAGAGCTTCCCTCATCCGAGTTGGGGTATGATACTCTCGGATTTTCAGACTGTGGGCCAATGTATTCCATCTGCGGGTGCAAGCTTGGACAGCGTTGTCTCCCAACAGTCTCTCCATGTCCTCAAAATGGGCTATGGCTTGGGCCTGTTGATCCATATATCTCATTGAAGCTTGAGGGTCAGTGGACAAATGTTGGTGTGTCGAGATTAGTGCAACTGGATCCCCTGGTTCTGGTCTGATGAGCAATGGCTCATTCAGCTCTCGGTTCATGACCGCTTTGGCTTCTATTGCTCTTTTGTCCTCATGGTTCAGCCATGAGGCAAATGCCATTAATTTCATATCTCCCAAGGCCGTATTGGGATCCCATGAAACTACATTAGGCAGGGCCAAATTATGGAGGTAAAACTCCGCTAATTTGGCCTTATCCTCTGATGAGCTGGTACTGCATAACTCAGTGAATTGCTGCGGGTCTTGGAGCTGAGAGATACCCCTTTGCGCCAAGGTATTGATTTGAAATTACAGCCATTGGTCTTTCAAGTACAGGCCATAGGATTTGGCTGGCTGTCTGCATTGGATAGCATCCATGGCCCAACTGGCCATGCAAGCCAATTGTGCCTCTTTCTGCTGCAACTGTTGTCTGAGAGCTTGCACCTCAATTTGTGCTTGCTGCTCTACTTCCTGTAGATGTGTGGTTGGCTCTCCAAGACCGGTGTTCAGTTCCTTTTTTCCTTGCTGTTCTGCTGTGGTGTCCTTGGAGGATGTGCCTGTCCCTGCCCTCAGCTCCTGTAGCCGCAATCTTAGCTTTTGGTTTTCTTCCTGTAGGAACACTCGTTGGCAATTTGCCACGTGTTTAGCCATGGACAATTCACTTCTGGCCTCCTTGAGCTGCTCCTGCAAGGGACCTATGTCCGCCACACCCTTTGACTTGGCTATTTTCATCCACGTGTGTGTACGGACTCTTTCTTCCTCCAATGCAAAAAACAGTGGCACAGTAAATTTCTGAGGTATAATTTTTCCAGCCTCTAAAAAGTTGTAATATGAACTAAGACTTGGCTGAGGGCTAGGCTCTGGTATATGTTCTTTCTCCACTTCTTTTGGTGGCTCTACTTCGCCCTCCCTCGGTGGTGATGAGGGTGCTTCTCCTTCCATTCTCTTTGTTTCCTTAAGTCAGGCTGAAGTTTCCTGTAGAGCATCTTCAGCATCCTGTAGTCAGGCTTTCGAGGCCAATTGGTCCAACCTATCCTTCCAGGTAGTTTTCTTAGGGCTCCCCCTCTCATAGGTGACTGATATATTTGAGGGGGACCTCTCCTTGGATGAAGTAGGGGCATCTTCGATAATGATTGGGCTACTAGACGGAGGCTGTGGCTTGCCCGTCTTTATTCTCACACTTCTTCTAGCTTTAAAATATAGAGGGGTCTCCCTCTTTCTCTTCTCCTTTGGCTTAGGAGGTGTACTGAGGGCGGCCAGCACAGCTGCTGCCTCCCTTGCAAGAATGTCAGCTTTCTTCTCCTTGGGTTTCCTTTTCTCAGGGCTTCCTGTAGAAGACCCTTTTTCAGTTGATTTCGGGCTTCCTGTAGAAGCCGGTTTCGGTTTTCCTGTAGAAACAGGTGTCACTGCTTTGGTTTGTTTTGCTGCATGAGTTTTACTTTTTGACTTGGTTGCGGTTGCTGTCGAGGCACTTTTGCTGATGTGGACCTTCTCAGCCTTGTCCACTCTGCTTTGCAATCTTCTCTCTCGGGCTGTCAACATGGGTGTGTCATCCTTCTCTTTGGCACCCTTTTTCTCTTGTTTCCTCTTTTGCTCTTTCTTTTGCTCTGTGGTCGTGGTCTTCTGGCCTTTGTCTTTCTTCCCTGCGGGCACGGACTCCTTCTCCTCGATGCTAGATGAACCAAGCTCTTCGGTCAGCATCCTTATATCACCATCCTTGGTCAAGTTTCTGAAGGCTTCCCATGAGAGAGGAACCTTGTATGTGTGGAGCGCATCCTCCACGAGGAGTTTGATGAGTCCATGGTGGGCTACCTGGTCTGGTATGCCTTCTTTCAGCTTGGTGGCACACTCAATCAGAGACTGTAGTAGAAAGTAGGGGAGACTGAGTTTGTTTTCTACAGGTAGGTCCATCTGATGCCTTAATTCCGTGAGTAACTGAAAATGGTACCCATATACAATGCTAAATCGACCTTCGCAGGTGATGTACTTCATAATCTGCAGGCTAACTTCACTCCACGGTGGCAGTAAGCTGGTTCTACGAACCCCATTTTTATCTTCTAAGAATTCCTCCTCTGGTGGAAAGAATTCTTTCTTAGCCTGTTGGCCCAATTTTATTTCTTCTTTATCCCATGGTAATCCCATTGGGAGCTCAGTAACTCGGCTGATAAATTGTGGGGTGAGTCTGAGACTCAAACCCCTGAAGTTGACGATGGCCAATGTTTTGGATTTCAGCCTCAGAGCTTGCAAAAACTCCTCTGCCACCTCGTCGTCATAGCCCTGCAATTTATCGCAGAATGACATCCATTGTGCTTGTGTGAACAGCTCCACCACCTCAGGATTTTCCCTTAGCTTTGTGGAGTCGGTTGGTTCCCTTCTGATGAACCCACCCGGCATGGTGAAAAACTCTCGCGTTAACTGGAGGTGGTGGGTGCGGAAGAAAATTGGCCTACTGTGACAGAGCATAGAATTACGCCTCTGCCACACATACAATTCACAAAAACTTATATCCCGACGACCTTAACACAGCTTAATTATAACTCACATCCTGTAGGACGACAATTCATGCAATTGCAGACAATACTTGCAAATTTTTTTACGACCAGACTGTAGAACATCGACTCTGCCACCCTCGAAACCAATTGCATGGAAGGTTCAGGCTTACCTTTTTAATCCGCCACCTCTTGACGTGAGGAACCCAATTTCCTGTAGAAACAGCTTTCCTGTAGAAGCAGCGCACGGAGTCTGGAGGATACTGCAGTGGGTCTGCACTCTCTGTGCTGCTTAACAGGCGTTCGAATGGCCAAGACTTGGAGTATCGAGCTGCAGAGGGATCCGGATGATCACTCGACTTTAAAATGGTGAATGATAAATGCGTGGGGTGGCAATCTAGCCGATTAGATTTGAATTTGGTGGAATCCATGGCGCGGGGGTGAGCTGTCCCTGCCGGACCGTTGGACGATGTCACTCCATCATTCGTCTGCGAGTTCCCTTACTTCTGTATCATTCCCCGCAGATCCACCGCCGTCACTTCTGTTAAAACTCATTTTTTTCCCGACTGGATGGCTCTCACGTGTGCACTTCCCATTCCTTTTTGCCACGACCACCATTCATTCACCCGACTAGACCACTGACTGGTCGACGTGGCCATTCGAATGGCCATATGACCGCTCAACCCATTCACTTCACACTTCGTAAACATTTCAAAGTAAAATTCATGCAATTTGACGGAAGAAAGGGCGAGGCACTTACCTGTGCGGCCGCGACACGATTCTTCAGGCTTTTGGACGACGATGAGTAGTTTTGTTTGCTACTGCTTGATTGCATAGGTCCGGAGGTTCTTCTTCACAGGCCGCTGACGATGAATTTTATGATTCGGCTGCATGTGCCTGCGTTATCCTTGCATGTTGCTCCAATGGAATGGTGTACACTCTAGTTGGCTTAACTGCTACGGGACTCCTGCAGGATGTCCTGTAGCAGTTTTTCCTCCTCGGGTGCATGCTGCACGATGAAGACAGTGGCCCCACGATCACGCTCACAGGGCTCTTAGATAGCTGGGATGGGTATGGCATGGCATTTCAGCGTTTTTTCATTAAAAAAAATTGATTTTTATTGAATCTCACTGATCTGCCTTGATTGTGTAGGTATCTTTATTGCATCTCGACAGGGGTGGTAGAAGGAGGTGACAGCAGTGTGTGAGGGTGAAGATAGTAGCTTGCATGCATCCATACCGAACCTTGGTCGTTAGATCTCCTCATATAATGAATTCTGGGCCATCCCAAACTTCTACAGGAAGTTTCCTGTAGAAATACAGAACTTCCTGTAGAAAGTCAGCACCTTCCTATAGAAAGTCTACATCTTCCTGTAGAAGACTTAAGCTGTGATGAAATCGTGCCCATACCTTGGAGAGGATGAGTATTCTTGGAGGAGGTGCTAGTGAGGTCTCCTGGCAGCATGATAAGGATCCTTGACTATGAGTTGAGAGACCTCCTCTCCTTCATAGAACACCTGCAACAAACATGCATTTCCACATTATAAACTTGTTGTCGCTGTCTTTTTTGCTTATTGTTTTTTTTTTTTTTTTTGAAAGATAGCAGGGGCGCCTCAATGAGGTTTTCACCCTTGCCATCTACCTTAAGCGCCTCAGAGAGGTTTTCACTCAAGGATCTTTTCCAAATTCCTTTTTTTTTTTTTTGGAAAGACAATAGGGGCGCCTCAATGAGGTTTTCACCCCTACCACCCGCCTTGGGAGCCTCAGAAAGGTTTTCACCCAAGGATCTTTATTTTTATTTTTTTTAGATCTTTCAGGGTATGCCCAAAGCAGAGGCAGAACCCTTCTCTATGACCAACACTGATTTCTCCATAGTTTTGATGAACTCTTGTCTTGAGAGAGGTTTCCTGTAGATCTTCAGTCGATGCCCATTGACAAGCATTGGGATGGACTCCTCATCAATGGTCCGAATAAGAACAGATCCATTGTCATGACATTTTTCCACTGCATATGGTCCCAGCCATCTGGTTCTCAGCTTCCCCTTGAAGTCTTTGTGCCTGGAGTCATACAACAGTGCCCAATATCCTGGCTGGAATTGCTTATCATTGAGGTGTTGGTCATGCCACACCTTTCTCTGAAGTTGAACCACTTCTGAGTGAAGGAGGGCCTGCATTCGGTGCTCGTCCAGTCCATTCAGCTGCAATAACCTTTCTTGTTGTGCATGGCTGAGATCTAGGTCCAGTTGAGCTGCCATCCTCAAAGTGTTGTATTCAAATTCAATGGATAGCAAAGCTTTCTTCCCATAGACCAGCTCATAAGGTGTGAAGCCGGTTGTGGTCTTCCAGGTGGTGTTGTAAGCCCATGTGGCCTCAACCAGGCGATCTGCCCAATCTTTCCTACTGCTGCTCACCACCTTAGTCAAAATCCCTTCCAATGCTCTGTTGGTGACTTCCACTTGCCCATTTGCCTGTGGATGATAGGAGGTGGAAGTCCTATGCTTGATTTTGTGATGAGCTAGCAGGTCTTTAATTAAGTTGGATGTGAACTGGCTTCCTTGATCGGTGACTAGCTCTCTTGGGTAACCAAACTTGTAGAAGATGTTTTCTCTTAAGAACTCGGCCACCTTTTCTTCTGTTGCTGCTTTGATTGCCTTAGTTTCTGCCCACTTTGTCAGGTAGTCAGTGCACACAATGATGTAAGACCTTTGCCTCGAAGGAGGGTTGGTTGGACCCACAAAGTCCATGCCCCACTTCTCAAATGGCTCAAGAGTCACTTGAGGTTGGAGAGGCATCTCATCCCTTTGAGTCGGTTTCCCCATTCTTTGGCATCGGTCACATTGGTTGATATACCTTCTGACATCTTGATGAAGAGTGGGCCAATAGTAGCCTGCCTGCAGGATTTTGAAGGCAGTCCTCTTTGCTGCAAAATGTCCTCCACAAGGCCCATCATGACAGGTGAGGAGGATATCAAAGACTTCCTCCTCCCTTACATAACGCCTTAAGATCTGATCAGGGCCAAGCTTGAACAGGTTGCCCCCAATCCAAGTGAACGAGGCACTTTTTCTGATGATTCTGCTCTTCTCTCTTGAAGATAGGTGCGGAGGGAACTGTGTTGAAACAAGGTAGTTTGCTATATCAGCAAACCATGGAGAGAGTACTGAGATAGCAAACAGATGTTCATCGGGCATCTGGTCATCCACTGTTCCATCCTCATCTGCAGATAGATCCAATCTAGATAAAAAATCAGCAACAACATTTTCTTTACCTGGTTTGTCAACAATGGTCAAATCAAACTGCTGCAACAAAAGTAACCATCTAATAATACGAGCATTCACATCTGGTTTATTCATTAAATATCTAATTGTAGCATGATCAGTATGTACAAATGTTTGATAGCCAGTGATATAATGTCGGAACTTGTTCAGTGCATGGACCATAGCCAAGAATTCTTTCTCAGTTACAGTGTAATTCAGTTCTGCTTTGGATAAGTTTTTGCTGACAAAGTAAATGGCATACGGAAGTTTTTGTTCCACTTGTCCTAAGGCTGCCCCTATGGCTTTGTTCAAGGCATCAATGTGGATGTGGAAAGGTAGGGCCCAGTTGGGACCTCTCAAGATTGGGGCAGACACCAACTTGTCCTTTAATTCATTCAAAGCCCTCTGACAATCGTCAGTCCATTTAAACTCCACATCTTTTGCCAACAAACCAAACAATGGTGAGGCTAGCTTGCTGAAGTCTTTAATGAATCTCCTGTAATACCCCGCTAATCCTAAGAAACTCCGAACATCCCTTACCTTTTGGGGAGGTGGAACCTTCTTGATGAGAGCAATTTTGTTAGGATCCACCTGTAACCCTTGGCAAGAAATGGTGTGGCCTAGCACGGTCCCTTCAGTCATCAGGAATTCACATTTTTCAGGACTAAGGGACAGGTTCATCTCAATGCATTTGGTTAGGACTTTTCCCAGATTGGACAATGCTTCCTTGAAGTTGGACCCATAAGGAGTGAAGTCATCCATATAGATTTCCACCGCATCATGGACCAGCTCAGAAAAGATGCTCAAGACGGCTCTCTGGAAGGTAGTAGGAGCATTGCATAGCCCAAAGGGAAGAACTCGGTAGGCAAAGGTACCCCAAGGACAAGTGAAGGTGGCCTTATCTTGGTCTTCCGGGCTGATTTGGATTTGGTTGTACCTGCTAAACCCATCCAGGAAAGAGAAAAACTTCTTTCCTACCAGTCCATCCAACACTTGATCTATGAAAGGTAGAGGGAAATGGTCTTTCTTAGTAGCTTTGTTCAGTTCTCGGTAATCCACACAGATTCTCCACTTCCCATTTTTCTTGGGAACCAATACTAGAGGGGACACCCATTCGCTATCTGAGATGGGGTAAATGAATCCGGCATCCAACAGGTTTTGCAATTCTTCCTTGACAATGTCCTTAAGGGCTGGATTCATTCTCCTCTGGGGTTGCCTAACCGGTTTACAATCCTCCTTGATGTAAATGTGATGGGTACAGACCGAAGGATGGACTCCTTTCATCTCCTTATAGCTCCAAGCAAAAGCATCTAGATGACTGGCCAACAGACTACACAGCTCCTTTTCCTGGGAAGGAGATAGGGAGGAGCTGATCTTTAACGTTCTCTCAGGGCCGAACTCCACATTCTTGACTCTGGGAGTGACAGGGTTGGTTGCACAAAGGTCCACTAAGGTGCTAGCTTGGGCATCCTCCACCAATTCCTCTAAGGTCAGTGCACTGGGAGGTGGATTCTGGATCAAGGTCTCAATCAAATCATCCTCGGTTTGGGGGTCTCCCCTAGTGGTGTCTAGGGTACACAAAGGTGCTGAGTACACCTCATCTTCTTCTCCTTCTTCTAACCAAAGTGGTAAGTCATGCTCTAATGAGGGTTGGGCAGGAGGGTATAGGACTAGCTGCTTGGACATAGGACCATTTTTGATGGTCATGTTTCCTGCACGGCAACTTATGTAAGCATCTGCAGTGGCTAACCAAGGCCTACCCAAAACAAGAGGATATCCAGTGAGCTTTGCCTTTGGTTGCAGCACCAAGAAATCTGCAGGATATTCCCAAGAGTCAACAGAGACCAAGACATCCTCCACAATCCCTTCGGGAGTCACGGTGGAGCGATCTGCTAGTTGTAGTACTGTCGAGGTCTTCCTCAAGGAACCCTGAAGGTTGAGTTTGAGCATGGTATCCCTGGTCATCACATTAATGGCAGCCCCCAGGTCAATCAAGGTGTGAGGGATGATGGTGCCATTGATGTGGACATCTACTACAGGACTCCCAGGATCTAGGTACTTTGGGCAGATGACTTGTCCTAACATAAGGTCAGACAGCTGTCCTAAGACATTGATGGTTGAAGCATCTCTCTTTCGCCTGCCTGGGTGTCTGAAACACTTTTCCTTAACCAGTTTGTTGTATATTGGTACATCTTTGATGGCTTGGAGAAGTGGTATTTTCACACACAACTGCTTGAGCTCTCCCAGAAGCTCATCCTCCTCTGGGTTGGGTTGTGTGGTGGCTGTTAGTCTCTCAGGAAAGGGTGGAATAGCCTTTGGTTCACTTTCCTGTTTGTCTTCCTCGTCCTCTAGGGGAGGAGGTTGGCGATCCGGAAGAGTCTTTCCAGATCGCAGATTGATCTCCTGGATCTCCACAACATAGGTAGGGCATGATGTTTCCCCAGTGTATACCTGCTGGGCCTGTCTGTTGTTGGGGTTCGGGTTCGGTTGAGCAGGCATTTGAGGTTGCCTTGGAGGAGCAGGAGGTAATGGTTGAGGTTGAACTGGTGGTGGAGGCAAAATGGCGGGAGGAGTGTTGTACTGGGGCCTCCACCCCGACTAAGGTGCATTCCACTGAGGCTGTGGCTGGGCATGTGAGTGATATGAATGAGTAGTGGGTTGAGTATGGTACTGAGGTGGGTAAGACCATGGAGGAGGCACAGACCAGGAAGGATGAGTAGGGGGACCCCAGGAAGGCATAGGAGTAGATTGGTTGGGGCTGTAATAAGCTTGGGGTGCCCCTTGCATCCCCTGCTGGTAAGGTCTAGGTCCTTGTGGCCTCCTTTGGTTGAGGAAATAGAGAGGTTCGGTGGGGGCTTCTGTCCCTTGATACATGGCTTTAAGCCCAGGTAAGGTTGGACATTGATTTGTGGGGTGGTCCTCCTCACAAACAAAACACACTTCAACTAAATGCAATGGGCATTCGTTCTTAGGGTGTCTCCTTGTACACCTAGGGCAGAAGATAGCCAAGGCCCTCTCAGCTTCTTCCTTCTTCTGCTGGATCTTGAATGTATCCAATTGCATGGCAATGGTCTGTCTCACCTCACTTTTGAGATCCTCTAATTGATTTGAAAACTCATGTTTGGAGAAAGGAATACCAGCTGAGAGGAGGTTTCCTCTACCTCGTTTCCAGGTTGCCCTAGAGTGGTTTCTAAACACAGTATTTATGTCCTCATAAGGCAGCTGGTAAATGTCTCCTCCAGCTAACATGTGAAGGGTATCTAAGAGGTCTTCAGGGACTCCTCGGAGCAGGACCAACTTGAGGGATTCAGGGTCAAGTGTGCACCTGGCCCATTTATAGCTAAGTTGGAACCTTTCCTCATAATCCTCTAAGGACTCATCATTTCCCATGGTCATCCGAAAGATTTCTCGCTTGGTTAACTTGGACCTACAGTAGTCCCAGTATTTAGTGTTGAAAGCTTGTTGCATCTGAGCCCAAGTGGTGATACTATTCCCAGGTAAGCCCATGAACCAGCGTAATGCTGCATCCTTAAGAGTTGAAGGGAAGAGTTTCAGCTTCTGCTCATCTTCAGTATAGTCATAGGTTCGACAAAGGACAGCAAACTCAAATAGGAAGGTATCAGGATCTTCAGTAGTCAGTCCATGGAAGTGAGGTAAAGCGGAGGGGCTAATATTCTTCATTTTCATGTCTCCATTGGTCTCTCGGATGGGGAAGGCACCTTCTATTCTCTCATCTTCTCTTCTATTGTCAGCCATAGCTTCAGATGGAATGGTCTCTAATTCTTCTTCTGCTATAGGATCTTCGTATATCTCAGGAGGTTCACCTATAGGTTCTTCTGGATCACTGTCACCAAAGAAGAGAGAAGGGTGACTCAGTGATGTGGTGGGGGTGTTGGGTAAGAATTTTCCTGTTTTATCTCGATTCCTACGAGGCATGAAATGGAAAGACTTTTGATTGCTTTTTGTTTTTTCCTCTGGTACCTGCAAAAACTGAACAGATTGATCTACAACTAACTATCTTGCTGAAATGAAAATGCAGAATTGAAATGAAAGTAGGAAAGAACTAATCTACTTTGCTCAAATGAAATTGCAAGAATGGAAATGCTAGTCTACAGTTGCAGAATTGAAATGCTAATCTATGCTTGCAAAAATGAAATTGCGGAATTGAAATGTTAATCTATGAAAGAAGGAAATGTCTATGCTACTTTTGCAGAATGGAAATGAAATAAACTACTTGGCAGAAGGCAAGAGTAGGAAAATAGAAGAAAAGCAACAATTACTAATACTCTGACGCGTCCCCGGCAACGGCGCCAAAAAGATGGTGGGCTCCAGTATTGTAGCAATAATGCTACAACTCCTGGAGCTTCCTTCTCTAGTTTTATCAACCCGGTAGTTCGTACAAACTTGGAAGCGACGGTGCTGTATGCACAAGTACTAGCTCTTGTCGCAGCTGTCACTTGGTCAGCTAGCACAAGTCCGCTAGGGCTCAAGCCAACTTCTATATGTTCTCAGAAGAAGCTTTTTAAGTGATGAACGAAAGCTATCTCAAAGGAAATTAACCTACTTTGCAAGAATGAACTGAAAAACCAACAAAACATGGAAACCCTAGTAAACCCTAATTCTACCAACTTAATCCCTATGATGTAATGGTGGGAATGCAACTTCTAAAAGTGATGCCATTACTTCTATTGGGATGAGATGCATGTGTTTAAACTACTTTCATCTGAAGAGAACATGTTTTTGTATTTTTGCTCAAGTTGTTGGAGTTATTATGACTGTGCTTCTTACTGGGTCTTGACTGTGCAGGGGTAGATCAAGGGGAGGAAGGCTTGGAAAGGGTCAAGAAGGCTCAGAGAGGGTCTAAGGGATCCCTCACATCATTCCACAGAAGTTCACAAGGTTCAGATGCCTGGCAACCATGTTTGCAAGCTTCTACAGGATGTCTACAGGGGATTCTACAGGAAGTTCAGGATTTCTACAGGAAGTCTGCTAACTTCTACAGGATGTTCTGCAATAGGATTTTTGGGTGATGGATGAACGAATGAGCTGTGTGGGTGGATAGAGACGTAGGAGGGGAACTTGTGATGGCTTATGGACAGAGAGGTGAGATGGAGAGGGAGTGTGTAAAGCTGGTTGATCTAGAGGAGGTTAGAGGCAATGGAAGGCCGAAAAGATAAAACAACGTGGATGATAGAAGAGTTGGGAGGTAAATGATCTGACTGGGAGGTAAGTAGATGGCTTAGGCATGGCTGAGAAGGATAAGGGAATGATAGAGTGGTGCTGCACAGTGTAAATGAAACAAATCACCCGTATCTTGCACAAAACCGAAATGTCATCAACCTACTCTAATTGTTTTATTAGAAACCAAAGAACAACAATGTAGTTTAAAGAGAAATCGTGCATGGTGCTGAAACAAAGAGTTATTTCTCAAGATCTAAATGCATGGATACTTCTACAAATGGAAATGTTACGTTAAAGCTTGCATGAACATGTAAAACTGCGTTTTTTGGTGGTTGGCACGGTCTACACTCCCAATCTCTAAACAGAGGTGGAAGTGAGTGTACAATCAACCTTTTCTTGGAACCCTGATTAACTCCAATCCTCCTACTCTAATCTAAACTACTGTAAGCACTTTATCCATAAAACTAACCTACTTAATCACATCAAGGAATTCGAATCAGCAAACTGTGTTTCCAAGTGCATGTAAAGGAAAAGAAATGAAATGCTGAAAGGAAGACAAGTAACAATGCAACGAAGGAAGCCTTAGGCTCTCAGGTTGGGCCCAACCCTGAGAGCTTAAGCTCCTTTAAGAACTCAGAGCTGCCTCAAATCTGTCTACTTATTCATTAAGAGATAATAGTCAAAAGTCTGATAACATGCCAAAAATGGCTTACAAAAAGCAAAACAGAGCTATCAGCTCGTAGGCTAGAATGAACAACAAAGTTTCAAAAGTTTCCATTGAAAGCTACAGCCTTGATATTTATACATTATGAGGGCCAAGCTGGCCTCCTAAATTAGTGGGGCTTGGCTGTCCAACTAAAAGTAAACTGCTGTTCCCTTAGAATCCGTTGGCTGCCTTCTAGCTCGGTGGTGATAGCTATTGGAGCTCGGAGTTGGGGTGGAGATCACGAGGAAGGTCATTCAAGGCTGTGGACAACCTTCCTACAAAACCGCAATGCCACCTTGGTTGTCTCCTTGCCTCTATCTGCGTGGTTTTGCTCCATTTAATGTCAAAAAACCCTGAAATAAACATGTATTAGCCACCTAGGAATAGTGACTGCCCTCCTTCCTACAAATAACATGAATATACTAAGAAATGATGCATACGTGATAAAAAATGAAGGGTTGAGCAAGGGTAAGTAGGCCAAATGAGCCCAAAATGTTACCAAATTTGGGGCTCATCAGTAGCATGCAATCACATGTTATTTTTCAAAAGAATAATGTGACTTCTTCACCTTGTATTTGCAATGTTCACATGCATTTTTCTCATGCATCGATTATTTGCATTCAATGTAAAAAATATATATGCATATCTTCCATGCATGAAATATTTGGACTAATATAAAAGCCTTTCAATGCCTATTTCTTATGAACTAAATAATTTCAGTCAATGTAGAAGCTTGTCTATGCATATTTCTTATTTATTGAATAGTTGCATTCAATATAAAAGCTTGTTTGTTTGAATAATTTTCTTTGTTTTTCAAAAAAATTAATTGTAGTATCTATACCCTCATGTATGCACACACATGTTATTTTTTTAGGAAATTGACTGCATACTAGCTAGTTTTTCTTGCATGCAACATCTACTTCTTTTGGAAGAAATTCAAATGCATAGTAGCTATTTTTCTTGCAAGCAACTTACATTTTCTTTTTCATTTAATTATTCTTTTACTACATGCAAATACATATATTTTCTTTCCAAGAGATTATTCATTTATTGCATGCTCACACACACACACACACACACACACACACATATATATATATATATTCAAGAATTCCAACTTAATAGTTATTTTTTTCTATGAATGCAACTTCATTTTTAGGAAAATCTATTACATTTAATTTTTCTTTCTATGCATGCAAATACATATTTCTTTCTGAATAACTAACACTAATTCATTTCTCCATGTGCATTAAATTTCACATATTCATTTAAAAAAAATAAAATATAAGAAGGGGAAAAGAGTAGCGAGCGCGATGAATAGCTAGGGTTGAAAGTCTATAGCAGGCATTGAACTCCATGGAAGGGAGGGAAGGAGGGAGCTCCACTCCCTCCTACAAGCAGATTGTTGCTATCCGAGGTAAGAAGCCAATGGAAGAGGTCAGAGGTCTTGCTGAAGAAGGGAAAGAGAGCAGGGAAGAAGAGCAAGAGGGAGTCAAAGATCAAGAGAATAAATGCACAAAAGAAAAGGGGGAAAAAGACAAGGAAAAGGGAGCAAAAACCAAGGCACATAAGGGACCTTGTAAACCCAAAACTGAGGTCACACCCAAAGTAGTTCTGAATGATCCTGCTCTGCAGGCACACAGGGACCACATGTGGACTTATGCTATCATTTGTAAATTCATGGGAGTATGGCCCACTGAAAAAGCTTTACAAACATGGATTAAATACCATTGGAAACCAAAAGGGAGCATTGACCTACATCTTGGGTCAAAAGGATTCTTTACTATGGTCTTCACAAACATTGAGGATAAAGATAGAGTGTTTGAAGGAGGGCCCTACTTCTTTGCAGTTGTTGGCCTCTATATGAGGCCGTGGATGATGAACTTTGTCCCAGAGCAGGAGACTTTCACATCAGTTCCGGTTTGGGTAAGACTTTACTCCCTTACTCTTGATTACTGGCAAACAAAATCATTAACAACCATAGGTAATAAATTAGGATGTTTTTTCAAAGCCTTTGAAGCCACCAGAAAAGGAAAATACACTTCCTTTGCATGAATCTGTGTGGAAATGGATCTATTTGGAGCTCTACTGGATGAGGTGATCTTAGAAGTTTTTGATGAAGAATGAGTGCAAACAGTAGATTATGAACATATTCCCTTTAGATGTCATAGATGCCATGAGCATGGACACCTTTTCAGGGATTGCCCAGTAAAATAGAGAATAAGAGCAAAGCTTCCACAATGAAAGATACAGAAAGATTTCAAAAAGTGAGCCATAGAGGAAAAGGGGGCAAAAGGGGACTTAAGAAACATCAAGCAGAAGGACCTCAAGTTATGCTGAACAGGTTCCAAGTTCTCGAGGAAGAAGATGAGATGATAAAAGTAGATCAAGGAATGGAGGCAAGTCCAGAGGAGAAGGAGACAGAGGAAGACAAAGACCAAACAAAGAACAATAATATACAGAAAGAGGCTATGATGAGCGATGTAGAACTAGATATGGACCAGGATATGACCCAGAGCGAGATGGAAATGGAGGACCATGAACTTTAGGAGATTCTGGATAGAGAGCACCTAGATTTGGAAGGGTTCTTGAAACAGGGAACCACAGGAGGGTTGGACTCGTTACCTCAAGAAGAGTTCTCTAGAGTACAACAGTTGTACCTATGGAAAACCCAGGCTAAAGGAGGGGACAGGCAAGGTAACATGGCAAAACAGGGTAACGAAGGTGTGAAATCTTTAAAAAACACCCCAGGATTAGCACCTAGAGGCCCAAGAAAGAAAAGAGGTAGAAAAAAGTAGAATGAGTTGCTGATGGAATGTGGAAAGCTAATGATAGATTCAGGTAAGATGAAAGACCTAACCAATTACTCTTTCACAAATCTTTAATGATGAAGTTCACTTCTTGGAACATCAGGGGTCTAGGTAGTAAAAGGAAGAAAAGATTACTTAGTAACAGAATGAAACAAGAAGCTCCGGATATTATTTTTATCCAGGAAACTAAATGTTCCATTCAGAGAATAAAAGAACTTTATAGAAAATGGCTCAATTGATTTGAGTTTCTAGAAGTCAAGGCAGAAAACACAACAGGAGGCATTCTCACTCTTTGGAATCCCCTAAAGATTGGTATAATAGATGCTGAGGCTTCTAGAAATTATCTATCAGTGGTTATTCAACCTATGGGGGATAGGGAGACCTATCTGGTCACGAATGTTTATGGCCCTCAGAGAATGGATGACAAACTCAGGTTTCTAGATTCTCTTATGGATCTCAGAGAAAGATATGTAGAGATACCATGGATTATAGGAGGGGACTTCAACATGATCAGATCACTATCGAAGAAAAAGGGGGCACCAGAACTCTAAACAAAGATTCCTTAGCTTTTCAATCTTTTATGGATTCTATGAAGCTGGTTGACACTATTTCGAGTAATGGTCTCTTTACTTGGAACAATAGAAGAGGCGGAGAGTCCCTTGTTGCCTCAAAGTTAGACAAATTTATCATCTTAGAGGACCTTATACTCAATGATAAAGGAATGGAAGCAAGGACTCTCCCCTATGGAGGATCCGATCACTGGCCAATTCAACTGGAGATCAGAGGCATTGGTACTCCCAAGAATAGACCTTTTAGATTTGAGAATATCTGGCTCACCCATCCATATTTCATCAACAACATTTCAAGTTGATGGTCTGAAGATTTTCATATTTAGGGTACAAGTATGTTTCTTCTTCACAAAAGACTAAAACATATAAAGCTCAGGCTAAAAGATTGGAACAAGAATGAATTTGGCAATATTTTTGAAGGAAAAAAAGTTGTTGAAAACAAATTGTAGATTCTCAACCAATCCCTTATCAAAGATGGCTTTGATAAAGTTAGCAATGATAGAGCCACCATACTCCAGCAAGATTGGGAGAACTTATGTAAACAAGAAGAGATATTTTGGAGACAAAAATCTAGAGTGAAATGGCTAAAAGAAGGAGAACATAACACTGGATTTTTCCACAGATCAAACTTGGCAAACAGAGCTCATAATAGAATCTCTTCGATCAAGGATAAGGGAGGGCAACTGCTCAACACCCACGAAGAAATAGAAGTTGTGTTAGTTTAGCACTTTCGTGGGATTGTAAAGGAAACCATTCCGAACAGAGAGCCTTTCATCAAGGATCTAACAAGTCATATACCAAGACTAGTGCCCAGAGAGGATAATTTCAACCTCAATAGGCCAGTAACGGAAGAGGAAATCAATGAAGTCCTCAAGGAAATGCAGAATGGTAAAGCGTCAGGCCCTGATGCTTTTAATGTGGATTTCTTTAAAGCTTGCTGGAATATTGTTAAACAGGATATTCTGAATGTAGTAGAAGATTCGAGGAGGAATAGAACTATTCTGAAAGCACTCAACACCTCCTTCATCTCTCTGATCCCTAAACAAGACAATGCCATAACTCCAGACAAGTTTAGACCCATAGCATTGTGCAATGTGGTTTACAAGCTCATATCCAAGGTTGTGGCTAATAGACTCAAACCTCTTGTCCCCACTCTTGTGTTTGGGGAACAATTTGGTTATGCGAAACGCAGACAAATTCTCAACAACATCATTCAAGCACAGGAGGTGGTGCACTCACTGACTAGCAACAGGAAGGCTATAATGATCATGCAATTGGACCTAGTCAAAGCCTTTGATAAGTTGAACTGGACCTATATAAGGAGGGTTCTTATTGCTTTTGGGTTTGATCATAATTGGGTTAGATGGATCATGGCTCTAGTAACTTCTTCCAGCTTTTCAATTTTTGTAAATGGTTCTCCCTCCGAGATTTTTATTCCCTCAAGAGGCCTCAAGCAGGGAGATCCACTCTCTCTCTTTCCCTTTATACTCATGATGAAAGGACTTGGTAGATCGACTAAGCAGGCAAAAGAAGAAGGCAAAATCAAGGGTCTTCAACTTTCTGAGAATGGACAGACCTTGACCCATCAACAATTTGTGGATGATACCATGCTGCAGGGAATCCCCACAGTCAAAGAAGCTTTGGCATACAAGCAACTTCTAAGTGACTTTGCCATGGCCACAGGTATGGAGGTTAATCTTTCCAAATCAAAGATCTTTTCCTTTAATATACATATTGCTATTCAAAGGAATATCTCTATAATTCTAGGCTTTCAAAGGGATTCTCTACCTTCTGAATATTTGGGAGTCCCTCTAACTACTAAACCTCTACATAAGAGCATATGGGAGCCGGTGATTAACAAGATTAAGGACAAAATCAAGAATTGGACCATCAAATCTTTAAACTTGGTTGGCAGGTTGGTGCTTACAAAGGTTGTTCTCCAATCTATCCCAAATTTCATGCTATCAGCACTCCCAGCACCAAAAGGATTCTTGCAACAATTCAGAACCATTCAAAGAGACTTTCTCTGTGGTAAGGGGGAGAAAAAAAGGAAATGGGTGTTGTTTGGTTGGGAAAAGATTTACAAACCCAAAAATCATGGAGGTCTTGGTTTGGATGATTCGAGGTTCTAAGCAGGGCTTTAGGGGCTAAATTATGGTGGAGATGGGTCAAAGAACCAAAGGCTCAGTGGGCTAGTATCTGGACAGAAAAATATGCCAGCACTTGGCAAATTAACGATCATATAAGGATGTCTGGAAATATAAAGGGCTCATACATCTGGAATAAGGCCTGGGAGAATAGAGGCTTAGTACAAAAGAATAGCTTCTGGGAAATCAGAGAGGGGGATCTGGCACTATTTTGGGAAGATAAGTGGAAACAAGAACCAACACTGCTAAAAGAGGAATTTGTGGACCTCAAGAGAGAGACAGACATCATAGGGTTATCAAAGGTAAAATATTTTTGGGACCAAACCAATAATGCAGGCAAATGGAGAAATTGGAGGAACATGGTTTACAGGGAAGATAGCCCCTTGAAAGCTAAAGCAGAGGCTCTTATGTAGGTGTTGGAACAAAGGAAGATTCTAAGGATAGGGGGGCATGACCAGTTAAGGTGGGGCAATAACAATGAGGGCACCTTTAATCTTAAGGAGGCAAAATACATACTCCTTGAGATGGATTCTCTTGCTCCGGATAGAATTTGGCAAAATTTGTGGAGACATCAAGGCTGGATGAAGATTAAACTCTTCATGTGGCTAGTTTATCATAAGAAAATCCTGACATGGGATAACATAAGGAAAAGGGGTGTTCTGGGGCCTTCTAGATGCCAGCTCTGTGAGGCCCAAGAGGAAACCATGGAACACCTCCTCAATAATTGTATCTTCACCTCTAATTTGTGGGATTCTTTCGTCATCATCTTCCAAAAGACCGACAGGGATAAAGGGAGCATCATCAACACCCTAACCAATTGGAGGCGAAATTATTCAGATTATGAAATTCTTGGCTCAGCTTGGGCTCTTACGCCCAGCTTCATCATTTGGAATGTCTGGAAAGAAAGGAACAAGAGAATTTTCCAAAATGAAAAAAGACCCTTCCAATGTCTTTTTGAGCAGACCTTGGCACAACTTAAGGAAACGGTTGGTACCATTGTGCGATATCCCCCTAAGAATCCACCTACAAATGTTGATATGAGGATTCTAAGACAGTTGGGCATGTAGGGGCTTATTCCACAGGACCTGAACAGAAAGGTTAAGTTAATGGATACTGAGCAGGACTTCTGGCATCCTCCCCCTATGGGCTTTCTGAAATATAACATAGATGGGGCCTCTAAAGGCAACCCGGGCACTGCGGGCTTTGGAGGGGTGTTAAGGGATGAAACAGGTAATATTCTTTCCATCTTCCATGGCCATTTGGGTAGAGCCACAAATAACATAGCAGAATCCATGGCTATGGAGCAGTGCTTAGAACTCCTGGTGCAGGATAATCGGCAAAATGTGATTATCGAAGCTGACTCTAAGTTAATCATCAACACAGTGAAAAGAATTAGTTGGGGCTCAGAGCCGGAGAAGGTTTCAAAACACTGGAGGTTGATCCAGGTCTTTCAAAGGATCTAGCTCCACCTCAGAGGCCTACGCACAGTAAGTTTTAACCATGTGTGTAGGAAGGCCAACAAACTGGTAGATCTACTGGCTAATCAAGGAGTGAAGTGTACCAATAACAAGGTTGCGATGGGTTGGCAAGGGTTGCCTCAGGATGGACTCAAGGAACAGTGTGACTGCCAAGTCGACGAAGATATGAAGGTATATCATAACAATACCATGGCGGCTCAGTCCAATTAATTTGGTTTAGTTATGAGTTACAAGTTTTTCCTACTTTTGTTCTTTCTTGGGTTGCTCGACAGTTTCTGCTGCCTGGGTATTTGGCCGGAGGGATGGGGTTTTACTTCACATGGGCTCACAAATGGGTGCAAAGGAGAAGGCAGGAGTAGTCAGAATCCGGGCACAAGTGGCGGCTGGAATATTCCTGATTCTCTGTACAAGGAAGCTAATCCGCCCACAGAGTGGTTTTCGGTGTATCGGGGGCCTCTCGGGCGGCAAGTGGTTTTTAAGATTTGGGAGCGATCCCACTCATCGTGCTACACGTGGCCGAAGGGTGGGTTAGTTTACCACCCTTATCGCACGTTAACCAACAACACTTTTGATCCGTGCGATATGATCCTCAGCCGTCGGATCAAGCACGGCGGATCAACGACTAAGATTCATCGTGCATGTCAGGGGGTCCATAAGGTTAAAAGGCGGACTTCTAAGCATTGCGATATTTTCCTCTACCATTGGATCAAGTTGGGAGGATCTATGGTCAGGAACCTCCGCACATGTTGGTGGGTCCATACTGTTAATTGGCGGCAGTCTTGGCACAACAATGTCCTCCTCTACCGTTGGATCGGGCAAGGAGTACTGATGGTGGAGATCAAAGGCTTTGTCCCCTATCCGGATTTGGTGGGTAGATTTTATGGCCTTGGTACTGTTTGCTTTTGAGGGTGGCGCTGTTTTGTGGGTAGGGTTCGGAGTTATCACACTTAACTCAAGACCCTTGGTTTTTTAGAAAGTAGTTTTGGCTAGGTCCATGAACCCATGTAGATGGTTGTATTCTATGTAAATATTTTTCTAATTTAATGATAACGAAGGTACGACTCTTGCTTTAACAAAATATATATATTATTCATATGCATATAAACACATATGTAATTTCAAAGTCTATTGTTTCTCTTTAGGAATCTAATGCATGGGCATCATGCACATATCTCCTGCAATCTTTAAAAAAATAACTTTGTTTCTTTGTTTCTTCATTAGCTAAGTTACATACATTTATTTTTCATGGGTAATGTCATGAAATATTAAATCTTTTTTTTGTGCAAGGTTCACAAGAATTATTTTCAAGAACATCGTGAAGCTAACTTATGCACAAGATTTTAATGCAGTCTTCCTCCAAATAATAAAGATAACTTAACTTATATTTTCTTGGGAATATGAACCTTCTAAATATTTTCAATAAAATTAACCATATACATATCTTTTGTGGACAATACCCATGAAGTCCCACTTGCATACCTCATGTTCAAGAATACCTTTCGTTGGAAGCACAACATTCCTCACAAAGTTGTGTTGACTATGCCTCTAGACTTCACATGATGAAAACTGCAGTAGATGAAGACGAAAGGCATTTTTTTCCAGTTTATGAATGGATTTAAAGGACCTGTAAAGTTTTCTTTATCTCTGTGAGTTATCATTTTAATTATTTTATACAAATTAGTTACCAACTAAATCATAATGGTCCTTGTTTTCAACCATTTTGTTAAACATGGTAAAAAACATATTTTCCATTGTGAATGCCAATGTAAATGAGGATATTACAATATAATAAAATTATATCAAAAGAGTTTTGATTATATTTGCTCCATTGTTTGTTGTTTTCTTTGAATCGGGTGGGGTAAACAACATGGCACTAGATGTAGTATCTTAAAAAAGTATCCATTCACCATGAACAAAAATATATTTCAAAATTTTATATAAAACATAAAAATGATAAGATTTTCATTTCTTTTCTTGTAATTGTAATAATATGTTAATTTTTATTTATTTATTTATTTTTCACTACTGGTTCACGGATACCCATGGTCAGTGGGTCCGCTACGTCCAGGATCGAACAACGCTAGGGTGGACCCCAACGGAAGGGGGTCACACCCCTCGGCCTATTTACTGACCTGACCGCAAGAGCTTTCGGGTTTCGAACCTGTGACCTCCCATTGGCGAGGCCCCGTCTTGACTAATTGAGATAACCCTTGGAGCTGTTACTTAATATATATATATATATATATGTTTGTTATATTTTCTTTAAAATATAATATATATAACTCTCTTCTTTCTTTCTTTTTTTTCCGAAGTAAAAAAACACCAATATTCATTGATTGAAAAAACTAGTACATAGTCAGTAATAGTCCATATCTTCTACCATCATCCATATATAAACCTAATGAGCTATTCAAAACATATATACTATAGCCATTCTAGAGTCCATTGTTAAAAGTCTCATACCAATATAGAGACCTAATCACTTGAAAAATATTGTTTATCATCATCTGCTACTATAATCCTAATACTATAATGTTCAAGGCTCAAGCATGATCATAAGCATACAAAAAATTGAATAAAACATAATATATATGCTTATATTATTTCTTTAATGGAAAAAATTTGAAATCTAAACAGAAATCAATATTTTCCTTATTATATTTGCATTTTTTTAATTTTGATTTTATTTTTTATTATATTATCAAAACCTTTGAAACTCTAAAATTACAATAAGTGACAAAGTTTCAGAATTTTCGTACAATAATGTTTTTTTTAATCGTGAAAGTCTCTATCTATATTTTTACAATATCTAATTTATTTTCTCGATGAGTAAAGTAATAAAATTTGTTTTAAAAGATAAAAGAAATATATTCTAGAATATGTTACAAGTATAAATAAAAATGGGGTCGTTTAATTTATAGATGAAATGATTTTTTTCATGATATTTTTTCTCGTTAATTTTAAAAAATATCCAGCTAAAATTTTAAAAACTTGAGTTTAAGTTATTTAATCTGTAGAATTGGAGTTCCCTAAAGGTTTTTTCAAGTTTTCAGTCCATTTATCCATTCAAAAATTCATTTTAATCAACAAAAAATCACATTCTTTCTTGAAATATTTTTACCAGAATCAAGTGAAAAAATTATATTTCTTCTATAAGTTAGACTATGCCAATAAAAATAAATAAAAAATAAAAATATTTTTTATTGGTGAGCGATAATCCACACATAAATGCTTATAATTTCATGAACAATGAATATGTCGAACATATTAAAAAAAATGGTTGAAAGATAAGATGAGATAGAAAAATGAATACATACTTTATTAGTAGTCCTTACCTCATCAAGGACTATAGCATTCTACTTGTAGTCAAATTGCATTAAACATCCATTATTTTACTGTTGTTTTGTCATTTTAGCCAAAATTTTGGGAAAATAGAGATTTTTTCTATTTTACTTATTCAAAAATATTTTTATATTTTCCTTGAAATCTTATTTCTAATTTCTAATTGGTATAACATCTTCCATTGGGACATAATTCCCTAGATGGAGAGCATTTTATTTTTGGTATTTGTCAATACCTAATAGTTGATTAATAAATAAATAAATTTTTGAGTGGCCATTTTGATAGTGATTGCTACGACATTAACACTCACACTGACATTGTTAAGGTACTTCTCTTCCTAATGATTATATAATTGACACAGTTGCAGGTACTTTGTGTAGGCGAGAGCGAAAAATGGTGTCATGCTATAAAATCCGTTGTGAAAAGATACTTTCCAGATTGTATATCCTATGAATGTTTATGGAGGACCAAGTATGTACGAGAGAATTGGGAATGTTATCATATTTCTTTATGTGAAGATTTTACTATTTGGATTACGAAGTTTGTGTGGAAGAGAAGATACGTATATTTTTTTAATTTTAGAGCTATATATCTTTTCAAAATGAATAATATTATTAATTTCAATGTTCTAATTTTTCCACGCTATGCGATCTTGATTTGTATTATCATTTGAGCAACAATAAATTCTTGTTGATCTCTTTCTAGTTTAGTTTGGCTAAACGTTAATAGGTCAAGCTTGCACAGTAGTGGTTGTGTAGATGAAGCATGTGGTTGTTTGAAGGTGGTTGTGCAAAGGAAGCATGTATGGAAGAAGCAGTGTTTAGAGGAAGCTCTCAGGAGACTAGTGTTAATAAATTAATTCAATATTTTTCTGAGAATTAGTGCTAGAATACAATCTTTGTAGAGGATGGGGTATGTGTGGGAGATTTCATTGTGTGGAATTTTTATTGTGTTGAAATTTTATGGAAAATATGAAATAAGGACAGGGTATTTTCAAGAGAACTATGATTATGTATCATATGCAGGTATGTGCAACAGAATGGGCAATATTATTATGTTTCACTATGTGAATATTTTACTATGCAGAGATGGCATATGCTTGTTGATTTCTCGAACAAATCTAATACTTTAGTACACATTTTCATATTGTATCTTGTATGAATGTTTACGGAAGGTGGTGCACAACTTTTACTGTGTGGATTACAAAGTATGTGCAACACAGAAATTGCATAGAGGTTTGATTAGGACGGGGTATGAAGTTTGTACAAGAGATTTCATTATGCGAAGCTCTTATTAGAACTGGGTATTTTCCATACAACTAGGGGTGAATATGAAAATTAATCAAGATGGGGTATGTTTTTCGATTTACTGAAAAAATATAATACTTTTACACATGTCGTATAAATGTTTACAAAGGACAAGGTATGTGTAGGAGAGCGGGGAATATTATTATGTTTCATTGTGTGGAGTACAAAGAATTTGCGGGGGAGAAATTTCATAGAGATTTTCTTTTACAACTATGAATCTTTTCAGAGGATGGGGTGTTTGCGGGAGAACATAATGATTAAAGTTGTTAATTCTCATTGTGTCGTGTCTTTACATTGGGTTTGTGCAGGATAATGTGTGGTGCATAACACAATTTTGTAATTCTTCTTCTTTTCCATATGCATTAATGCATAATCAATTTTGTTTAGTTAGTTTTGTACTCAGTAATCCTTTACAAATATTCATTTATAATTGACTACTATAACTTTTATGACTTACGATATAAGAACAAATCTAATACTTTTACACATTTCCTGATTGTATATTGTATGAATATTTACCAAGGACAAGGTATGTGAAGGAGAGCAGAGAATATTATTATGTTTCATTGTACGAAGATTTTACTGTTCGGAGTACAAAGTATGTGTCTTTGTAGAGGGCAGTGTATTTCTGAGAGCACATAATGATTAGAATTGTTAATTTTCGTTACCTGGAGATTTTGTTGTGTGTTTATGTGGGCCAATGGGTGGTGCATAATGCAATTTTTTAATTATGCCTCTTTTCGATGGTTTACAAATACTCATTTACAATTGACTATTATAACCTCTATGACTTACAATATAAGATTTGATATGGATTTCGTACAAGGAAAAGCTTCGTGTAATAAAACAAGATTCTATCTTCTTAACACTTATTTTGATACTTGTTTTAATTAAATAAATTGTATGTGTTTATAAACAAATTTCTTATGAAAAATGGTTTACAATTGAGCATTGCAAAATGAAATATGGAGTTTTTTCATAGTGTTTCAAATTACCTGAGTGCTTTGATAGTGTGTTATTGTTGTGAATGTTGGTCAATGGATGTCATGTCATCATCTTTGTCATCGACATCCTCTTCATTGATAAAATTTTTCATTTTGTCGATTATAACCTTATGTGTTGAGAATATGGGGATATGACACTAGCATTAATGATAGGTGCGTCATTTTTGGTTCACTAGCATTGCATCATATGCCCATATTCTGAGCAAATAACCTTTAATGATGAATTCACTTCACAACTACTCCCCACTATGTTATAAAATTGAACCAAATTTGATTTATGAATAACTTAACACACTCATTCCTTGCATTATTATAAATCAAACCAAAGTTTACTAAATACTGCAAAGTATTATAGAGAAAAGCTTGACGAGCCAAAAAATCACACCATTGGTGAAAGAGAACATGAAAATTGGTATAGAAGGTTGAAGTATTATGTAACTTCTATATCCCTTTGATGTTCATAACACAATAAGGCTCATGGATTTTTCATTAAGAAAATAAATTTTTTGCATGAAGCAATGAAATGTATCTATTACTCAATTAAAACTATATGCTTCGTTCCCAAAATATGACCTATTCCTTCTCTTCTTAAACCCAAATTCATAATTGACCAAGTCATGAACATAGAGGAGAGGAGATTCAAACCTAGAAGTGATGATTCTTTATCACTTATGGTACCTGTGTAGTGAACTCCCTTAAATATCTTGTTTATGATGCTATAGACTTTGGATGGGGAAAGATGTTAAGCGTGCATAAAGAAAGTTGATTATGTGACCTTAGTGACATTCATAAGGCTTGACTTTTAGACATCAGTGCATTTGGATCATAACACATCAAAAAAAAATATAAGCACTTGTTAATTATATATATTCCTTTAACTCTTGTTTTAATTAACTACATGGAATTATATTTTGCTGGTGTATTTGTTTCACTACTCCATTATTTTGTTGGCTTCATTCTATTTCTTGTACTTTTATAGTTGTCACAAATTCACAGGACTTTATAGTTTAAGTAGATGATTATTGCATTGTGCTAAGGATAATGTAATGTGATGATATGTGTTAAGCATCTTTTGTAGGTTATTGTGTTATGTGTTAAATATATGGGGAGATGATATTGTAATTAATGACAAGTGCATCATTCCTAGTTCATTAGCACTGCATCATATGCCCATATTCTCAACACAAAATATTGGGATCGAGTAGGGGATCTTGATAATTGTAGGGCTTCTCTTTGGAGATTTTTTGCACATTTCGACCATTGCAGACTAACAAAAAATATAAGCTTTTCTTCGTTCTATATATTGCGTTAGCTTTTGTGTGAATTATTAACATGAAATTATCTATTTCTAGTGTGGTTGTAGGTATTTCCACTTTCAGTAGATGATTATTGCACTCGCTTTATCATTAGTACCTGTAGATCGAGATCGATACACTTATGTGTGAAAAGTACATGAAATCCTTTTGGCTTAGTTTGAAAAGGATAACTTACACATGGCATTTCTCAAATTTATAGCAATCAATTCAGGAATAGCGACACTTGTTTTATTTCTATTCAATTGTGATTACTATAGAAATTATGGTATTTTTTTTGTATTTCGTCACATTGCTTATCGTTAGCTTTACTGACTTTCCATCGTCAATATTGCATTAAAGGCATTGTGATGGTTAAAAATCTAGACTAGATAACAATGTATCTAGATAATGATGAGGACAATTAAACTATGATTAGGAAATAAAGTCGGCTGTTTTATTTCAATTCAATTGTCATTATTATTATTATAGAAATTATGGTAATTTATTTGTATTTCAATACAAATTGCATTGAATTAGTTATTGTCACTTCTCCTAGTTGTATTTCATTGATATCAGTGTATCTAGATATAAATGAGGATTATTATACTACGATTAGGAAATAAATCTATCTACTTTCTTTCAATTCAATTTCCATATCTCTATGAGGAGCAGAAAGACAAGTTTCTCTTCTCAAGGAGAAAAAATTGTGGCCTGTTGAATGTTGGTAGTCACGGGCTATACAAGTCATTTTGTGGAGATAGTGGCAGGCTACACAAGTCATTTTGTGGAGATACTTGTAACAAACAAAAGTTTCAATGACTAAATTGCCTGAAATAAGTGTTAGCTATTGCAGGGGTTGTGAAGTTATGGCCCTTGAAGTTGGAGGTAATGTGGGAAGGAAACAAATTTTGTAGAATCTGATGGAAATTATTTTTCAAGATTGGTTGACAAGTCCTAGAATTTTGTTAGGGAGATTTTGATATATTTGGTGTAAATAATTTTTTTCCTTGACTACAGTATATGGCTCTATTGTGATGGAAGATAAATTCCAATTTTTGGAGAATATCAAGGTACATAAAAATTTTATCTTTTACTTTCTTTGGATTTTAGGAGGAAAAATTAATCTTATTAGTTCTTTGGATGAAAAAAAGGAAGGCTTTGTAAGATGTATTTTTAAGCAACCTCCTTTTTCAAATTTATTAAGACGTTATGATAGTGGATGTGCCCACCATTAATGGTACTTTTACGTGGAATAATAGAATGGGGGGTAGACATCAAGTGGAAAGTCATCTAGATCATTTTTTAGTTTTAGAAGAAGTTATGGACAAAGAAATTTTCGTTGAAGTAGTCGTTCTTTCTTATCTTTGATCTTATCATTGGCCTGTTAGATTAAATATTGACCTTGAAGAAGCTCCCCAGAACATGCCTTTCTACTTTGAAAGGTGATGGTTCCACGCCACAAACTTTTTGGAGAAAGCTAAAGGATTGTGGAGGAAGGGGGAGGGTGGGGGATCTATGAAAGGTAAGAACAAGGTGCATACTTTTCAACTGAAACTTAAGGAGTTAAAGCCAAATATTAAAGTGTGGAATAAAAAATATTTTGGAAATACTTTTTTAGGAGAAACTAAAATTGGAGGGTCAAATGAAAGAATTACAATAACACATGATGATTGAAGGGAGAAATTTAAATTAGTGTTAGATGAGGGAATCACATTGAAAAAAGTATAGTAGAGAAGACTACAAGAAGAGATACATTGGTGGGTAAAATATCGAGTTCAGTGGCTGAAGGAGGAAGAAAGAAACTCTAAAATTTTCGATAAATCCATCTTGCAACTTAGTCACTGAAATCATATTTTCTTAGTAATTGGGATAGATGAATTACTAAAGCTTGAACATTTGGAAATAGAAGACGAATTGATTGATTACAAAAAGGATATCATACTAGAGTCTTATTATAATAGAAAATCATATTAGCAAGATTCTAGCGTGTTTTACTAAGATTATAAGTAAGGAGCCAAATGTTGATTTGATGCGGCATATCTCTGTTCAAGAAGTAGAGGTAGTGGTAATGGAATTGTTGTGAAATAAATCTCCCATTTCTAGATAGGTTCACTTCATATTTCTTCAAGGTTTTTGGTCCTTTTTAGGATAGGAAATCCATCAGTTGGTATAGGAATCCCAAAAATTTAAATCAATGTGGGGTGAACTCAATGCATATTTTATATCTCTGCTTCCTAAGGTTGGTAAATCATAGGATCCTAATGGATTTCATGCCATTACATTATGTAATTTTATCTATAATGTGATAGCTATTGTGATTATTAATCATTTAAAACCTTTATTGAAGGATATTATTCCCCAACACATATAAGTTTCAAGGACGGAAGGCATATTTCTAGTGTTATTATTATATTCAAGAAATTATCCTCTCACTGAAGAGTTTGAAGAAAATAAGTATGATTATAGAGCTAGTTATGTCTAAGGCATATGATCAGATTATCTAGGATTACTTTCTAAAGGTTCTTTATGTATTTTGTTTTTCTTAGTATTGGATTTCTTGGGTATGTTCTCTTATCTCCTCATCATTGTCCTCAATTTTAAGTAATGGATCTCCTTTTGGAAGTTTGAATATGTCATGTGGGCTATGACAAGGTGATCCCCTATCTCCATTATTATTCATATTGGTTATGGAAGGGCTTGGACTATTTTTCTCAAGCTATTGTTCTAAAGGAAAAATTAATGGTATGTAGATTTTTGGTGAATATATTTGAGTGACACATCAATTTTTTTTATGATATTTGTCTATTCAGCCTTTCAACCCTCATAGAAGTCAAATAAATATGTTCTTTGTTGTCAACTTTTATGGAAGCTCCATGTACCCTCAATAATAATGAGAATACTAATATATATTATTTTTCAGTTGTAAGGGGTTGATCCAATGTCATTCAACATGTCTAATAGAGTTTTGAAGAACAAATTTAATATCAAAGTATCTAGAGGTACCATTAGTCTTCAATCCAAAACGAATTTTTTTCTTGTAGGAACTTCTTCAGAAACTCCCCAATAGGATAAATAATAGGTCATTTCAAGCTTTGAATTTTTTAGGGTGATTCATTTTAACCAATTCAGTACTATAGGTTATGCCAATTTATCAAATGTTGGTTATGCCAATACCACAATCTATTTATAATAGGTTTGGATCATTATTGTGATATTTCATATGGTAGGGTTCAAATAAGGTGGAGATATGGTCTTTGGTTGCTTGGGAAACGTTGGCTAGGCCCAAAATATCTAGGTGATTAGGTTTACATGATCCTGAAATGTTAAGTGTGTATTTAGGATCAAAGATATGGTGGAGGTGGATGATAGGAGGTAGTGAATTGTCAAAGAGAATCTGGTTGAGGAAATATGTTCCTCTTATTCCTTAGGAGGAAAGACTTAGATATGATTCCACTACTATGGGTTCAATATTATGGATGAGGGCGTAGAAATATATGGCAGTGATGAGTGTTGGGTTGTGTTATATTCTTTCCACGTAGTTAATAGGGGGTTTGAAGGACACTCGTAACCCCACTTTGTGGGGTCCGAGGCAACGCCCCGGAAAATTTTGGTTTTGGACCATACGTTAGGTTGGGCGGACCCACCTATGGTTTTGTGCATGATTTTCGCACATGTTTTTTGGACGCGATGGTTTTTCAGTCCATGGTATTGGACGCGATGGTTTTCGGTCCATGGTATTGGATGCTTCGGCATGTATAAATATGTATTGTAACATTGAAAGGAATATAATGAAAAATCAAGCTGGTAGTCCCGGTTTTTGGGATCCAGGGAAAACTCTCTGTGCATATGTGTTTTATGGGTTATGCTCTCGCATTGTTTAAGAATTCGTATGCAAGTAATTTCTGTACAGGGTTAAGACCTACATTTGGTATCAGAGTTGTTTTGGCTTCAAGGGGACGCCTTTGTTGCTGAGGGGTTTCGCTCGGGCCCGTGGTAGACCCTGTTCAGTGGGAGATCTACGAGATTGATTCTGGTGGTGAAAGAGGATGGCGAGCAGTGGAAAGATAGAGATTGAGAAGTTCAATGGTCAGAATTTTGAGTTGTGGAAACTCAAGATGGAGGATCTGTTGGTGGATAAAGATCAGTGGATCGCGGTAGATCCGGGTACTAAACCATCGGGAGTGACCGATGAAGAATGGAAGAAGTTGGATCAGAAGGCAAAGAGCACAATACGATTGTGTGTCTCAAATTCAGTATTGCTGAATGTATCAGGGGAAGCTACGGCAAAGGCTTTGTGGGTCAAGTTAGGGACTTTGTACCAATCTAAGTCTCTGGTGAATAAACTGTTCCTGCGGAAAAAGCTGTATAACCTGAGGATGAAAGATGGAGACTCAGTGACAGAGCATCTGAATGTGTTTAATACTGTGGTAAGTCAGTTATTATCTATTGATATTAAAATTTCAGATGAAGATAAGTGCATCAGTCTATTGTGTTCTCTACCAGATTCGTGGGATAGTCTGGTTATTGCAATAGGTAGCAATGCAACTGCTTTGCAGTTTGATGAAATAGTCTTAGCCTTGCTGACGGAGGAGATGAGACGGAAAAATATGGACAACCAGAATGGTGATGCCTTGTCTGTACGAGGACGGTCCCAGAACAGAAACAAAAATAAGTCATCGAGTGGGAGATCTAAATCTAGAGGGAGATCTAAATCTCCAGGAAAACCTACAAAGGTGGTGTGCTGGAAATGCGGAAAGGAAGGGCACTTCAGAAGGGATTGTAAATCTAAAGCTCCTGATAAAGGAAATGGATCTGATGATTCTCCTTCTGCAGAGGCGAAAACCACCTCAGATGAAGGTGGGGATGTGTACTTGGCTTCTTCAAGTACACATGTAGATCATGAGGCATGGTTGATTGACTCAGGTGCATCCTTTCACTTCACTTCCCATAGAGAGTGGTTCTGCGAGTATGAGAAATACGATGGTGGTGATGTCTTCTTAGTAGATGATAGGAAGGCTAGGATCATTGGTCAGGGAAAAGTAAAGTTGAAGTTGCAAGGTGGAAGGTTTAGAACACTTCCGAGTGTTCTACATATTCCTGCATTGGCCAGAAATCTGATTTCTGTAAGCAAGTTGGATGATGCAGGTGTAAAGACGGTGTTCGAGAAAGATACTTGCAAGATGGTTCGAGGAGCACTGATATTGAAGCGGGGAGTTCGAATTGGAACTCTGTACAAGCTGCAAGGTAGCACTGTTGTTGATGGGTGCAATAGTTCTATGGTTCCTGAAAATGGAGTAGAAAATCTAGTGGTCTCCGGAGAGAAGACCATGTTGTGGCATCAAAGGCTTGGACATATTGGAGAGAAGGGCCTTCGAATACTTCATGGTAAAGGTATGGTAGAAGGTATGAATGATAGCTCTCTGGATTTTGATTTCTGTGAAAATTGTGTGTATGGGAAGCAGAATCGGGTGAGTTTCCCCTCTGGTGGTAAGAGGATGAAACAGATATTAGAGCTTGTGCACAGTGATGTGTTTGGACCTGTGAAGGTTCCATCACTGGGTCAGTCTGTGTACTATGTATCATTCATAGATGACTTCTCAAGGAATACATGGATATATTTCCTTAAGAAGAAATCTGAAGTCTTTGACAGGTTTAAAGAATTTAAGGCTCTGGTGGAAAATCAGACAGAGAAGAAGATAAAGGTGTTGATGACAGATAATGGTGGAGAATTTTGCAGCAAGGAATTTGAAGAATTTTGTAAGAAGTGTGGTATAGCATGACAGAAGACTACTCCATATACACCTCAGCAAAATGGAGTCGCAGAAAGAATGAACAAGGCGTCGATGCAAAGGGCAAGAAGCATGCTCAGTGGTGCCGGGTTAGGATAGGAATTCTGGGCAGAGGCGATGGATACTGCATGTTACCTGATCAACAAATCACCTTCATCAGCGTTGGAGGATAAGAATCCACAAGAAGTATGGACTGGTAAGAAACCCTCTCTTTCACATCTAAGGGTATTTGGATGTGATGCATATGTACATGTTCCAAAGGAGAAACGAACCAAGTTGGATAGTAAATCTGAAAACTGCATCTTTATTGGGTATAAGGATGGTTTAAAGGGTTATAAGCTTTGGAACCCAGTCACGCGGAAGGTTGTGTATAGCCGAGATGTGTTGTTCAGAGAGGTAAAAGATGTTATTCAACATGAAGTCCAACCAAAGGAACCTGAGAAGATAGAGTTTGAGCCAAAGGAGGAAGAATCAGACTCTACAGTAGAGGAGGAATCAGAAGATGAAGAGCCACAAACTCCGGCTGTGAGAAGATCAGTTCGAGAAAGAAGGCAGCCAGAAAGGTATAGTCCATCTTATTTCAGTTCAAATTTTTCTTTGTCTGTTACTGATGATGATCCCAGAACTGTGAAGGAAGCAGTGGATTCAGAGGATGGAAAACTCTGGAAAGAGGCCATGGTCAATGAAATGGCATCTTTGCACAAAAATGAGGCTTGGGATCTGGTGGAGTTGCTGGCTGGAAGGAAACCCATTGGCAGCAAATGGGTGTTCAAGAAGAAGACAAATGCAGAAGGAAAGGTGGAGAAATACAAAGCTTGGTTGGTAGCAAAAGGTTATTCCCAGGTGCCGGGAATTGATTTTGGTGATATTTTTTCTCCTGTTGCCAAGGTAACTTCTATTAGATTACTTTTATCTGTTGCTGCTGCTTTTGATTTTGAGGTAGAACAGATGGATGTGAAGACAACATTTCTTCATGGGGATTTGGAAGAGGAAATCTACATGAAGCAACCTGAAGGCTTTGCGGTGAAGGGTAAGAAAGAACTGGTATGCAAGTTAAAGAAGTCTTTGTATGGGTTAAAATAGTCACCAAGGATGTGGTATCAGAAATTTGATACATTTATAAGGGGACTTGGCTTCACCAGAAGCAAAGCAGATCATTGTGTGTATTTTAAATTAATTGGTGACCGTGTTATTTATCTGGTCTTGTATGTGGATGATATGTTGTTGGTTGGAAATGACAAAGAAATTATCCAGGATTTGAAGACCCAATTGTCCTCCAAATTCGACATGAAAGATCTTGGTGCTGCAAACTATATTTTGGGCATGGAAATTAAAAGAGATCGATCAAAGAGGAAGCTCTGGTTAAACCAGAGGAAGTATGTCGAAACAATACTGCAAAGGTTTAATATGCAGGATAGTAAACTGGGGAAGGTTCCTATTCCTGTAGGTGTGAGGTTATCTGCTGAACAGTGTCCCAAGACACAAGAAGAGGAAGAGGACATGTCTCGTGTTCCGTATGCAAGTGCAGTCGGTAGCCTGATGTATGCAATGGTCTGTACTAGACCAGACATTGCACATGCAGTGGGAGTATTGAGCAGGTTTATGTCAAAACCAGGGAAGGAGCATTGGACAACAGTGAAGCGGGTTTTCAGGTATTTGCGTGGCACTAGTGATTATGGTTTGTGCTACCAAGGAAGACTAGGATTGGACAAAGTGTTGGATATTCATGGCTTTGTTGATGCAGACTGGGCTGGAGATCTGGATTAGAGAAGATCTACAAGTGGGTATGTGTTTAACCTATTTGGAGGTGCAGTCAGTTGGATGAGTAAGAAACAATATGTAGTGGCACTATCAACTACAGAGGCAGAATACATGGCAGCCACTCATGCAAGCAAGGAAGCAGTTTGGTTGCAGAGATTGTGTTCAAGTATGGGGTTAGTACAGGGAGCTATAAGAATAGACTGTGACAGCCAAAGTGCAATTTTCTTGGCAAAGAACCCTGCTTATCATTCAAAGACAAAGCACATTGATGTTCAGTATCACTTTGTGAGGGATATGATAGAAGACAGAAAGGTGTTGCTGGTAAAGGTGGACACTTTGAAGAATACTACAGATGCATTGACAAAATCTGTGAGCTCTGAGAAGTTCTCTTGGTGTAGAGAAGCAATGGGAATCTCAGGGTTGAAAAAATGACTAAGCTCTCGTGTGGCCCCCTGTGGAAAGAAAACAACAAGTGGGAGATTGTTGGGTTGTGTTATATTCTTTCCACGTAGTTAATAGGGGGTTTGAAGGACACCCGTAACCCCACTTTATGGGGTCCGGGGCAGTGCCCCGAAAAATTTTGGTTTTGGACCATACGTTAGGTTGGGCGGACCCACCTATGGTTTTGTGCATGATTTTCGCACATGTTTTTTGGACGTGATGGTTTTTCGGTCCATGGTATTGGACGCGATGGTTTTCGGTCCATGGTATTGGATGCTTCGGCATGTATAAATATGTATTGTAACATTGAAAGGAATATAATGAAAAATCAAGCTGGTAGTCCCGGTTTTTGGGATCCAGGGAAAAATCTCTGTGCATATGTGTTTTATGGGTTATGCTCTCGCATTGCTTAAGAATTCGTATGCAGGTAATTTCTGTACAGGGTTAAAACCTACAGTGAGGAAGTATGCCTTTTGGGGAATAAAGAAGGAGGATTCTTCTTTGATTTGGGAAGAAGCCTGGAAATAGTTACCTTATATAAATGAGAAAGTAAACCTTTGTAATTTGAAATAATTCACAAATAATTTGGGAGCAATGCAAGTTAGTGATTTTTGGAATCCAAAGATATATTTTACAAGCTAAAGAGGGTGGAAGTTAAGGAGGACTAGCCTTGATCTTCATATGAATTTCCTTGGGAAGTATTTCAATAGGAATTACAGGAATGAAGAATTCATTTCTCTCAAAGTAGATACATATTTAGATGGTGCTGGTGCCTAATAGGTTTGTTTACTCTGAAATAATGTTACACATTTATTATAGGACATTTCATTATGTAAAATGATTTTATCTTGAGTAGGATCTAGTATGGAGTCCATTGGTCGAAAATTACTCTTTTTCTCTAGTTGGTTGGAAGGCATAAGCTTCTTACCTAGGATTGTATCAGAAGGAATGGTTACGAAGGATCATCGCTTTGCTTTCTATGTTTTCTGGATAAAGAGAATATGGATAACATATTTCTTTCATGTGTATTTACAGAGAAGGTATGGTCTATCCTTTATCTTATATTTGGAAAAGAAATTCATAGCGAAGATAGTTTAGTCACATTGTTGGATCAATGGAATTATTTGATGTTCAAGAACCCTATAGTTAGTAGGGCCTGGATTTTAGCGAAAGGCTTTATCCTCTAGAATCTATGGAGGGAAAGGAATAATAAAAAATTTTAAGAAAAGAGAAGAAAAATCAATGTGATTTGAGATGTAATAATTTAAAATATCAGAGAAACCATACTTTTTCTTGCATGGTCAAGTGAATATTGGAAGGATCTTGGAGTAAAGGAAGAGATTTTGCATAAATTAAACTTGGATCAGTGGATGATCACTTTTCAATAAAAATCGCTCTTAGATTCAACTATCTCTTCAAAATATTCTTTCATTGCTCCTCCAAGAAGATTTAATAAAATAAATTATGATTGAACATCTAAACGTAATCTTGGGATAACTAGTTTTGGAGGGATATTCCAGGATTATAACTCATCTAAATTGAGAGTCTTTGATCAGTGGTGAGGAAGTATGCCTTTTGCTAAATAAAGGAGGATTCTTCTTTGATTTGGGAAGAAGCTTGGAAATAGTTACCTTATATAAATGAGAAAGTAAACCTTTGTAATTTGAAATAATTCACAAATAATTTGGGAGCAATGCAAGTTAGTGATCTTTGGAATCCAAAGATATATTTTACAAGCTAAAGAGGGTGGAAGTTAAGGAGGACTAGCCTTGATCTTCATATGAATTTCCTTGGGAAGTATTTGAATAGGAATTACGGGAATGAAGAATTCATTTCTCTCAAAGTAGAGACATATTTAGATGGTGTTGGTGCCTAATAGGTTTGTTTACTCTGAAATAATGTTACACATTTATTATAGGACATTTCATTATGTAAAATGATTTTATCTTGAGTAGGATCTAGTATGGAGTCCATTGGTCGAAAATTACTCTTTTTCTCTTGTTGGTTGGAAGGCATAAGCTTCGTACCTAGGATTGTATCAGAAGGAACGGTTATGAAGGATCACCCCTTTGCTTTCTATGTTTTCTGGATAAAGAGAATATGGATAACATCTTTCTTTCATGTGTATTTACGGAGAAGGTATGGTCTATCCTTTATCTTATATTTGGAAAAGAAATTCATAGCCAAGATAGTTTAGTCACATTGTTGGATCAATGGATTTATTTGATGTTCAAGAACCCTATAGTTAGTAGGGCATGGATTTTAGCGAAAGGCTTTATCCTCTAGAATCTATGGAGGGAAAGGAATAATAAATTTTTTTAAGAAAAGAGAAGAAAAATCAAAGTGATTTGAGATGTAATTATTTAAAATATCAGAGAAACCATACTTGTTCTTGCATGGTCAAGTGAATATTGGAAGGATCTTGGAGTAAAGGAAGAGATTTTGCATAAATTAAACTTGGATCAGTGGATGATCACTTTTAAATAAAAATCGCTCTTGGATTCAACTATCTCTTCAAAATATTCTTTCATTGCTCCTCCAATAAGATTTAATAAAATAAATTATGATTGAACATCTAAACGTAATCTTGGAATGGCTAGTTTTGGAGGGATATTATAGGAATATAACTCATCTAAATTGAGTCTTTGATCAGGGTTGTGGGGTGGCTAGTAATAATATGGCAGAAATCATGGCATTGGAGAAAGGTATTAAAATTTATATTAGAGAGGGGTTTTAAATTTTGCAGATCCATGGTGATTCATAGATACCAATCCAGTGTGTTAAAAATAATTTGAATGGAAAACCTAACGGGATGATAGTGAAGAGTTGGTGATTGGAGGGGGTTGTGGAAAGTATTAATGGCTTCCCTAGAAACCTGAAATATGTAATTGTGCGGCACACTAGGAGAGTGAGAAATGAGGTAGTAGAGTTTTTGGAAAAATATGGGTTTGGATGTGACATGGATGATTATTCGATGGGAGGATGACTTTGAGTCTATCTAGTGTTTTTCTAGAGGTATATAAACTGAACTCTGATGAGGATGCTAATACGTTTTCCATAGATACATCGATGAGGGAGCAAGCAACACACTTGGATTCTCCTTAGAATGGCATGGTTGGTAGTAGTTAATGACCATACATTAGCATGTGTGTTGCATGGTAGTTTTAAAGTGCTATTTTATGGTGATGGTTGGATGGAGGTACAAGCATTCTACGAGAGGAGGGGAGGATAGATCCTCTACCTCCATTCTCTGCATCTTCCTGTTGGAAAGGCACGTTTGGTGGTGTAATTTGTGGATCATTTATATTCTAGTATGCTCCTAACTTCGCTTCATATTGGTGAGTTACAATTTCACTATCACGAGTTTTCACTTTTCTCTATTGTTATTATGGTATAATTTTGGTTCACTTGTTCTATGAATTTTAGTGTCTAGTCCTTTGGGGAGAATTTATTAGTTTCTTTGTTTAAGAACACTTTTGGAGGGAAATCATCAGTTGTTGTGGGTAAATGATGCAAGTTGGACATGGTGCAATCAGTCCCTAGAAATGGTTTTGTTGGAGTTTGTAACTTGTAGTTTTAATTTAGTGGGTCAACTAAATTTGGTTCAAAGTGTCTTGATTTCCTTATTAATTGGGACAATTCAGAGATCCAAGGGTTGCTATAATTTCTTATCATCAATTCTAGATTAGAAAGAGGTTCAATATTTTTTTTGTTTTTTTTTTTTTTTGGGGGGGGGGTTGGATATAAATAGATTGTGATTTTAATTTATTGGGTCAATTTCAATGAGTTCAAGGTGACCAATTCTTCTTATTTATTGGGACTCTTTAGGGGTTTGGGCCTAGTCTCAGGTGTAAAGAGATTCCAAAGATTCTGCTGGGTTGGGTCATGCATTTGGATTGTGGTGAACTTGATAATGTTACAAGGTTCGGTAGCCCACGGGGCTTTGGATTGACGGTGAATGAGTGCGCTGTTAAGGCACTCCTTGCGATAGGTCACCGGTTCAAATCCCCTGTGGGTACTTAGGTTAGTCTTAACTAGAAAAAAAAAAAATGTTACAGGGTTCGGTCTACTAGTTTTTTCATTTGGGAATGGCTTAATTGTATTTAGGTCACGTATTTAAGGTCATCCTTATCATTTGTCATCTTTTTTAATAGGTAGAAGTTACACTAGTCATTGTCCCTAGTGTATATTTACAATGGGGGTCATGCCTCCAAGATAGAGAATGAGTAGTCAAATAGGTGGTGGTATTAATATTGGGAAGAAAAGGTTTCACCCTTTCACCTATGATTCTAAGGTTTTTGTGTTTGATGATGTTCCTTTGGAGGTAAGGAAAGAGTTCCCCGTGCTAGAAAATAAGGAGGAAGGGGATCATCCTTATTACTCAAACTCTGAATTAGTAGGGGAGGATGTGAAATGGCTCCAAACTCTTGGTTGATTCAATAAAAGGAAGCTTAATTTCATGAGTTCTTTGTCGTTAAATTTACAAACGATGACTATGTTATGTCTCATTTTGAAGGACAAATAAGTGGAGAATTATAATATTTTTCTCTTCATTATAGGGCATTAAATGCATGCTTCACAATTAGAGATTTTGTTTGGACAATGTAGACTCTCATTTAGAATGGGTGGAAAGCTTCTTGTAAGTGGCTCATCCTCTAGAGAACTCACTGATCCTTCAACTGATAAGTACAAAAACCTTCTTTGATTTCTCCAAATGATGACTAAAATGGTTCTCTCGGGTATTTTTTTCATGGTTTTTTGTAAATGTTCCTCTGATGTGGTTTATTCTAGGTAGGCTATCATCTATGCATAGAAGGAAGTCTATTTCCAAGTGAAATTAGTGGGTTGTAGTATCCTCCAAGCGTTGTGGATCATGGGGTTTCAATGGTTTTTCTAATGTTGGTACGTTTGTATAATTTTTGGATGAAATGGCTATTCTTACTATTGAAGTGTCTGCAACTGGCATTGAGGTGCAATTGGAGCTTCATTGACTTGTATTTAGCCTCAATTTGGAGGAAGTAGCTATCAATCGTGTTCCATAATACATTTATCGAAACTCAGCTTCATAGTGCTTATTCTTTTTGGTGTAGTTGATATGTAATTTTTGGCTCTACTAATCTCTTCTTCCTAGCGATCTTATGGCATGATGTCTTTGTTATGCTTTGGTGTTTCTCATTGTTTTTTCTATGCAAAGGGGGGTAAAATGTTAAGTTAATGTTTTCTCTGCATCTTTTTCGTTTGTGGGAGTTTATGTATTCTCTGATCTGCAGATCTAGGATGGTATTAGGTCTCTTGGACTTTAGTCTTTTTGGTCTAGTGCTTTAAGAATATTGTAATGTTCTTTAGTGTTTTCTGACATATACACTCGTAATGATAAGAGGGAATGTATGGATATGGGTATGACCATCATGTAATACTAAGGTTTTTTTATATGGAATGCATAGTACTTATATTTATAAAAAAAAGTAAAAAATGACCCATGCTATTTTTAGGTAGTAGCTAGATACCTTGGCTTGGAATTAACCCACCAATAAAGGGGGATAAATTACATCTCTTTCCTACGCTTGTTGGCCTAAAGGTAGAAGACATTTTTAGTCAACTTATATCACAGAGGGCTCGATTGTAAATCCTTAGTTTTCGCACACATGCCTCACCACACACAGATACATCATTTGTGCAGCCATTAAAATATAAAATTCCAAACTAAAAATGAATCATAGATTTTTAAGAAATAAATTATTTTTCCAAAATCTAATATAAAAATATATATTAGTTTAGATTATAAAATTAAAACAATAGTCAATAAAAAATAAAATATGCTTTCTTAACTATAAATCTTGCATTAGGGCACTTTTCTAAAGTTATGGTATTAAGTGGGGTCTCTATGATCCACCTATTAATATCTTTATCTCTACTTTATTATAAAGTTAAGAATTCCCCCATTGAATAGTTTATATGAGCTCTGATTGTGCCTCTCGCAACCAAACATTAGTTTTTTCCTCAGTTTCTCATGCCTTTTAGGGTTTCTACGACATATGGTGCCTTATTTTTTAATAGGCTTGTTTCACTATTAATATCTAATTCAACAACACGTTTCCTCCCTTTATAATAATAATTTTCTATTTTCTATACTAATTATAATTATAATCTTAAGGCCCCACACACAAATTAAATTAAATTAACATGATTTATAATGGATATATATGATGACTAAAATGGCACATAATAACCTTATTTAAGGGGCTTTAGTCAAAGAGGATATCTCATATTTTTTATTATCTAGAATAAATCATTATAATTGAATGATTTGACTCATAATTACTCAATTGAGTAAATCTGGAAAACTAATTATTATTAATTTAATAGAATATATTAGTTAAGTCTCATTAACACAAGTGGTTGAGGATAGAACTCATCAAGAAGGCGACCCAGGATCAAATCTCATAGGGGATGATTGTGCTTTGTGCTAGGGGGAGGAGACATGCTAAAAAATACGGTCTGCCAGGGCTAATATGACCAAGCAGAGTGCGATCCCTAGGTGATTTTGACAGCTTAGTTTCCCCTTAGTCACAACTCCTCAAACCATATATGAAACTTAAAGGATCAAAAACAACTTAACATATATATGTTTTATTCTAACTTTGAATTTAATTTTTATTAATTAATATTTTTAGTTATTTCTTATATAACAATTTTTAATTAATATTTTTTTTAGTACAATACTTGAGTACTACAATTATATATATATATAAAAAACAATTGACATATCTATATATATGTGTTTTATTATATCTTTGACTATAATTTTTGTTAATTAATATTTTAGTTATTTTTTTATAACAATTTTTTTATTAATATTTTTTGTTGGTACAATACTAAAATACTACAGTTATATATATATATATATATATATGTGTTTTATTCTAACTTTAACTTTAATTTTTTATTAATTAATATTTTTAATTATATTTTTGATAACAGCTTTTTTATTGATATTTATATTTTTTTGATACAATACTAAAGCAGTGTGGCTATATATATAGCCGTAATTTTAGTATTATTAATATTATGATATTAACATTGAGGTTTACAATTATTATGTCTATAGCATTATAATATTTTAATATTAATATTATAATTTTATTATTAGTAATAGTTATAATAATCATTAATATTATTCCTAAAACACCATGATTTATCATTAATATTTATAATCATACTATAATTCCAAAGTATTAATATGATTATTTATACTTCAAATTTAATCCTAATAAAATTAGTTATATTTATATTTTTTATAGTATTAATATGTTTATTTTTAGTTGAGTATAACTAGCTATATTAATATTAATATTTTATCTAAATAATATAATAGTTATATTAATATTAATAGTTATTTGTATAATACTATAATATTAGTATTATAATATTTATATTTATATTAACATTATTTTACTTATTTTACTTTTCATGCTTATAGTAATATTAGTTTTTATAACCTAATATTAATATTAATATTTATTTTTATATTATTAATATTGTGATATTGATATTTAATTAATACATTTCACTTATGGTTAATATTTTCAACAATATTATAGCTTTATAATATTTATATTTATATGTACTTTTATAATAATGTAATATTAGTATTAATAGTATTTCTTATAATAATAGTGGTATGGTATCATCATTATTAATTACAAAATTATTACAATACTAAAGTAGTACGGCTATATATATATATAGAGTATGATAGTAACATTATCTATACCATTATAATATTTTAATGAGTAGTACATATATATATATATAATTTTACTATTATTAATATTATGATATTAACATTGAGGTTTACAATTATTACAATACTAAAGTAGTAGGGCTATAGAGTGTCATATTAACATTATCTATACCATTATAATATTTTAATAAGTAGTAACCCTATATATATATATATAAATATAAATATAATTTTACTATATTAATATATATATATAAATATAAATATAATTTTACTATTATTAATATTATGATATTAACCTCAATTATTATGTCTATAGCATTATAATATTTTAATATTAATATTATAATTTTTTTATTATTATTAATTATAATAATCATTAATATTATTCATAAAACACCATGATTTATTATTAATATTTATAGTCATATTATAATTCCAAAGTATTAATATGATTATTTATACTTCAAATTTAATCCTAATAAAATTATTATATTTATATTTTTTTATAATACTAATATTTCTCTTTATATTTTTAGTATAACTAGCTATATTAATATTATAATATTTATATTTATATTAACATTATTTTACTTATTTTACTTAGTAATATTAATTTTTATAACATAATATTAATGTTAATGTTAATGTTAATGTTTATTTTTATATTATTAATATTGTGGTATTGATATTTAATTAATACACTTAATTTATGGTTAATATTTTTAACAATATTATAATTCTATAATAATTATATTTATATTTATATGTACTTTTATAATAATGTAATATTAGTATTAATAATATTTCGTATAATAATAGTTGTGTGGTATCATATTAGTTCAAAGAAGAAAATTAATATAGCAAAGATTAGAACGAATTCTCATGAGCTCCATAGTGAAACAGGTCATTGGGCAGTTCCTAAAACGCCATGGATGGAAAGGATCTGCCATATATGTCAGAATAGGAACATCGAGGATGAAAATCACTTCCTCTTAGAGTGTCCCGCGTACAACCACATTGGATCCCAGTTTCACAATCTTTGTTACAATACTGACCTTCCTAGCCTTCTACAATGTCAAAATTATAATGAGCTCAGGAGGCTTCTCTCCAACCTTTTTGAGCATAGGAATAAATTCTTAAATCAAAATAGATAAATTGTTTCTTTAGGTCTGATAGACCAATGTTTGGTCTCAACAGACGTTAAATATCATCATCATCATTTATTAATTACAAAATTATTATTTATTTATTTATTATTAACTAGATAGTATTAATGTTTGTATTTATATTAAATTATTATTAATATTAATATTTTTAATAGTTTTATATTATAATATTATTAGTATTAATAGTTATATTCATTATTCTATTGCTCACTTTTACTTTTCTTGAATTTTCAGGTTTCCTCAAAGGTAAAAGTTAGTTTTTCTTTGTTGTATTATACTATGTCTCATGCCTCTCATCTATTAATAATAAATCTCTTACTTTCTTATTACATAACACTTGCTCTTAAGATGAATTTACTTGATGATTTGAAATGTTGAACATTCTATAAGGTAAATAGGATACTCACAAAAACTTACACCCAAATATCTTATTATGTTTCAAAAATGAAAATTAAGTTTGTTATCATCCGGATTTTTGGATAGAATTATTTCATGTGTTTAATGGGGTTTCTTCCATTTAGCTCCCATCAGTTGAAATTTATTAATACACGTCCCCTCATTAATTGTATTCTCTTGTGGGTGTTGATGACATGATCATGTGTTTCCACTTTGTTAATTGATTTTTCAGTGTTAAAGTAGTAAGTAATATCTCTATTTAGGGACTTCATACATGTGGGATGCATTTAGACATTTGTATTTATGGATATCTTCAATATGCTCAATGTTATAATTAATCATATTTATAGAATACTAATTAATAGTATTTAACCTTAATTATCATATAGGTTGAGAGTGTAACCTTGTCTAGTTTAAGCAAAGAATTGTATCAAACTATTTCATTCACTTGACCTTCAACCCCTTTTACAACTACTATGATGTGGGTGAAATTGTTACTTTGACTCAAGCAAAGTCATTTCCTATCTTATTTCTTTCTAGCTATTATGACATTGTTTGGCTACATTAGGTTCCCTAGTTAGGGTTTATTCCCCTTTCCTGTAGACCTTAAAGTGAGAGGGAAAACCACCAAGGTGAAAATGGGAATCTTATCTAATTTTATTCTTAGGCTTTGCCCTCTACCATGTTTGGGACTTTACTTTAGGGACATTCTATGCAATAACAAGTTCTCTTCCCAAGAACATACAACTAATAGATTATTCAAAAAGAAAAATATTCTTAATTCTCCACTTTTCGAGGTCCATAAACTATTTCTCACAACCTTCTAGTTGTTTATCATTCATAGTTACAAGTTTGCATATGTGAATTTGGTGTGAAATTATCAATTATAAATTTTTTTAAATAGTGGGATAACTCAATAGTCAAACCAGTAGTGGGGACAACGATTAGTCATTGCTATTTGCAAATTCCAAGTGACTCATCACTCCTATTTAAGGAAAACCATGTTGCCTAGAATTAACCATTCGTGATTTGTAAGGGGACAAACTTTCACTCATGCTAGATCCATTCGGGTCTTGGGAAGTTAAATTGTTTCCTTACATCCAAGGAAGAGGAGCTCTTATGTAACACCTTCCTCCCACATCTACCCAAGTAACTATCCAACTAGGGTAAACATGAGATGAGAGGCTACTATGATTGGATTTGACCTCGTATGTGACCTTAAGGTAGTGGAATCAACGGAAACATCACACAAAGACATCCAAGATTAGCTTCAAAATCCTTAGGAGATATGTCATCCACTTAGACAACTCGTCCTTGGGTCCCACTGATATTCTATGCATCTTAAGCCTTAGTCGCTTCCATGTTATGGGTAAGAGAGCAACTAGAAACCAAAATTCGCTTTCACAGGCTTTCCTGCCAATGACCAGAGACTAAAATTGAAGGTTCTATGCGAGATACCCCAGGATTTTAGCCACGTTTCAGGCCCAGGGCGCAGGTCATTGCCTAGAATGGAGTGATAGCTTAAAATCAGTAAAAGTACATGGAAACAATGATGTAAAAAAATAAATTGAACAAGACATTAATTAAAACCCTACTATCCATGCCAGGAATTTTGTCAAACATATCATCAACATGTAACCTATAGGTGTAAATAACGAAATTAAGTGTAGGGATCTCATACTTATTTGAGAATTGCTATCAACCATTGTTCCCTCATGTCATTTGTTGCATTATCATCTATTAGGCCATAGATACGTTATCCATTCATTTACACATAAAAACATGATGAGAGACATACATAATTGCTGCCATAAAACATACATATAACCAACATAATAGGGATGAAAATATCATAAAAATATCAGCCGTAGAATCCACATCTACGTTAATACATTTACACATGAAAAACAAGGGAATGAATTTCTCGTTAATGAATGCAATAAACCAACTAGAGATGGGACTACCACGTTCCACCCAACTAGAGATTGGTTGAGCCAAGTATCTCTTTAGCCAATCACCTCCATTCCATATTCCAAGAATGAATTTGGGACTCATAGAACACACCAAAAACACCAAGAAGCATGGATTCTACCATAGTTCTCTACCTACACCGTGAGGAACTTGAGTGCCTCCTAGTCTCTCAGGCTTTACAACAATCCATAGCTTGATCTAGGGATTAGTAGGCCCTACATCGAGACATACTCTCCAGGCTTTACCGTACATCTCATCATGAGACTACTAGGCACAACAGAGAGAAAATCCACCCCTTGGATTTATCGTATATCCTACCATTCATGACAAGGATTCCTAGGCCCACCGAGGCACATAATTTGGCTTTACAAAAACCCACAGTCTAGTTTAGGGGTTACTAGGCCAGTGGATTTACCATGATCCACAGTCTAGTTTAGGGACCACTAGGCCATGTGTTTGTCAATTTGGAGATCCTCCCCACTTAGCTTTGAATCTAATCCGACCATCCCACATTAACTGATATTGGGAACCCATCTCATCAAAGCTATCAAGAAATGGAAAGGCTAGGATGAAGAACACTATCACATTTGGCAAAACCCATGCCATGATCGAAAAGAACCACATGCAATATCATGCATGCCAAATATAGAAAGGAAGATAAATATGCAAGTTGATACTTGCAGTTAAGCATGTTGTAGTTGCTTGATATGGCCTTTCCCTACTTGATATTTGCTACCTCTTGCCTTCTTTTCCTTTCTTGCTCCAATGCTCAAGTGATCCAAGGAACTCTAGTATCCAAGAGTGAGAGAGAGAGAGAGAGAATAATGATAGAGATCCAAAGCTAAACTGACAAAAGGTTACCAACTGATCCTTAGAAGCCTTTTTATGAATGAGGCCTCTATTTTCTTCATTTTCTATTATTTTCCTTCAATTTCCTCCTCACATGCGATCTTTGACCTTTCACCTCCCTTTTCTCATAATTTCCATTTTTCATAAATAATTATGACAAAAATTCCATTTTTCCTTTCCAAAGCCTTAGTTATTGCCTTTTGAAATTTCCTTAGCCATAAACAACCAAATGAACACCCTCTAGGATGTCTTGCCCAACATTTACCTTAAAATAACTGTGCCACAAACTATGGTTATTGTTTTTAACTTTTACTGCATGGTATTTTCACCAGGATTGTTATAGAACCCTCCCCCTTGGGGGACACCATCCTCGGTTTTCAATCACACATATACCTCAGCGACTCGTTGAAAGAATACATACTGCTCATGGAGCTTTATAACATAGCTCGATGCAATATTTACAATGAAGGACCTGCTCAAAAAAAAACATCATGACAACATACTACATACAAGAGCTTTATAATATAGCTCATTGCGGTATTTACAATGATCTTCCTGCTTAGTGCCAACCCACAGGACATCATAACATCATGATAACATTACCACATGATAGCATAGTAACATGACATCATAATAATAATGTCATGACACCCATAATGCTTAGTGGAGCTTTATAACTTAGCTCATGGTGGTATTTACATCCATATACATATGTACATATAGCAACATCACCAAAAATATATACCAAAAAGATATAGGAAAACATATATCAAAACATATACCAAACACCATATCTAAGCATATACCAAAACACCATATCAAAGCATATACCAAAACACCATATGAAAGCATATACCAAAACACCATGTCAGAGCTACTTTACCTCAACTGGAAAACAAGGAAGGATACATAGCCTGCATCTGATATGCCATCTCCCATGTAACTTCATCGAGCCCAAAGTGCTTCCATTACACTTTAACTTACTCGATTGCTTGTTGTTAGAGCATGAGCACCTTTTTCTGCAATATACATTGAAGCTACGGTTGGAATTCTCCATCTGGTTCCAACTACAATACAGATCAACAAATCACATGATCAACATACTTAACATACTAACAAAACAATGATACATATAAAAAATCATGGACTTTGATTGTCAGAGGTAGTGCAAGTCGGTAGGCTACTAGCCCAGTCCTCTCAATGTTACTGAAGGGTCTACAAAACCGTGGTTCCATTTTAGCACAACATATAATCCACAAGGAGATTTTCATTTTGATGCACAAGTTTACTTGTTCCCCAAAACGGAACTCCTTGAACAACCTATTCATATCTTCATAACTCTTCTTCCTATCATATGTTGCCTTTAAATTCTTCTTGATCACCTACATTTCCTGTTCCATGTCTACCAACATATCTAGTCCAATCAATACCTTGCTATCCGGATCACTCCAACTGATAGGAGTGTTACAAATCCACACATAAAATGCCACAAAAGGAATCATTCTCAATTACTCATTGGCTTGGACCCAGGTTCCACGTTTATTTTGCTAACCAACAAAACCCTACACCACTGGCCCTTTCGGAAATATTCCACTTAGTGCAGACTGTAGTCTCGCTGAATGCAGTATTGGGGCATGCTAGAACTAGATTTGTGAATCCAAAAGGCTATGTGATTTAGCAGTGAGGTGTTTCTTTAATCTAGGACCCAATCCGACCCTCACAAACCCCTATCTTCAAAATCAAAGACTTAAAGTGATTTCTACTTAAATAGATCTATGAGTTTTGCCTAAGTGCTCTAACATGCATAAGTTAACATATAAAAGTATATGTGAATCTTCAGATGCACTTAAGACAATATTATAGAGAATCGAATCATAACTAAGGATAAAAACAAAAACATATGAATATATAGAGAATTGCACATAATTGCTTCAAATATACTTTATTACTTCAGATCTTCAATGAATACACTTCTTTTGACCCTGCGCACACAACTGCAGGGTTCTGCACACTTAGCTGCGGAATTACCAAGATATCTATGCACTCAGCGGCAAGAGCCATCCCCTTCACCAGAATATCAAATTATAGATTCAAAATCTCATTAATGCACTTTCTACCAGTTTCTTAATGACTCCTAGATGACTCCTTTCTATATCTTTTACATTACATTACCATGGTCCGCGAACCATGGGCTTAGCTTATTTTTTACTCAAAATAGCCCATCCCTATAAAAGTAAGGGGCTTTGACCTACCTAACATCTTGTTTGACTCTTAACGTTCTGCGCTATTTTCACTCCGCTCCTCAAACATGCAGAGACTTTGGAATATTACAAAATTTGACTAAAAAATTAGACATAGGGGACCCCATCCAAACATGAATCCTAATAATCATTTTTTTATGCGAAATCTACCAAAGGAAGATACTCTTCCCACTTCTACTGTGGATGCATCACATACATCCTCAACATGTCCTCCAATAATCTGTTGACGCTCTCTATTTGTCCATCTATCTACGGATGATAATTTGTACTAAAGGCCAACTATGTGCCCAAACCTGCAAATAAATCATTCAAAAACTTGGAAGTGAACTTTGCACCCTCGTCTAACACAACATTCTTTGGAACACCATGCAACTTGACCACATCTCTGATGAATACCTGTGCTACATCACTAGCCGAGAATGTAGACTTCACTAAAATGAAATGTGCAATGTTTGTCAACTTGTCCACAATAACCATAATGGAATCATGTTGTCTCACCATCTTCGGCAACCCTGTGATGAAATCCATGGAAATAACCTCCAATTTCCATTTTGGAATCGTGATTGACTATAGCATTCTACTTGTATGTTTGCATTGTACCTTCACTCGCTGACAGTCAGAACAGCTAGCCACAAACTCTACTACATCCCTATTCAGATTCGACAAATAATAAAATTTAGTCACTACAATTAATGTGTTATGATAACCTAGGTGACTTGAATAAGGTTTCACATGAAACTTTCTCAATATCACATTCTTGAGCTCACTTCTATCTAGAACATATCTCCTATCTCTAAATCTGACCAATCCATCCGCTGTAAGGAAATAATCCATACCCTGTACATCTGCACCTAAACTTGTACCTGTACCTATACCTGTACTTATACTTCCACCTTTACCTATACCACTACATCTACCTGTACCTTCACCTACACATGTACCTATACTAGCACCCTACTATAGCCTGTTCACAATATCCATATACCTGACATCTTGCTGACCTATGTGCAAGATCCTATCGTATAAGTCTATCCCATAGGAGATCATAGCTGCCAAGTGATTTACCTCTACCCCCCCTCCTGCGAGAATATGCTACCCTATTCTATTTATCTATGATGTACCTAATCTTGAAATCAAACTTATTGATTGTGGCCAACCATCTAGCCTGCCTGGTGTTCAGATTCATTGGTCAAACAAATACCTCATCCCAATATGTTAACTCAATAGTACAAACCTCCTTCTAAGAAGATAATGCCTCAAAATCTTAAGTGCATGTATGATCGCTGCTAAATCCAAATCATGTGTTGGGTAGTTCTTCTCATGCCTGTTTAGTTTCTGGGACTCATAACATACCAATTATCCATCCTACATAATGACTCTACCAAGTCCTCCCTTGCAAGCATTTGTGCATGCTAAAAACTCTTTATTCATATCTGCAATATGTAGCACTAGTGCATGTGTCAACAACTTCTTAATCTTCTCAAATCTAGCCTCACAATTCTCTGTCCATTCAAACTTCTTACCTTGCATTTACAATAATGTGATAGGATAAGAAATCCATGAGAAGTTCCTAATGAACCTCCTATAATAGCCCGTCAAACCCATGAAATATCTCACTTCATCCACACTCTTAGGAGTTACCCACTTCATGATGGCCCTTCTGTTCTCTGGATCTACTACAATTCCATCCTTGAAGACAACATGCCCCAAGTAATCTACCTAAATTTAAATGAAACTACACTTGCTGAGCTTAACATATAATTTTTTCTCTCTCAACAACCTCAACACTACTACAAAATGCTTGACATGCTCTTCCTTATTTTTGGTCCTAAACGCAGCCTTGTAAATGTCCTCTTCTTTAATGTGTACCTGATGGTATCTGAATCTCAAGTAAATCTTCGAGAACACTATTTCTCCCTTCAGCTAATTGAAGAAGTCATCAATCCTCAACAAAGAGTACATGTTCTTGATATTCACTTTCTTCAATTGTCTGTAGTCAAGACATAGTCTAAAAGTACCATCTTTCTTCTTCATGAACAATATTGGTGCACCCCAAGGGGATACACTTGGACTAATGTATCCCTTATCAAACATTTCCTTCAAATTCAACTTTAACTCAACCAACTTAGTTGTGCTCATATTTTAAGGTGTTTTTAATGTTGGAGCTTCCCTTGGTACTAACTCAATAGAAATGTCTACTTCCCTATGAGGTGGTAACTCTATCATATCCTTAGGAAATAGATCTTGCAACTGTTGCAAAATTGGGTACATGTTCAACACATCTGTATCCTCAACCTCCTTACCCTTATCACTAGATATGTGTATTTCAAATAACATACGCCCTTCCTTGCAACTATGCTTTTCTTGCATAGATTTCACCGTCCTAACTGATGCCTCGTTCTTCTTACCTTGTAAGGTTCTTGGTTCCCCATTATCATCACCATATTTAATAGATTTTTCATAGAAATCTACCTTGGTTCTATGAAGATACAACCAATCCATGCCCAAAAACATGTTGTATGATCCCAATGGTACTATATTTAAATGTGTTTCAGTAGATATAATATTCAATTCAAATACGTAAGCTCTTACCCAATGATGAACTAGCTTCTTTGTACCTGTAGCCAACTGCACTAACCAAGATTATGCATGCAATTCCTTACTCAAACACGCTTATCCACCAATTTAGTACTAACATATCTATAATTAGATACAAGGTCAATAAAAATAGAAATAACTAGATCACAGAACTTACTGTCCATCTCAATGATATATGTCGGCGTTCTGCATGCTTGTTTTTCACTGCTGCATAGATATGTGGAATACTATAACCAACATCCCCAACAATCTGTGCCTCCTATGCATTGTATATCTTAGGCCTACCACCCTAATGTTGTTGACAATCTCTCCTATGGTGTTCTTCACCACATCTCCAACACTCCAACCAACCAGTGCCCTCACCTTTGTGTTGTTTTTGTTGTGACCCATGTCCCTCTCTAGTTGCATTAAACTTATTTTGCAGTAAAAGATTTTCCTTCCCATCTACATTCTAAGGCCTTGTTCTCTTAGGCTGTCATTTACCTCTACCTTTGTCTTGTCACTTCCATACATGCTGAGATTCATTCTTATGCTTTGATTTTTCATAGAAATGCTTCAGTTTCCTAATGACTTCCTCAAGTGACCGAAGCTCAACATACTCAAACCGATCTCTATATGCTAATGGAAAACCACTGAAAAATATTTGAATTTTAGGCTCCTCAGCTAGATAGGGTACATACCACAATATCTCCAAAAACTTGGTTGCATACTCTTCATCTGTCATTGATCTCATCTTTAGCTCATATAGTTCTTTAACCTTACTATCGTAGTAGCTCTCTGACAAGTACTTCTTCCTACAAAATCTATTGAACTCCTGCCAACTCAAGTCATCTGTCTTGATGTCTCTAACCCACTTAACATCTTCCCACTAGATGGATGCTTTACCTTTCAAGATGAAGATAGCTATCATCACCTTAGTGTTATCTTTTTAGACATGCAACTCAAATAATTTTTTCATCTCAAGTATCCAAGCCTCTGCCTCTTCCAGATTCTTCACATATCCATCAAAAGTAAGAGTTTTCCTTTCTTGAATTCATTTGGCAAGTATCCCCTATCAGTGTTCCTATATGGATGATAATGACAACTATCACAATGTCTATCTAGACCAGAACTATAATAGAACCTGTACTCATCAACCCTTCTATCCGGAGTGTCCAACAACTTGCCATCTCTCACCATATCAGATCTATTCAACCTATGTCTACCAGGATACCTACTATCATATGCCCCATTAGTTCTATCCTCATGTCCATGGCTGATCTGAAGTGGCACTTTTCACTACATGTATGATAAACTCTGAAGAAGTGTATTATTAGCATCTACTTGTTTCTCTTGTGTCTGTATGATCGAGTCATTATCTACCTTACAACACCTTATCTCTTCCTTCAATCTTCTCAATGTATCGTCCAAATCAGAAGTATGCATCACACCGCACTACTCATCTAATGCATAGGGAAATTCTATGTAGTCTACCAACTTATTAGCCATTTGAAATCTTTCCTGCAATGAATAATATGTCAGATCAACCAAATCACAATAAATCAATGTACCTTAGTATAGCTAGAGGAGGATACCTTGTCTACAAGATCACCAAATCAACTTGATACATGTATAAGATAAACATAGCAACATATAGTCATATGAAAATGAATGTATCAACACATAAGCATCACTCTAGATAGGGTCCAGTCATCAATTGAAGGCCATATCAATAATGCATGTGTAGGGTGGTGAAAAAGGTATGTTTTTCCTCCTCATTTACTTGATTAATCATATGGTTTTCATGAATTTTCTCTCTTCTTGAACATCTTCTTGGAGAAACACTGTGAAAAACTAATAAAGAGCAGTGTTGAACAAGTTAGATGATTTTAGCATTAAAAGCCTAAGTTTTCGCTTGTTTATGCGCAGGATGACTGGATTGGATAATTGTTGTTCTTTTGGATAAGAAAACAACGCCAAGAAAGGAAGATGTCATTATTCCAGCTACACGGGCCAAGCTAAAGACAGGAGGAAAAACACAGAATTGATGTGGAAAATCCGATTATTCAGCCAAGCAATTCTGAGGATCTTCCGATCCTTAGGATAAGCTCTGATTTTGCTAGCATTTCATAGAGAATACATCACTGTAGTAGATGAAAAATAATAATAACTTTTTTAATCACTGTTAATTTCTAGCAAGAGTGTGAATGCAGATTCAACCCTAAGGGTTGTAGTGATTTTGTAATTTCTTTTGAAAATTAATGAAAAAATTGGAGTTTCACATTAAATTTGTGTATTGAGCTTCTATAGCAGTTCCTTCTAGAGGCTTTGGGCCTGGTCGCTAGAAGATCTACTGCTCATTTCTATTATGTTAATTATTCTTTATTATTAAAGGCTTATATTGTTGTTCCTTCTATAGGTTGAGATAGATTAAATTTTATATCTCGGTTAATATCATTTTTATAATTTATATAAAAGTAAGTCTTGTATGTGATTGTTGTTTTCTCTTCGTATATGTTTTCTGCAATTAATCCTATCTTTGGATGCTCCTTGCAATTAGCATGATTTGAGTAGTTTCCTTTAATACGTGTGGATTTGATTATTCAGTTTGATTTCCTTTTTGCATTTAGAATATTAGATTAAGATGTTTATCTGAATTAGTTTGCAATTTTGATTTCCAGTTTCGAACCATAGAATAATCTTTGTTTTGAATTTGAATTTCTAGAGTCAATGAGTTGTTGAGAAATTGTTCATTTCTACAATGATTAGTTAGGATTTAGGATTAATTACCTGCATCCCAATATCTGATTTTTATTGCACAGATAATGCTCACAACCCTGAAATAGAAAGACAAATCCCAAGTTGACATATTAATGTAGGATTAAGATTGATTTGTAGAGTCAGCTTAGTGCACCAACATTTGGGTGTCATTGCGGGGAGGTTGTCAGGATAATAGTTAATTTGTATCTCTGAAGAGAATTGGGTATTGAAAATGGGAGGTAAGAACCTGCGTACACAATAAGAAAAAAGCTTGTTCCTAGTGCCTGCTCTCAGTAGATACACAGAGGTTGTGTAGGTATGAATGACTAGGAGAAGAAAGACACCAATAGATCAGAAATCAGTACCAAAAACCACCAAATCCCAAGGATCAACGACACTTGGGAGACTGACCTTTATAGACAAAATAATTCAGAGAGCTGAATCTCAGGTGTCAGTAGGACCCTAGACAATATCTGGAAAGGGCTCTACTTTGGTCCCTCAAGCAGCAAAATCACCAACTACATCTTACACCGAGATCCATAGCAAAACTGAAGGATCTAAGCAAAGTTTTCAAAATACAATAAATCTAAACTCTAGTCCTTCACAAGAGGGAAAATCATGTAATTTGAAAGACTGAGAGCGAGAAACTAGTGGATCTACTATAGTAGACCCAAAACCATATGAATTAGGATCTCCTCTAACCTTGGCTAAAAAAGAAGTACCTAACATCCTAGATCTTAGTAATGCAGTAAAGCCCCTTTGAATTTTGAATACTCCATCCACCTAGATAACACCTCCTAACCAAGAAATCCATTAATATTATTGGAAAATATTTAATCAAATGGAAAATCAACCACTTAAAGGTCAGACCTCGAAGTTCGAATACCCTATCATCGACCCAGTAGCCAAAGCCCTGATGAAGGCCATTCCTTTACAAAATATCCCAACCTTTCATGGGATGACCTCAGAAGATCAAGATGCTTTCCTATTTGAGTTTGATGTCTTGTGCACAGGATATGACTACATCATTGATCCTCAAAAATTGAACATGTTCCCCTCTACCTTAAAAGGAGTAGCTTTGTGATGGTTTATGGGTTTGGGAGGAAGTACCATTAACTCCTGGGATGAAATGAAGAACACTTTTCTCACCAAGTACCAGAACTACTATAGGACTAGGGATCTAAATGATGAAATCTTCAAAATGTCTACAAAGGATAATGAGACTCTAGAAGAATATGTTGAACGGTTTCAGTATAATTTGTAGAGATCCCCCACGCGACATTACCAAAAGTGGTCTTGAAAGAAATTTTGATAAAGGGAATGAGATAAGAATGGGTAGAAAACTTAAATATGATGGGGAAAGGTGACATTTATCAAGAGTAATATGATGAAATTTCCTGATTGTGTATCAGGTCTTGGCAGGGTAGTACACACATCAGACTAGGACGATGAGATTCCATGACTAAAAGAAGAAGACCTCCCAACAGATGCGTGACAAGAAAAGATATTGGCAACCACTTGTAATATTTCAAGACATATATCTTGGGCATGCTAACTACACAGTTAGATTTCTTACATGCTAGACAAGGACAAGTTGAGGCAGAAAATATGCTAGGCATATTCTGTCCACGCTGCCAAAAAAAGCACAGTTTAAGAGAATGTCATTTGGACATGATTCAGACGTTCTCTATATGCACCAAGCACCGCACAATGGATCAGTTTCCATCACTTCCTAGATTAAAAGAAGTGTTCAAAGAAGTTGAGGAAGGAATAAATCCACCATACTTAATGGCTCAACATCGAAAATGGCAACCATGACCCTCAGGTATGCCACAAGACCCCTCTTTGTTGTTTCCTACAGTATATAATCAACAACAAAATCCTAGAACAACTTGAAAAGGTAAACCACCCTTCTTTGCCTGACAATCCCAATAGTATTCCATCTCACCTTGGACAAACCAACCCTTTCCAAGAGTTGACTAACCAAATTCACAATTCTCTTCCCCTTTCTTGCTAAATTCAACTAGTAATCCTTACCCTTCACAGTGGGATATTTCCACCTCACAGAACTTGAATTGGAATCAAAACTAGTAGTGCCCTATGGGGATGAACAATCTACCCATGGGAATAGGTTCTCAACCTCTGTCCATATTGCCAGGTCCATTCTAGAACCCTTAGCCTTCAGTACGCTCCTAATTTCTAGCTCAACCATATTTGAATTGTAAAAATAGACCAGTTCAATATGTATAGATTCTTGAGAATTCAGATATTAAAACAAAACCAATAGAATGCAATGAGCTTTGGCTAAGGTCAGGGCACATTATTAATACACAAGAACTGAAAACAAAAAAAAACCCACAATAAATCCTTCAATTCTGATTACCATGGAAATAAAATAGGGAGAAGACAGAGTCGAGCAGCAAAATCCTAATAAATTATAATTTATTCTCCCCCATTCCTTGAGAGATTAGCGATAGATAAACCTGTTGTCTATTCTGACTTTGATATCTTAGGGGAACTGAAAAATTTGTGTATAAAGATTCTGCTCCTCCAGGTCGTACAAGACATCCTGATTTATGCAAAGACAATTAAGGAATTATGTTTAAAGAAGCCTGGGAAGAAATTAAAAAATCCACTGATAGTACATGTGGTGAGAACTTTATCTGATCTAAAATTCGGTAAACAAGCACTGATTAAATATGAAAACCCAGGAAATCCTGTAGTAACAGTTAAGATACAAGGCTACACCTTTCCAAACACATTAGTAGATCTTGGGGCAACCATTAATATTCTGACTACTGAAACCTGCAATGCTCTGGGCATTATAGCTTTAGAACCCACACTACAAGAAAAAAGGACATTGGTGAGGGCTGAAAAATGTCACCATAAGCTCATTGGTGATGGTCAAAAGAGCCTATGTCACCAAAAATTGAATGCCACCAAAAATATAGGTATTTTGGTGACATTCCAGGTCTACCACCAATAATGATTTATAATGATGGATAATGACCGTCACCATTCATATGAACAATGATGACGGATCTTAGCCTCTGTCACTAAAAAGTGAACGTCACCAAAGGTGGTGTCATGAAAAGTATAGGTGTTTTCATGACATTCAAGGTTCGCCATGAATAATGATTCTAATGATAGATAGTGACCGTCATTATTTCATATGAACAATTTCTTTTTGATGGACCTTTCATGGTCATCACCATTGATGCATATATATGGTGACGTTCATTTACCATCACCATTTCATATTTTGGTGATGGTTGAAAAATTTCACCATAAGTTCATTGGTGATGATCAAAAGAGCCTCTATCACCAAAATTATAGGTGTTGTTGTGACGTTCAAGGTCCATCACAAATAATGATTATAATGACAAATAGTTATTGTCACCATTTCATATGAACAAGGCCAATTTATAGTGATGGACATTTCATGGTCGTCACTATTGATGCATATGTATGGTGGCATTGGTTGACCGTCACCATTTCATATTTTTTGAGGGTCAAAAAATGTCACTATAAGTTCATTAGTGATGGTCAAAAGAGTGTCCAACACCAAAAATTAATCGTTACAATTCTATATAAATATCAGGGCACGATGGAATCGAACCAACAACCTCCTTCTTTTAAAGTAGGTGCTCTTCCATTAAGCTAGCACCATTTAAAGTATTATACCATAAAAAATTAGACCTTGAAACTTTATAAATTGTAAATTCTACAACTTTCAATAAATTATAAAACTTTGTAAAGTCTTGGCAATTTTTTTACTACACAAGAGCCACAAGATTACAATGTCACTTCTTTTGTGGTTGTTGTGGATCTTATGGAAACCCAATATATCACAAATTATTATCATGTTAAATATTTTAATTATTTCAAACTCATCGCGTCATCTAGGTTTTCTATTCTATCTGAAAGACTAACATTACAAGACTACATAAGATTAATGCATATGTAATTTTCTTCCTAGATGGTTGACTTGACAACTATATCGATTTGGCGATAAAAATTAAATGTAGACACTAATAGTATTACCTTGTACAACACATAATTCACAATACAATATAAATAAAATATAGACACAACAATATTCTATATAGTGGAAATTATAACTAGGAAGAAAATATGTTGAAAGAATGAGTTTTTGTAATACCGCTTGACAAAAAAAGATGTTAAACCAACCATGTCAATTTTTCCAACTTCTGTAGAGTCAACCTCTTCATTAGCCTACAAAATAGATAAAATACAATTGAATTGTATATAGTTCCAAAATATCAACAAAAAAGAGATCACTGTGCATGAAATTTTATAGTGAGCATGCAACAACAAAACTTGAATGCATAATCTTCACATTCAAGCATAATATAAGCAAACTAGTCGAACTTATTTAAGATATTTAGCCGTGGAAATATTATATTCCATGTTTAATGTATGAGCCTTTGTAAAGTAAGGTTTTTTATCCTATCATCAGAAACCAATGAAAGTATTAAAGAATCCCATCAAACCATGCCAAAATTGGGAAATAAAATGAGACCTATTATTTACCAAAAGGAACTTATCTCTTTAAACCCTAAATGTTGAAATAGTACACCAACATCCACTCGGCAATACACCAATTTACTTCACTCTTGTTTGTAATACTCCTATAATTTGCAACCAATTTAAGTTAAGAAATTATATTCGATAGTTGGTGGAGAATTAAGAAACAAAACTACAATATTGTGCAATTCTTGTAATAAAATTGATTTTGATGAAGTCAATTGGTGTATTATAGAAATCACACTACCTTATCATAACAAGGATCTTCACAAAAGTGATTTGGAATATGCACTTGCTGGAGCCCTGAAAAGAGAGGAAACTTTAGAAACAACAATGAAGGCAATGGCTGATGAAAATGAACTAAAAATTTCGGTTAAACAATGTGAGGAAGATGCACCATGTGGAAAGATGATGCTCTATTTTCGAGAAGACAAAATTAAGATACTAGAGGCAATTTCTTCTGACAAGATGTCTATGGAAGGACACATTTTAGAAGAGAAGAATGTGTTAATGGAGGAGCTACAAATTTTGAGGAACCACAATCACAATCTTGAGGTGAAAAGGTTTCAAATGGAAAATATAAGTTGAATGGAACAACTAAGAAGGTACGAAGAATCTTATGAGGGTGGAGATCTAGAGCAAATGTCAAAACATATAGTTGTATTACAATATTAGTTACTCGAAGCTTTGGACTGGAAGCTTATGCATGAGTAGGAGCTTAACCCTGTGAACTAGAAGGAATCATTAGAAGCAAATATTTTTTCCATCAGTGAGGAGAATGAATTGCTTCACAAGTTGATATGTACCGAAGGGAAGTAGAAGCTGTTCGTAATAAATTGTGCTTCTGCCTAGAAGCCATTTTTTTTTGGGGAAGGTGTGCTCATGATTTGATGATCCATTTTGATAAGATGAATATTTCAGATGTTGATGAAGCAGTATAGTTGAACTCTGCAGTGCATTCTCTAGAGTTGAAAGAGGAGACCCCATTTAGAGATGGTTTATCAATATAAAGGGAGCTTAAATATTTAGTTGAAGAAATTAGTGTAGCTACTCAACATGAAGCTAAATCTCATGGAACTGCACTTTTTTTGGCTAGGGAAGTTTATGATTTACGCAAAAAAAGTAAAGGGGTCGGTTCAAGATAATGAAAGACTGATTATCATGTATGAGAAATCCATGAAAGAAATGGATGAAATAAGGAAAGCTAAGGAAGATGCACGTGAAATGAATGAAAAATCCCAAGATTTGGTTCATTTTTTCATAAATCGAGTGGAGGAACTTGAGAAATAAATTAAAGAATCATAAATTTTTAAGCAAGGGAGACATGTATGGAAATGATGATTGCCCAAATATATTGCTAGATGGAAGAAGTGCTATAAATGCTAAAGTAGAAGATATAGTTCTTCATCTTAGAAAATAGATTGAAGAACTTCTAGTGAAATTGGAGGATACATCAAAAGAGAATGAGAGACTCCTTGAGCTATATGAAAAAGCAATGTGAGAAAGAGATGATGCAAGAAGAATGTGGTGGAATTCTTGAGGTATAAGCATTTGTGGAGTGCATGTGCTAGGCATGGAAGATGGAATAAGGGTAAATGGAGTAGGTTGTGAAATATTAATTCAAAGGCATGAAGAAGAAATTCAAGACAATGTTGAAACTACATTATTGCAGGAACATGCTAGTATCAACGGGGATGGAAAAGTAGAACCGGAGGTGATCCATATGAGAATGGAGGTTGAGGAGTGTCAAATGAAATCAATGGATATAACTAAAGAGAATTAAATATTAATTGACATGTATGAGATGGCAATGCAAGAAAAGGATAGGCATTAGGAAACTATGGAAAGACACTGTACAAAATAAGGCTTCGACTAAATTAAATGCAACTATAGGGGGCATTGTAGAATCTCAAGAATTGAGAAGCGAGACTGGACAACTAGAAATGGGGATTGTGCCTAAAAAGGCTTCCATTGAACTGCAGAATGAGTTGGAAGATGGTAACATATATCCAATATTTGGCATGAAAGATGATGGACATCAAGAGGAGTCAAGGGGACCACTAGGAGCATAAAATAATGGGAATGTGTCACAAACATAATTTTTGTTTTCCGGCCTTGATGTTAAGTCAGAGCATCTAGAGCATAAATTAGAACTATGGTGATAGGAAATGATTGATGAGATTCACATTCTTCAAACAAAGCTCAGGAGGATGTCTCAAGAGAATGGAAAATTAGTTAAGATGCTTGTGAAATCTATATTTGAGAGAAATGTATTAGTAAAGTTGTGGCATAAGGAAACAGATCATAGATGCTATGAAATATGGTGAGAATATAGATCTTTTGAAATGAGATAGATGCCATAACATTTCTACAAGTCTTCGCATTGTATCAAGGAACCCCCTTTGTTCTTCTGCCACAAAAGAAATTGAAGGTCTCGAGGAAATGAAGCAACACAGAGAATAAAAGGACATTCAAATTTCTAAAATTCATCATGGTATACTTTTAATCCATAAGGGAGGTGCAGTGGGTGTTCAGGAGCAGTATAACTTTGGCAAAAACATGGACTGCAATTGAAAATGATGGAAATGGCAATGAACATGAGAAACTACTAGTAATGTATGAGGAAATTGAAAATGATAATGATAAGATGAGGAAAATATTACATAAAACTAATCAAGAATTGGAAAAATCCACACAAGAGAGGACACTTTTCTCCAAGGAGATAGAGGATCTCATGTCCAAGCTAAAGAACCTGATAGACAGTAATGAGGATATGGTTAATGGGAATGAGAAATTTGTTCAGCAAGTGGATGCATTAAACATAAGTAAGGACTCATCAAATAATGTTGATTCTTGTTTTGCAATAATCAAATCTGATGAACTCGAGTCATTAACAGTTGAAAATGAGTCAGGGACATATGTGGGGAACTCAAGGGTAGCAACCAAAGGGGAATTTTCTAAAGCAAATATAGGGAATTTTGAAGCACTTTTTCCTAAATTTCATGCATGGGTTGGAGATAAGCTTAAATCCATGTAAAAATATGAACAACAGGTGAAAAAACTATTTGAAGAGATGGATGTCAAGCTTGGAAAATGTGGATTATCAATGGATAACCTTGACATTCTTAGAAAGAAGTTTGAAAATAATCAGGATTTAATTCAAGAAAATGTTACAGAGCTTCTCTTTTTGTATTGCATTAAATGAGAAAAATCTTTAGGCTATGCAGTTAGAGCTTGAATGTCTAGAAATGAGACTTCAAGAATCTGAACATAGTAAAGAATATTTAGGCCATCTCTCAAGTGATGAAAGATAAAAATGGGATGAAAATGGTTCTAAACTACCGAGGGACAAAGATCTAATTATCAATTGGGAGAAAATTCTTGAATAGGAAATAACTTTGGCAAGATCCAAGTTGACTTTTGAATAAGAGAGGATAAAAAAGATTACTCGAGTAGTCGACAACTTGGGCTTAATAGATATATCTCACAATGAGATGGATTTTTTAGTAAGGAATCAGCCTCTGAAACAAGAAATTTCTCATAAAAATAGGAGAATGACACAATATAAAAGTGTGTCAATCAAATCCAAGCAAAGAAAGTCCAGGTCTCTAACCAATTCAGTGCTCTTGAGACACTGTTGTTTGATTTTTCTACATCTAAAGAGTACTGGAAATCTCAAGAATCAAGGGAAAATTTAAAAGTAGAAACATTTGGTTCTCTTGTGAGGGAAAATATGGAGGAAATGTATCTTCTACAAGTTAACAAGAAGGCACTAGAAATTGTGTTAAAGAAAACTATGGAGATTGAGGCAATTACACAAGTTGAGGTACGCGATTTAATAGAGAAGGTTCAACTTGCTCAGCAACAAAGAATTAATGTAGAGAAGACAGTGGTAGTTATTCAATTATGAAAGTAGGTTGTTTCATCACCAGATTTAGGATCATATTCATAATAAGTTTCTACACATTTTGGCAAGGTTGCATCCTTGTTTAAAGGTGAAGAAGAAAGAAATAAGCTATTTATTGCCTTGAAAAAAATTCTCAGATCAAGGAAAGGAATATTATAAAATCCTTAGATAGCCTATATCCTAAACTTACTTAGAAATCAAATTTATGGAGACATATATGGAAAACTAAAGAGATTCCATTGTGTTCTAAATGAATCTATGGTTAGTGGGCAATGCTACTTTCTCTTTGATGCTCGTCCAAAAGGTTATTTAGGAAGACAACTCTAGAAAGAGATCTTAGGCACATTGGAATGATTGTGAAAAATTCCAACAGTCAGTTACACGTATCTATGGTCACAAAACTAAAGCCACTTTGTAGTTTAAAATTATAATTTTTTTTGAAAGGTGTTAATCTACAAGATTTATGGAGTCAGTCAGACAGTTTCAAGGTAGTTGAAGTTTCTTCACATATATTGTAATGGAAAATACTAAACACCATGTAGTAAGCCAATGATTAGCTCATTGTCTTTACATCTAGTTCATTGGATGAGACTAAAGTGATATTAAATGAAGAAAATGTAAAGTAGTAAGTCAATGATTTACTTACTACAGTGTCCTTTTTGAGTTACTCCCTTATTGAGTTATCATTTTATAAAGGGTAGAAAATGGAATTTTCTAAAATAAAAAATGGACGAAGATATTTAAATTTTGTCTATGCATATTGTTGATCTCATATATGATATCCTATTAATGATTTCCACTTTGAGGCATGGGTGTTTCCTTTTACATAACCCCCAACATAGGATTTTCCAAGTGAGGCTATGAATTATATATCCTCTTGTTCACCTCATAATTCTAGCATTGGTGTATGATCTAAAAAAAATAGAGAGGAGAGGTGGTTGATGGAGGGGTTTTGTAATTATTCCTACTTGCTTTTGTACTTGTGACAACTGATTAACTTGGAAGAGCAATCAATACTGATAAAAGGTTTTTGTAATTCTTATTACTTGCTTATGAACTTGTGACAAGTGATTAATGGGACAGAGCCACAAATACTAATATCAGTGAATCCCCCTCCTTATGCTCAAGTTAGTAGTGAAATAGAGATGTTTCCATGAGTTATTGATATGCATTTCACATAGAAATAGATCCTAAGCCCCCATGTGTACAATTGAAACTAGAAGGGCTACATGGTATCCTAAGAATGTACATTATCACATCGCACATTCTCCTTGCACTTTTAGTTAGTGCCTACTAGCTAGTGGGGGGAATCCCTATGCAGTTCATGAGTGAAGAGTGAACTCTAAATACCACAACATATTGTCAAACTATAATAAAATCTTGCCATAATTCACTTAGATTTTTTCTCTTCGAGGTCATGATGTCATTCATAAAACCTCTGTGGCAGGAATGAGAGTTGAGGGTGGATTATAGTGCAGTCATTGGCATACCATGCCTACCCTATTTCTTTGTTCTTTAGGCACAAAATAACAGACCTAGAATCTGCACTTAAAAACACTAAACAACAAACCAAATTGAAAATTTACATCTAAATATTTATGTCAGCCTTGGGAAATGTGTAAGTTTACTGTCAAAACACAAAAATCTGTTCCTAAAGGGACAAATCTACATGCCAAAAAGTAGGAAAAATGTGTAAATAACAAAATTATGGGTAGTGAACTAAATGCCTTGAAGCTTGTGGGATATAGAGAGTAAAAAAATAACTACAGGGGAGAACTTCCTATTGTCATTCAATTTAAGATATCAAAGTAACCCAAAATACACCATAAAACAACAAGATATAGTTTCTAAATAGATGTTACCCCTTTAATTTCGAACTAGTAGGTACAATGTTTGTGGAGGGGATACCAATTTTACCTACAAGAGCTCCCTAGGGTGTTCCACCACTTCTGAAGAGCCTTGGGCCCTAGTGTTTAGGGATAAAATCATGTGAATGCAATGCAAGAAACCTAGACCTCTACTCTACACTCTCACAATCGTTCCAATAAAAAAAGAGTATTAAGTGACTAGAATTCAAGAAAAATCACTTGTGAATAACATCTTATCTCTCTTCACTATACTCCTCCCCCACATTTACAAAATAGCACAGGAATATACAAAAATATTGCAGCTATCAATAAAAGTAGAAAGTGAAATATGCTAAAGATGGCTCCTCTCAATAAGGGATAAAGAGGCAATAAAAGGATCATAATTCAAAATAAATCAGGTATAAATCTACACCAAGTCATGCACTTTATATCTTTGCTAAAAATAGGATACATAAACTACACAAGTCTTGTCGATTTTCTTAAGTGAACTCTAATCTCTAATCTGATAATTACTTCCAATGATTTCTTTAATCAAGTTTACTTATGTCACATATATAATTAAGAAACTATACATAGAAAATATCAAGAATAATGCAATAAAGACAGTAGAATCATAAAGAGAAAACCATGCACACAAGTAGACACAAATTTTTCATAGGGAAACCCAACCTTGGAAGAAAACCCAACAATATTTTTGAGGAGAAATTCTTCAGTTCAACAAAGTACAATTTGATATTCATAAGTCAAATTAGGTCAAATAGACCAAAAATAATTCCACGAGTCAAACTTGGTTAGCATAGCAACTTGGTCAACTGCCTTAGAAATTCAGTCAAACTGCCCATTATAGACTCAGTCAAAGACTAAGAAAACTTAGTCAAAATGACATCAAAACTTCAGTCAAACAACCTCAGAATTTTGGTAAAACAATGGTCAATGTTGCTCAAACATCAAAATACTTCGGTCTACTTATCCTCCTCCTCCTTCGCACAAGTGAACATAAAACAAGTGTATTTTAGTGATTTGAATTGATATCCAATTGCAGGAGGCCAAGTTTGTATTTATAGTGGTCTATATGTGTCGAAGGGGCATGTCTCCTTGTGTTGGGCCGATATGACCATTTAGATTTAATTATTTTAACTTTTCTTCATCTTTTAATACTAATCATAGACACCAAAAGTCAACAAGTCTCCCAACAAAGCCTTTCCATGCCTATGCACTTTAATTTTGGGAGAAAATAGAAAGTATAATGAAGCCGTTTCCAAAAACACTCTTCTCAACCATAAAAAAATAAAATATCTCCTCATTCCATGCACTCTAAATGAAGGAAAAAATAAGATTTCTAATGGTGGAAACTAAAGAAGATAAGCCTCCTTGACCCATGTGATTTACCACTTGACCAAAACTAGCATTATTGTAACTAATTGGAACCATTGACTAAAATCTACTAATTCGAACTTTTGATAAAATTACTTCACGTGATAAAGTTGCAATATTGATTTTGTTGTATAATGCATATTTTTCTTGCAAGGATCTAGGGTTTAAATACTACATGTCTTGGAAAATCCCTAGGGTTTTGGATAATCAAAATTGAATATATAGGGTTTATAAACCCTAAGTGTGTTAGAATAAGAAAAATCTAGGGTTTATGGATAGTGCAACCTTAGGACTATGATTATAGTGTTTGTATGGATCTAGGGTTTGGATATAAAACCCTATCTAATCAGTAAAACCAAAGGATTAGGGTTAGTGCTTATAGGTTAATCCCTAGGGTAAATTGTCTCTGGAAACCCTAGTTCCATGATGCATACCTATAAAGGCTCGGTAAAACTAATTCCAACCTCCATATCAAGGTTGTGATGGATGAAATTGGGAATCTTCTTCTCTATGTGTTTGACTCTTCAATGAAAGAGTTGGTTGTTGAACTAGATAAAAAGAATATTGGGTTAGTGCCCTATTTGGAATTGAAATTCTAAAGTTTCCATTGGGTCAGGGAAGAATGATACCAAGTTTCTATTGTAGGCCTATGATCATCATGTGCGGGTAGCCAATTGGGTTGCAAGGATTCTCTAATTAAATTAGAAGTATTGATGATAGAAAAAGCACAACTAGTGGTTAGTTTTGGCTCTCCTATGATGAGAAGAACCAATGTTTTGTGGCACATATTTCTACTAAGGTAGGGTGTATGGCAGCATGTGCAAGGACTTATGAAGCAATTTCTTGTTGGTTTGTTTTGAGAAGCTATATGAGAATATAATGTTGTATCACAAGATAAAGCATATTGGCATCAAGTATCACCACTTTAGTGACTTGATGCAAAAAGGAGTGGTGAAACCCCAATATATCTCCGCTATTGAGTCCTTCTAGGAAAAGTCCTAGAAGAGATACAGAGCTATGCTACTCTTTCCCAAGAAGTCTAGGCTGAGACCTAGAAAGGATGTGAAGATCTAGTATATTGATGCTATGACACTCTTTATGATTATGAGTCTAGGATGAGACCTAGTGACGCCTCAAAATTAGTCTTTATAGATCAAGATGTTGGTTGGGAGAAACATGATTGAGGTATATGTTACCATCATAGCCCTTTTTCTAGTGTATTCTTATCTTCTGAATATGTTAAAATTGGAAACTAGGGCCAAATTCCACTTTGAACAACTCCTTTGGGGAAGCTAATTATGTCATTAAATTCCTCTTTTTGAGAGGACCAAAATTGACCTAAAGATCATCAAATTTGGACAAGTAGAAGTGGGTTTTTAAATTTATTCTCTCACACGAAAATTATCAAGGTCATCCTTATCTCTATGTCAGCTCATCAAGCCCAAACGATGTGTCTCTTCACCCCTCTCCATATTATATAAATAGATATGTGATCCTATCTTATAGGCATCGGTGGAAAAGGATATCTATGACGTAGTGAGTATTAAGGATGACTGCTTTGGTTAGGGTTCTTGTCTCAATAGGTCTGAGTACAGGAGCAGAACTATAATGCAGTTTAGGGCATGTTTGTGGATAGGTTATGACTTATTTTGCATGGGTTTCTCTCTTAGCAAGAAGGCCACAACTAGGAGACCCTCTTATAGTTGGGTTGCAAGTATAGAATCACCTATTTAGGAGGCCAAGTTGTTGTAGCAGCCATAGACATAACATTCTAGTAATCTGGTCGTTGTTAAAGGTGATTTGGATACCTTTAAGGAGGCCAAAATAGTAGTGAAGTATAGTAAGCTTGTTTACAGTGTTAGCTAAATTGTTTGAAGGCCTTCAATTTCTATAGAAGGGATGAAGAAGCATGACACTAGGGCCCTATCCAATATCCACTTAGATAAATAAACAACGACTTTCATATGGTCCTTGCCTTGCTTATAAAGCTTGAAAATGACAACATCATGAAGAATAAGAGTTGGAAGAATGAATTTTGATCCTTGACTATAGTGATCAATGATTTCCCTAATCAAATCCACCATATTCTGTTTCCCTAACCACATGATTAGGTCTTCGAGCAGTGTTATCGAATTTTTATATTGGCAAGTCATTCTGACTCTAAATCATTGTACACTCTCTCTCTACTGAACATTTTATTTTAATAATAAGAATATTCAATCAAGGGCTTCCCCATCTTGGGGTTTTTCCCTAGCTTGAGCCAAATTTGTGTTCTCTTGTCTTGGCTTGTCCTTTGTGATTATGGTTTATGTTCTTTCCTTACTTATTTTCATCATAATAATGGCTTATGTGATTGCAATAAAATGGTGAATTGGGCTAATATGAATCACTGAAGTAACCAACCTAAGAAAAGAACATGTCAACTAAAAATTAACATGGTATTAGAGCCTAGGTGACGTCAAGCCCAAGCAAGAGTATAAGAATAAATAACTAAAGGTGTATCAAAAGCAGATCTAACAATCTCTGTCTGAAATTGCCTTTGACCTATAAAGAAAAGTCAAGGCATGAATCAATCAAGGGTTTATGATTATTATACATTGCAGACTCAGACCCTTATTTGGACCAATGTCCAGCCTAGGATTTTCTTTCCTTTACATACATTGACTATGTCTCTCTATTGCATAACTCATCTTTGTGCATATGAGCAGATCTAGGGAAATATAAATTTCACAGAATGATGATTGGCTTGGTCTCAAGGGTTAATTTGATAGCTGAGTATTTTTTTGTGGTCGAGAGCCAAATCTAAACCATTTTCATACAGATCCAAGTCCTTTATTCCTTGCTGGTCGAAAAATCACAACTCTGAGCACAGGAAGACCGAGTTTATGTCAAAGAGGAGACCAAATATCTCTGAGTTGGAGGAGTGAGTTTCTCACTGTAAAATTTCCAAAAAGAGGGGTATAGTTACTTCTCTCTATTGCTGGTTGAGTTGAGCAAATTGAAGGGCCAGAATATTCATCCTTCTTGAGCAAAGAAATGCTTGATTGGAAGCAAAATTGACACATCTTAGTATGAGCATATTGTATATAAATTTTGTAATTGATGCTATGAAATTGCAATGGTAATGTTCAACACTCGAACGGTGTGATGAGTTGGAGATTGTATGATGGTAATTGTCTCTTCCAAGCTAAACACACAACATGGTTGAATGATCTTTAAGCATGTTCTCATTTTTCAATATGAAGAGTTTTGGTATGCTTCTATGATGTGATTAGCTTATAGAGGTGTGATGAAATATAATCCTAAAAAATTTCAGTCTTGTTTTGGAGTAAATTCTGAGCAAGTCTCTTAGATCTGAAGCTTTCATTTGTGATGGTAGCATCATGCTAAACCTTTTGGAATCTCAGTAGCATAGCTTATTATGTAGAGGAACTTTATATGATTCCTAATCCCCGAAGATCGTTGAATCAAGGAATATCCCCTGGCTCAGTTGCTGATCTAAACAAAGTTTAGAATCTGGTCAACGTAATGAGCTGCAATAATATGGTTCATTGAAGTTGTCACCTTAAGGCTTAAATGAATTGAATCCGCTTTGTTCTCCATGACTTTTCTCCTATAGATCTGCGTCCATTTCAGCTGTTGAAGTTACAACAAGGCGATGGTATGAATTCACATTATATATACATTGAAATTGTGTGTGCCTTAGTATGCTTTGTGCCTTTGAGAATCATACTAGTAAGGTTTTGTCAATTGGAGTTTAGTGAGCTCAAGCTTGTTGTCGAAATTGGTTTACTGTCTAAGCTAGGATTTTCTTAATGTGATACTAGCTGAGGTTGGAGGCATATGCTATGTAGAGAAATGTTTCCCATGATACAAGTAATGTGTTGTATGGAAGTCCTGTCAAGAATTCTGTGTATCTTATGTTTTTGATATCTTAGTAAAGACATTAGTATGTTGAAGCAGAGAGACATCATCACCAGTATGGATGTATTAAAGAATTATCTCGTTCAGGCACTCTGTTAGCATCAAGGAATTCTCAATAAGGATTTCTTCCTTCAGCTATAAAGGACAAATTTGTGATAGTTTTCATGCTACTAAGACTTGCCTCTTGAACAGAAGCATTACATAAATGATAGGGATCTCTCATAGAGATAAAATTGTTGATGTAGTAGACAATGGATATGATTGGGCTGAAGTGGAACAAATGAAGAGAGACAACCATAGCAACAACAAAAGTGGATGCAGTGGAAAGTTAAAGTGTTTGTGCTAGCCAAAACAATGGATTACAGAAAGCCACTGGTAGTAGTGGTGTAATTTAGAATGTTGTCCAGTTTCATATGGCATCTAATGGAACATCAACACATAGGTGATAGTTAACTTTACAGTTATATGTGGCATCATCCCTATGTATGACAACTCAACATATATAGCTCAACATTTATGGTTTCTTTGTTAGCCCAACATTATCCATGATATAGTTACAATCCAGTAGCAATATATTATAGCCTCGGTGAATTGGTGACAATATTAGAGTCTTGTTGACAAATGAAATTGTGAATAAGACAAATGTTAACTTTAGATAACTTATATAAAGAATCTACAAAGATCTCTCACTAAAAGAAATAGCAGAGGTGCATCACACTTGAATCTTTCATTCTTGAAGAACACTCAAGATAATAATTGCCTAGAAGACAAAAGTATAGTGACACTCCTTTCAGTAAAGGAATATTGTAGTTGTTGTATTAAATTGCATCAAAGGTATTGGCTTAGATCTAACTCCAACATTCCATTGTCATTATTCTGGAAAACTTCTAGCAGAATACAATAGGTAGCTATGTAGCAGTTAAGGGAGGTTTTATAGTTTCACCTTCAGGAAAAATTCCTACATCACCTTCTTACAAGATGATCTAAAAGATGAAGTGTAAATTGTCAAAATCCTAATGATCACCTCAAGTAAGGATTCAAGGGGAGCTGTAATGTTTTGATGATGTCTGTCCATTAGATGATGACCCTCTCATTTTCCACTGAAAGAGGGAGTTGATTTTTTTTAATGTAAGATCTAGAGTGGTTCCTAAGCTTTAAAAGGTCTGGAAATATGGGGCAGCTTTTGATCCAAATATAGAATATGTTCGAGGGCATTAGTCTATACTTTGATACACAAACTCTTAAGTTGATTTATGATTAAGCCCCATATATTGGATAGATTTTCATTAATAGAATATCTTAGAATCTCTCTAGATATTGGCAGAAGGTTGACATACCACCACTCTCGGCATATATGAGGAGGGGATGCTTGTTTAGCCACTACTTAGAGTATTTATTTCTACCCTTATGTATCACTTGATGTATCTTTCTTCACAATAAGGTAATGTATGATGCATGCCTTCATAAGGGAACCATAGACTTCCATAGAGATTAAGAGAATCAAAATTCTTTGTCTAGATCTAGTCCACAGACATAGGAATGCTTCTAGCAAGTTCACTTCAAGAAAATTAGATTTATGCAAAACATTAAGTGAAAAGTGTAGCAACAGTTTGAAAATTTGTATCCTAGATAACTTTAAGCTAAGAACAATCACCTACCTTCCAACATTGTTATCCCTCATTTAACATATGTAGGACATCATGAATGTATCAACGCCCACAATAACCTCATTATTCTATTAGTGTTGGATGTACCTTTTGAGAGACTGTCTCCTTCTCCAACACCTTCATGCTCACATTTATGAAACTTCACAAAACACATTAGAAGAAATACAACTTACTAGATAAACCAACAACAACAAATATATTCCATTTGAAATTATTAAAGCATACTTGAATAAAAATCCTATATAGACATATTTTTTAAGAAAATAAAAGAATGAGGAGAACATAAATGGTTGATGTGGTGGCTCAAGAGATGGACTATAATTTAAGAGCAATGATAAGGCCAAATTCAACTCTATGAATAAGTTATTTGGAGTTTGCAAGATAA